>JAGPOW010000229.1:1702315-1721141 GCA_030014935.1 Caiman crocodilus
TTAAAAAAAAGGAGGGCAGTGCATAGGGCAGCAGCAGCATACACCATCCGAAACTGGAGCCTAGCTGTCTAGAGCCACACTTTGGCTGCTAGCCAGGCTCTGTGTGCCCAAATCACCACCACTGCATCCCCAGAAAGGCACCAGGACCCCAAGTAAGGCTGCTGGGGCTGGCCCAAGTGCTGGCCTCAGACTGCCCTACCTTTCCCTGTGCTAATGTGCCATGTGCCAGAGCACACATACAGGGGCACTCCCTGAGGACAAGTAGCAGTGGCATACCTATATATCACTGCTATTTTGTCCCCAGGGGAATGTTTGTGAGTGGTCATGGGGCCACACCCCCTGAGTGCAACCACTTGAGTTGGATCTTATTCTTTGCTGATGAATCTGGTGCCAGAATATTAGCGGTATAGATATAGCCAGTGTCTAAGTGAGCAGGTCATAAACATCTCAGTGGCTGATATACATTTGTAATAGTTCATTTGTAAGTATTTTGTTTTGTGGCTGCTCTAGGCATTCCAGTGTACAGGTTTAATTTGACCACAGGACTCTTGGATATGTGACCCAATAAACCTGTCCACGTTATATAAAAATGACAGCTGATGCTCTTTATAGATTAAAAAGTAGCAGCCATGGAAGGACTCTGATGAACAGTGTGATTTTTGTGAGTGGCTGCAGAGGTATCAGTTCCATACAACATCCATCTCCTTGTGTGAAGGAGAAATTCCCTACAATTAAGTTATTGTGGCAATTCTTACCTTATATTTAAACAGCATTGACCCAGTCTTGACAAGCTATAAGTTTAATATCTAGAATGAACTATATTAACAGCAGCAGAATGCCTTTCAATTTGCCTTTGCCCTCTGTAAAACCTTAGAATATTTTATTTCCTCCATCACAAAAAACACTAAGGAACAGGTTGCAATTGCCACAGGGCTCTAAAAGCAGATTTCCTTTTCTGTGAGAAATCTTTGCAATATATGTAAGGTGATGTGGCTCTAGTACAGTTAGACAAGCTATTCCACCTGTGGTTCATCCTCCAGTGCTTCCCTTGGCAAATTAGAGCTTCTGATGACTGAACTGAACTGAAATGTACTGGGGACCTTCATGCATTAGGACTGCCTTGAAATGGGACAGAAAGCTTTCAGGTAAGTTTTCCCAGTCTGGTACATTGTATGCTGCAATTATCCAGTGAACAAATGAACCTTGAGGGAGTTCATTTGCTTCCTCCTCTGCTGGTATTGACAGCATGAATGTTATCTTAAGCGAGGGCCAAATTCCAAGGCTATTTTAAGTGAGAGAATTCAAAAAAGTTAGCTGAATCCTGTGGGCAAGCTTATGAGTATCTACCAAATTATGTGTTAAGAGGGAAGAGCACCAGGCTACACTGAATCAGGGAGAACTAGCAGCTAGGAAACAAGCTCTCTGCTAATGAAATGGCTGCCAGCAGACAGAGCAGGGTGCAAGGTACAGAGAGAGGCTAACAAGGGAAAGGTAACTAACCCTGGGGAGGGGGGCAGAGCAATAAACTACAACATGGGGAGTCAGGGAGTCAGCCTGGGAACAAGGGGCTGCAGACAGACCTCAGTTCTGTCTGCTCGCCTTGCTAGATCATAAGTCAAAAGGGGAAAATCCTGTGAGTGTCTTCAGAGTCATGGAAAGTGCATGTGGATGATCCCCTGTGCCTTCAGTTCACAAAATCCTTGGATGCAGGTGTTATGGTGGACATAGTCTTTCTGGACTTTAGGAAGGCCTTTGACATGGTCTCTAACCCCATTGTCATTAACAAACTAGGAGCCTGTGGCATTGATACCTACACAGTCAGATGGGTCAGTAGTTGGCTGGAAGGCTGCACCCAGAGAGTGTAGTGGATGGGTCTTATTTGACCTGAAGGGATGTGGACAGTGGAGTTCTGCAGAGCTCAGTCCTTGGGCCTGCACTGTTCAACATTTTCATCAGCGACTTGGATGAGTGGGTAAAAAGCACCCTGTTCAAATCCGCAGGTAACACTAAGATGTGGGGAGAAGTGGGCATGCTAGAAGGGAAGAATAGGCTGTCCAGGTCTGATTTCAGGTTACAGAGGTGGGAGGATGAGAACGGGATGGGTTTCAATACAGACAAGTGCAGGGTGGAAGAACCAGCAGCACACTTACAAGCTGGGGAGCTCCCTTTTCATCAGTGTAGAGGCAGAAAAGGATCTTGGAGTCATTATTGATGCCAAAATGACCATGAGTCAACA
This sequence comes from Caiman crocodilus, assembly GCA_030014935.1. Classification (NCBI taxonomy): domain Eukaryota; kingdom Metazoa; phylum Chordata; order Crocodylia; family Alligatoridae; genus Caiman; species Caiman crocodilus. The sequence continues at coordinate 1,704,552 of JAGPOW010000229.1, forward strand.
GTGTGGGGATGCGGTGAAGAAGGCCAACCATACCTTGTCATGCATCTCAGACAGGTCCAAGGAGGTGATTCTCCCCCTCTATGCGACACTGGTCAGGCTGCAGTTGGAGTGCTGTGTCCAGTTCTGGGTGCCACACTTCATGTTGTCCACATCCCTTCTGAAGAGGGTCCAGAGGAGAGGTACCCACATGATCAGGAGTTAGCAGGGCAGGCCTTACGAGGAGAGGCCAAGGGACTTGAACCTGTTCAGCCTCCACAAGAGAAAGCTGAGGGGGGATCTGGTGGCTGTTTATAAACCAGTCAGGGGGGACCACCAGGCATTGAGGGAGTCCCTGTTCTCCCAAGCACTCCCAGGAGTGACAAGAAATAATGGACACAAGCTGGCAGAGGGTAGATTCTTACTAGATACCAGGAGGTGCTACTTCTCCATCAGGGTGTGTAGGATCTGGAACCAACTTCCAAGAGAAATGGTGCTGACTCCTACCCTGGGGATCTTTAAAAGGAGGATGGATGAACACTGTTCCAGGGTTGTTTGACCCCCGTACTCTTTCCTGCCAGGGCAGGGGATCAGAATTGATGATCTGCTCAGGTCCCTTCTGACCCTACCAATTATGAAACTATGAAGTTACATGGTTGGATGGGTCAGGCCTTAGGAGAGTCTTAAAGCCTGTGCATGAGAGCAAGTGGCTAGTTTGACCTGCTGGCTACAGAGTGAAGAGCTCTTGCCTGGGAAAATTGCAATGGGAGGTCCTGCTGACTCCTAGAATGCCTGAAAATACATTCTGAAATATGCATATTGCAATGGGGACAGGATAAGTGAAGCCTGGCAGGTAGTCAGTTGGCTTGGAGTTTTGTTAGAGTGTGAGTGTTTGTTTTTTGTTTGAGTTTGACCAACGGCTTGGGTTTGGGACTAGTAGAGACAATAGGAGGGCCAAGTAGTGCCAGTGAAGGACAGAGTTGGAGCCAGAGTGGATTCCTAGCCCAAAGAAGGGCAGACATGGGGCTGGGGAATCTAGAGGGTGACAGACATGGTGTAGTGAGTCTAAGCTAAAGGGACCAGCCAGAGCGGAGAGGTGGAGTCTGGGAAAGCCTGAGGCCTTGACAAGGGAGTGGAGGCCTGAGATGACCTGGAGGTTTGGGTGAAGTGGTTCCCCCTGCCCCCCAGGTTGTGATTTGAAATAGCTGCAAGGCCTGGGCACAGAAGTAGGAGAGATTTGGAGACTGTTTAACCCTTAAGGTGATGAGCAGTTCTACCAGCATTCATAAATGAGCTCTTATTTGAGGAGACTCTCTATCTCCTGAAAACATCTTCTCTCCTCCTTTGGGAAGAGGTTATGACAAGGGCTAGAAAGTTACTCTAGGGGCATTATAGCCACCCCTGGGGTAGGAACCTGTTACAATGTCCCCCATATTGTAACCATCCAGAGGTCTGGTATGATAGATAAAATCAAATTGTTGCCTGCAACTTAAATCTACCCATATATCTGCCCTCAGTGCACATGACCATAACTCTCATACACTTGCTGTACAATTTGGAGACTGAGGATATACCTATATTGGGGTGCTCATCTCCTGGCCCATGGATCATATCTGGCCCCAGGTGCTGTGCAGTCCAGCCCAAAGAGCTCCCCATGCATTCTGTGTGCTAGATTGGGTGCTCAAGGCAGCATGGAGCCATATACTGCCCATGCCCCTACCCCTGCCCAGCTAGGATCAGGCTTTAGTTAGGTGGAGGCAGCATGGGACCCTGGGAACTTACCCTGGTGCATGAAGGTGGTGCAGCTGATCAAGCCTGTGGACTGGCCCCACACCATTCACCTTGCCCAAGGAGTCAAAAATGCAAATACCATAGACTTTACTATCCCACTATAGCACTAGTAAGGACTCAAGTGAGATGCTGCACACCTCTTCCACATGCAATATCTTCTCAAATGGATGAAGTATAGTTAACTTATTACACTACCAGGCACACCATAGTAAGTTCTATGTCTCATGAGTGCTTATTGGCATACACTCAACATCACACTAAGCCAACCATACTATTCCTGCTTAGGGAGGTTGTGAGCACAGAACAGGCACAGTGATATTAGAAAGAAAGAGCTATCTAATATAATATTGAGGCAGTTTAGACATGCCCTACAAATCCCTTAGTTCCCTTAAATCCCAGCCTAGTTTCATATTCTCAGACTCTTCAAGTTCTCAGTTTTTCATGGAGTGATGAGGACAGGGAGGATGCAGCCAGACAAGTGCACATGTGCAGTTTGTGGTGCTGTAGACCCATATGTGGCTCCGCAAACCTCATGCACTGCACATGCAGGCATTCACTGCACTGGTAATTTGCAAGGGAAGTGTCACACATGGTGGCAGTGTGTGCCACTCAAAACCAGAGCCTGGCCAGCCAGAGCCACACTCCAGGTGCTGGCCAGTTTCTGATCACCACCCCAGAAAAGGCTTCTTGGGCATCCCAGGTGCTGGCCTCAACTTCTCCTACCCAACCTTGGACAGCTTGCAGTGCATCAAGGCATGCATGCACTGGTGTTCCCCAGGGACAGGTAGCAGCGGCACAAATATGCCCAGAGAGTATACACTTTATCTAAACATGTTAACATTACATTAGTATTAAAAATTCTCAATTCACTTATTGTTATCACTCCCATGTTTTGCACCTCTTGATTTAGAAGATGTTTTCCAGTCAGTCATCTCATCCACCTGACCTCAAATAGTAAGTCATGCTCCATACAAGCAGACCTATTAAGTCTTCTGTGATCCCTTACTAAGCTCAACAAATTTAAACTATAATTTCACTCTTGATTTGTCGACTGCTTTCATCTTCACTGAAATAAAGATGTGAAATATTTCAGTAGGGTGCATAAAGGTTAATTAACCAAGTTTTGCTTCCTACTTAACATATTAAAAAATCATATTTTAATGTTGCATAGCCATCTAATATAAACTATTTCACAGTCTGGGATCTATACTAATTTTATGTTTATTGCATTCTGAGCACAATATTAAAATTGTAAAGGTGACACAACTCCTTAAATGTTGGTCTAAAACTTAATTCAATGTTACAAGGAAGCAGGCAGGAGGGTGAATTTCAAAAGGTTTTAAATCAATAACATTTAAGTTTTGTATGTCTTTACACATTTTTTTTGGTCTGCAAATCAGGCAGTATCATGTAGTTTCAAGGTACATTCCTGGCAGCAAATGGAAGAAGAATCCATTTTCTTCTAATGGGGATGCTATATAAAATGGAAGAAGAATCCATTTTCTTCTAATGGGGATGCTACATATAACATACAACACTATTTTGATGCTCTCTCTTTTGTTCACAGATAAAATCAGGAGTTGTAAAAGTATGTAAAAAGAGAAGTGAGAGTAATAGACCAAACTGAGACTATGAATCCACATAGAAACTTTCCTGCTAACATCACACCAGCTACCAGTGAAAACTTGGAAAGTCTGAGGACATTACTTACTAGAAGGGAAAATAGTTATACAATCTTACTTTTAGGATATTTATCTAGAGTTTTTGTTTTATATGCAGACCAGATGTATGGCAATGAGAGGATATGAAATTGGCTTCACCATATTCCAGATAGGTAACCTAACTATTGAACTACAGGCAGGGACTTCATCAACCTCACCTGCTGTATATTTTCTTTTGTGTAAAGTACTTCACTATTAATTGCAAAAGGATGGGAAGCCAGGTGTCCCAGTTCCCAGTAGTGCCCTGACCTTCAGGTGATATACTTATTCTCTTCTCAATACTTAATATTTAACTATTTTGGAAAAGGAAAACAACATGAAAAGAAGTGAACCAGAGTAATCCATCCCAGAGTGTATACAGTAAGGGCATTTCATTTAAGAAATTCTTTAGAGAAGAGAGAAATTTGAATCTAGATTTCTCCAAATCCTAGAAGAATGTCCTATCTCCTAGGGTTTGTCTGTAAAAGGTAGTAGTACCATTTCCTGAGCTTTATAAATCTAGACCAGTTTCCTATTTTTTGTAATTGCCCCAAAATAGGCAATACATTCAACCTGAGTTTGCATATAATTTCAGCTGTGGCATAATCACATTTTCAGTGAATCAACTAATTGCTGAAAGATTCTCCCAGCCTAACTATACACATAATCCAACAAACCTCTTGTTTTGCTCCTGTTATCTTCAAGAGGGAATACAAACCCATGCATAAAGGATGTATTTCTATGACATGCTTTACTGCCCAATAGAGCTAATTTCTCTTCAATAAGTGTCTGTGCCTACATGTGCAGATGTTTACTGCATAGTAATTGAGTCTAATCATGAGTAAATTTGCTCATGTGAATAGCTACTTGAATACTACACTGCAAATGCATGTAGCAAACTTATTTGATTAGTAACTGAATAGCAACGCACATGTTCACCCCTGACTGGGAGCAATGTGCTTCTAGCCAGCTGGGCAGCAAGGAATGGGAGATTTTTCCCCATGCCTCAGCAGCAGGCAGCTATATGGGACAGGGAGCAATGTCCACTATCCCAGCATCAGGGAGCTCCCAGACCTGTTCTGTGATCACAAGGTCGGTGCTAGGAGAGCCTTACCTCCCAGCGCCAGGCCTGTGGACATGGGGCTGGTGCTGGGAGAGCTTTAGCTTCCAGTGTTTGCCCCACAGTTACAGAACCCAGGCTGGGAGATCCTTCTCTCCCAGCATCAGCTCTGCAATTGTGGGGCTGCACTGGGGGATCATTCTCTCCCAGTGTGACCTCTGTGACCATGGAGCTGGCACTGGGAGAGAAGGACCTCCCAGCACCAGTCCTAAAATTTAAGAACCCAGGCTGGAGGATAAAGATCTCCCAGCCTCTGCTTTCCAATCACAGAGTAGGGCTGGGAGCTCCCTTCTGGTGGGAGTTGGGAAAACTGTTCCCTGCTCAGTTCCGTGATCACAGAGCTGGGCAGTGAACAGGCTCTCCAGCTCCCACCCCACAATCATGAAGCAGGAGCTGAGAACTACCCCTGTCAAGGGAAAGTCCCAGCTCCATGTCCCAATTGGGTGATTGAGGTGTGGGGCTTGGAAAGCGCTACAGTGGAGTAGAAGTTCCCAGCCCCCTGCCCTAATCTGCTAGTGGGGCAGCTAGCAAAAAGTCTCCAGCTGGGTGGGGATTTCCTGCCCAGGTAGGAGCTTGCTACTAGCTGCCCAACTGGCAGATGGGGCAGAGGGCTGGTACCTGCCCCACCCCTGCTGCTCTTTCCAAGTTCCCTGCCCTGATCTGGTAGACAGATCCAGGAGCTCCCTCCTGCCAGGGCAGGGAGACATCAGCCCCACCTGAGTTCTAGTGACGGAGCCTGCCTTGGCAGCAGGCAAACCCCCAGGGGAAGAGAGCAGTGTCCCAGCCCCCACCAGGAGATGGCTATTTTCTGACCCTGTGCTCACTGTGCTTGCCCTTGGGCAAGCTCCCAGGGGGAGCCTAGAGCTCCCCTTGGTTACTGCTGAAGCCAGTGCTGGGCCAGTGGGAGTGGAAGTAGATTGCTACCATGAGAAGCACATTTGCTACTGAAACCTGAATGTGTGTTTGCCTGTGTTGCGGGTAGATACAATACGACTTTGGCCTGTGCCTGCCCAAAATCTTACTTGAATGAGTCATTGGGGTACAGTTCAGTACTGCCACCAGCAATCTCCAGTGTCTACTCTTCCCTGACACAGCTGTTGACTTGAAGGTCTGCATTTAAAGGTCTGGATTTTTCGGGGGGAATTGGCTTATAAGTATAGATATATGCATTATAAGGGTTCAAGATGTGCAGCAGGGCAGGGGTTAATTGATTTGTAAGATCCTGGGTTTCACACAGTGTTCCATATAGCCCTTGAAGCAGATAAGCTGTCTAACACAACAAGGTCAATGGATGGATATAGCCTGAAAATTGAGGGGGCATGCCATAACACAAGATCACAGCCTTCAAGGCGGTCAAGGACACAAAGTCTGGGAAACAAGGGAGTATGTACTGTATTGCCCATAACACAAGATAAGTAACACTAGCTACAAGGCCCCAGAGCAATGGGGGGAGGGGGCGGGGAGAGGAGAGGAATGGGGTGGAAAATGATTCCCTGTTTTGGGGAAACGCACCAAATTAAAAGGCCTGGAAGGCTATGTGGACATGTGACCACACAGAGGAGCCAACCAGAGATAGCCACAAATAAAGAGTCATCAGGAGGGAAGGGGAATACAAAAGCAGAGACTTGAGAGTAACAAACAGGTCCCTCCCTGTCTTCCCTTCTCTTCCTTTCCATCCTTCCCCATTCCTCCTCCTTCTCCTGAGAGGGGTCCCCATCCCTGTCTGTGGGAAGGGTACCTGAGCCCACCATGGAGGGCACATGGCCAGCCCATCTCACACAGACCACTGGAAGGGGGTGTGGACCTTGGCATCCTACCTCCAGGCTGCTGACATCTGACACCTAAGAAAGACAGCCTTAGAGTAAAGCCTGTGTCCTGGCCAGATGTACTTGACTCTGGTGACAGCCCTAGTATTTGGTAGATGTATAGAATTGTTTGTTTGTGTTGTTTCTTTTCTGTTATCACTCTATCAATAAATTTGCCTATTATTGAATGGAAAGGTTGTAGTTGTTCTGAGGGTGGGTTCTCCTGCCTCAAACAAGGTATCTGGATCCTAAATCCAGAGACAACAACACCTTGATGTTCTTTTCAATACTGAGAGCTGGATGTGTGGGCTGGTCCCCTTGGAGGCTTTTCTTCATGGGGCTCCTCCTCCCCTTACATCCAATCATTACCACTTCTGTGTCAGTACTTGTCTGGCCTGGATCTTCTGTTGGTCAAATATGTTTCTGACAGTTAACTCCTGGCTTTTCTAATAATGGTTTCTATGAGTTTAAATCATTTGGGCTAACACACATCTCAGTCTTTGATGCTTTCTTCTGCATGTGGCTGGACTCGGGCAGCAACCTGACATGGCATGTCTAGGGTTTACTCAGTAGTCCTCTGACCATTCTGGCCAGTGGGCTTTCTTTCTGTATGGATCTCTGTAACATGCTGATATATCACACCTAATGTTTTGGAGAGGTGAAAATAGAAATCAGTGGAGAAATTTCTTCATACCTTAAGGTACCATGTGGCTCGTGAAAGCTGAGATGCTGGGGCAGATGGAACATCCCAGAGGAGTGTGGGGGTGGGGCCCCTAATGTGCTTAGCAGTGGACCTGGAAGCGCACCAAAAGCACTTCTAATCCACTTGTGGGGCTGTTGGGGAGCCTGCAGGGGAGCCATGCAACTCAGCGACTAGTGTCTCCTAGGTCTGGGGGGGGGACCTCTGTGGTCAATTGCTACGCCAGGGGGGCTCAAGGGCATCCCCCACAAACTCTGCTGTGGACAAGTCAGCATACTGGAAGTACTTCTGGTCCACTTCTGGGTTCACCACCGAGCATGCGGGGACCTCCCATCCCCCGCTCCCCCACAATGCTCCTATGGGATGCTCAATCCACCCTAGTATCACAACATTCATGAACCACATCTGGTACCTTGAGGTATGTACAAAAAACATTTAAAGCTGTGTATATGGCCAAATCACTGATTCTCCCAATCAGCATCAAATTTTGAGATTTGGATTCATCTGAATCAAATCGGGGACTGTGATCTTAATCAATGAATCAAATCACTGTCCCCAATTTGGACTGAATCCAAATTGGATACAGCCTGTTTTGCACACCCCTAATCTCTATTGTTTGGTTGGTCTGAAGGAGGCAATTCTAACCCCCAAACTACTATTCAATAGAAATACCTGATTATTACCCAGGAACAGTTTTGTTCTGCTGACACCACAGAGGCTCTTGGGATGCCCTCAAAATCTACTCCTGATACAGCAGTACTAGGAATATTTAATTGGAACAACTGAAGTCCATTTCAATTTGACAGAGATCTCAAATCTGATTAGAAGCTGTTTTCCTCCGGCTGTCTTCAGTGGCTGATGGTTAATGTTTCACAAAACATTCCCTCAGTACAAGTCTTCTTCCCTTTCACCAGAAAGTACAGACCCCAAGTCCATGAGTTGCTGATGTTTCCACACGCTGAGGCTATGTCTATGGCAGATTTATTGTCCGTGGCAACAGTATTCTTAGGCGCATGTTGCTTCTCTAGGCAGGCTGCCTCCTAAAATGAAAGCAGTATAGCCACATCTGTGTGCATGGGCTAAATAGCAAAACTGAATGATAGCACCAATTAGTGTGTCTGCATGGCTATGACTGCACTGTTTCTGATTCACAAGGTAACCTGTCTAGAGTGGCACACAGTGTCTGAGGGCTCTGCTGCCATGCAAACAGCCATAGTAACAGGTATCTAGGGTCTTCATGTGGTCTGCTGCTAGCAGAGAATGAATGTGGTGTTATGGTATAAGCTGCTCTTAGTTTTCTTTGCAGGGTTGTTGCTTCTTTGGCAATTCCTTGTCTCCACTTGGGTCTTTCTTGTCTGATTTGTTAGCCATTTTTATTAGTAAAGATTCCTAGTGTACTGTATCTGGCATAAAAAGAAAAAAATCACCTAAGCTTGAAGTTATTGCAGCTTTAAGTTATTGTTTCACAAAACCCTCTGTAACCCTCCTTTTAAAGCTGAAAATCGTTTTCACATTGACAAATCTACATATAATCTAGTTCAGGGGTGCTCAAGCTCCAGCCCGCAGGTCATATGTGGACCCTGGTGCCATGTTATCCAGCCAACAGGGCTTCCCACAGGTTCAGAAATTAGGTGTCAGGGGAACAGTGACACCATTCCCTGCTGCCAAATTTCTGGACCTGTATGGAGCCCCAGGCCCTAGATTGGGTTCCTGATCCCAGCATGTGGGGGTAGAAAGGGATGATGCTGAGCCCCAGCACCTGATCCTGCTGTGTAAGCTCACCTGGCCTACAGCACTCAACTGGCCCATGGGGCCAAAAGTGTGAGCACTGCTTATCTAGTCTGTACACTTATTCAGCAGGTTATCTTCTCTCACCAGAGGGTTATGAAGCTCCGTTGTTAAAACATTTATAAATTGACTTTTCACACAGGATTCCCTTATGGCTTGCCACTGGGCACAGCCCCCTCTCTCTTTATTGCCAGTTCCAGATTCAGCCCAGCAGGTTGTCCATTATTTTAGCCATCTCCCAGCCAGTTTGAATGCAAATAAGCAATTATTCATGATTCCCCTCCCTATTGCCTCTGGCTTGCCATTCTTATTGGTATTTCAAGAGATCCAATTCTTTCTCATAACAGTTGAAAAAGTGTTTGCTTAACTGTCTGTAAAACCTGTAGTCCATGCTGGGAAGCAGTTGGTAAAAGGCTTTGGCATAACTATTCAGAATCACTGCTAAGGCCTGTACTGCTTTTCTCATTAGTCTATTAATTCACAGAAACAAACAAACAGCTAAAAGCCTAACACTCAGATTCCAGTTTCACCTGCATGACCAATAAAGTCCCTTTCCCATCTTGGTGCTACTAACTAAACTTGATCTGAGCCTTCAAGAGGCCGAAAAAGCTCATATGCATACTGACTAATAATTCTCATACAAGCACTGTAACTAAAGCACCAACATGAACAGTCACAATTTAACTTCCTGCTAAATCCCTGACCAAAAACAATCTGAAATAAAATACAATATAAAGATATACCTCAACATATTTGTGGAGATACCATCTGCACTTACTATTACAAACGTAATTTAAAAGGATGTGATAGATTTAACCAGAATATGATTTGTGAAAGACGTATTATCTATATGGGACAAAACCAGACATTTTTCAGATCTTTTCACAAGAAAGTCAGTAGGCCATTTATACCACACTGCCCTACTGAGTTTTGAATTATATTATATAATACTGTCTCCTAGACCATGGGCAGGGATGGAGGAGGGGGAAACTTGTCTCATGAGATGAAAATGCATTTGAACAAGTCTTTGTCAAACAGACCAGTGAGCTACTGAAGTCAAATGTGCATATTGATTTGCACTTGTTTTGTAGTTCATCACAGTATCCACATATATGGAAAATGTATTAAATACAAAGGATTCAGCCATGGAATTTGCCATCTGATCATAGAACCAAGCTTCAAGATCTACAATTTTATTTTAAAATATTTCTTAACCACATGTTTGTGAGTATAATCTTGCAAAAACTTCATGCCAAGTGATCAGTTAGTGGGTCCTTCAGTTTGACAACTCTTTGCAACAGTACCTGAGAAGTTTAAACTGTCCTATTCACTTCAGTCGGAATCAACAGCCGTAAATCACCACTTATAAATACATAAAGCCTTCTGTTTTCTTCCTTCCAATTCTGCAATTAATCACTGCAATAGCAGAATGTATGGCACTCTGAAAAGTCGAAATGAGGAGATGATGTAGAATAAATTGAACTGAATAATACAGCAAGCGACATCAAGGTTGTTGCATTGGTTTTATTTTATTTCATATTTAAATTGTTTTATAATCTCCATTTTTTTTAATAGTAGGGCAACTATTTCAGGTTTTCCAGTTTAATGCACCAGATTGTCTGAAATCCTATGTCCTTTACAGCAGAATTTAGGGTCAGCTTGTATGAAACATACATCACTTTGAATATCATTATATAGATAAATTTATTCGAATGGACCTTCTTTATTTCCCAGCTTTTTTGATTGATCTTTGTCTTGTTTGTCTGCTGATTTTAAAAATTTACCACCAATTTGTTTATTAAAAATACTAGTGATATCTTGCTTTTCTTTCATATCAGTGTCTCTGGAATTAATTGCTTTGCCTAGCACAGATTTATCACATACTCTCTTTGTTTATATTTAGACAGCATAGCAAACAATGACCTCTGCAGTGAGACAAGACAAGTAAATCCAATGGGAGTACTTTATGTCGCTGTCTTCTGAAAAACAGGTGCACTATATGGTTACACAAACATGCTCAAATGGAAACCATCGCTCACTTTCATAAACAGAAACACAAGCCAGTAAATAAATTCAATTACAGGTAGGACTGGAACCTTGGTCTTGAATTTACTAGGCAAATGGCCTGCCACTGAGCTACGAGGAACCCTTCAATCAAATCAATTCATGTTAATCAGAACAGATGTGCTGCTTTAGAATAATAAAAAAAAATCTATTTATTCTCTCAAGTTGTACCTATAGACCCACTGCATTGTAACCTAAGCCCCAGCAATGAAGTCTTCAAAAGATGCACTCAGTAATATTGTCATATAATTTTGAAATATGGTGAATATATTAAAGTAATTTAATCCCATAATGCCAGTCTTTTACAAGGGTTATACTATGTCTTTGGAAAGATTTTAAAGTATACAGCAAAATACATAGGATCCCTTCCCAAGGGTAGATAGTGACACAGGTATTATAATGTGCTACTCATTGGAATTTCCAATGTTGTGGATTAATTTATGGGATGTTAGGGCTACATGTGACTAATGGTCATTAGCAAGATGATCTGAGTACCTATTCCTGTATGTCAACACCCTGGTACCCTGCACAAAACCTGAGGTCAGATATTCTGTGCTGAGTGCAACAGAGATAGGAAATCATGAATGTTTGGTGAGACACAAGTGGATGAAATAACTATAAAACATCTTTTTGGGGGAATAGAAACTTCTTCCCACTGTCAAAACTGTTGAACTACATATCTAAAAATATATAAGAAATTCTTGCAGTAATTCTTAGCTGTAAAGATGGAAAAGCTCATCAACAAAAAAATATTTGGGGGTTTAAATACTAGATTAATTTGTTAAAAGTAATCTAATAAAAACAGAATTCATATAATATGTGTACATATGTATATAATACACATTAGTGATATGGTATAATCCACAGGTATCAGACTCATTCAGTCCCACTCTAGGCTGCACATTGATGCCACATGGTCCTGGAGCTGCTATGGGGCTGCACCCGGGAGCAAGATGAGTGTGTGTGTGTGTGTGTGTGGGGGGGGGGGCAGGGAGATCCCAGGATCTTGGGGTAGTGACAGCACAGAGCCAGGGCTGTGGCAGAGATGCAGTCCACTGCCTGCCATGAGCATGAGTGACTAGCACAATCCCTGTGATGAGCATGAGTTCCAGGGCACGGGCATTCAGGGAGCGGATCGTGGCTTGGCACCAGTCCCATGTTATCCAAAATCCCAACCCTGGCCCCAGAGTAGCTCCCCACTCAACTGTGCATCCTGCCTGTGAGGCTCCCAGCCAGTCTTCATGGAGACCCTGGGATCATAGGACTGTGACAATGTGGGGCTGGGACCAGGGCCGAATCCCAATTCTGTAGTCCCACATTGTTACAACCCTGCCCTGTCATTGCTCCACAATCCTGGGGTCTCCATGGAGATCAGCTGGGAGCCACATGGGTAGGGGCTGCTGGGAATCTGGCCATGGGTTGGATCCACCATTTTGCCTACCCCTGGATTATATCTTTGTATCAGTCTTCTGACCTAGATTAGATTTGAGTTGTTTCATTGCATATAATCTACCAGATGTCCTACTAAGGTACCCATTTTGATAGAAGCTAAGTTTGTATTTGGTTAGAGGATATGGAATGTTTTGCCTCTAGCAGCGATTCTCAACCAGGGTGCTGTGGCACAGCAGAGTGCCTTCAGATGGTTTCGAGGCTGCCACAGAGTGCCACACAGTTTTACTAGTATTAGATATGCAAGTGTGATTCAGAAGAATGAACCCTGAGATTTTCACAGAAAAAGGCAGGGCAGCTCATGTGCCAGCCACATACACAACCTAAAACCAAAGCTTGGCTTACCAGAGCCAAGTTCCAGCTACCAGCCAGGCTCTACATGCCTGGATTGCTATTGGTGAAGCCCTGGGAGGCCCCCAGGTAAGCCTATCCAGGCCAGCCCAGATGCTGGCCCCAGCCTCCCCTACTCCACCCAGGGCAACAAATATGTCGCTGCTAGTTATCCCCATGGAACACACATTCCTGCACTTGGGGATTCACCTGTTCTGACCAATTTGGGACTTTCTGAGTGCTTTGCAACAGAAGGATTGCTTGATTATTTTTCTGTTGTCAAAAATTGAGTGCATTTTCTGAAGGGAGCCTTGAGCTAAAGAAAGGTTGAGAACCACTACCCTACAATAATCACCAGCATCCAGTCCCACTAATGCAAAGGAATGTAAACCTTGTGAACTTTCCTTAAATTCATAATGATTGAATTAATGAGTCCTATTTATTCAGATTGATAAAGGATGACTCATACATTTCTCCTGCCTTTCTCTTGAACATGGACTACTAAGCATCTAGGAGAGTGACAGATGAGTGAGATATGTGGGCCCAGGAGAGAGGGAACAAGCCCAAGGGTATGTAGTTCATTGAAAAATAATTGGCTCTGAAAGGGAGAAGAGTCCTAATTCTTAGCCTGGACCCTTGCTCCCAGTGGGACAGAAAATTCCCATTGCTGTTAATGAATATAAAATGAAAGTTGCAGTGGGCCAGCTTTAAAATGAGAGCTACAGAGGGTCCTCGGTAATAGTCCAGTGATTAGCAGTTTGCTGGGAAACATGAGCTGAAGGTTCAGGCTCTTTCTTCTTAAAGGGGAGGCCTAGAAATTACGTGTCCTGCTCTCTGGGAGAATGCAATAGCCAAACGACTGTTGGACCAAAAGAAGGGAAAGTCCTCCTCTTCCTTCTCCAACACTACACTTCTGGAAGACACACAGACACAGAACAATTCTATTGCAGGGCACAACAGAAACCCAGACTCTGCGTCAGTGTCTCAAACTGCAGTTATACAGTTGTACATATGCTGTTTAGACAGTTAAAGTGAAATAGAATTTAGCCTTTAATATCTAAAAGGCTATACCAGACTGAGTTAAATGACAGCAAGATAATAAATGGCAGTCACTGCTGAGTGTGTTGTACAGATAACTGGTAGTGGGAAAGCCAGTTGTCTGTCTACCTTGGTTTTTAACACTGCTGATCTGAGTGTCTGAGCAACTTTGTCATTTATACAGCAAATGGTAGGTACTGGACAAAATGTGTCGTCTTCTTACTGTGGTCAGTTTATAAAATAATTTAGATTCTACTTTTTAGGGTAGGAGGTATACCTGTTTGTGCTCATTTGTTTGCTTGTTTTAACAACACCAAAATATTGGTACCTACCTCTACCATTTGTTTTCAGTAAACTGAAAGCTCTCTAAAAAGGAAGACAGCATCGTTATCCCTATTTTTACATAAATCACTGACACAAATATATTAGGGGAAAAGGACAATATTTTTCCCTCTTCCCTTTGCCTCTGGTGACCTATAAGACTTTTGACGCCATAAACGTGATAATCAGAGCTAATTTAGCTGTTTATAATAATCTGGTTATTTAATTTTATGCTTTTGCAGATAACTGAATTTTGTTACAAAAAGCAGATTGTCTTCCTTGTTTTCAGAAAACAAATACTTTCTACTTCTAAGAATGCATCCAGAGGCAAAACTTTACTATTGTTCTTATGAATATAAAAGTATCTTAAACATATCATTAACCTGAACTTGCAATTTTATCAGCTGGAAGAAATGCAAGTGACAACAATAACTTTGGGGAGGTTCAAAATGCAAATCTCATTTTTTCTGGTGTGTCATCAGATCCCTAACATATGAAGAAAAAATTATCATGATTTGTTTAAAAAACAAAATAGTTGTTTTTAAAAGCATAGTTTTTTTTTGTTTTTTTTATTCCTTGAAGGAACCTTCAGAAATCCACAAGTTCTCTCTGGAAGCTGTTACAGTGATGGTCCATATTTAGTAATGTGCTTCAGAAATACATTTTTCACATAATATGAAACCCAGCCATTGTGTTAAGCAATGTATAGTAATTGCACCAAATATGTTTTTCTTAACTGTAAATTGTCATAACTGTCTTAAAATTGTTACAATTATACTATAGTTACTTAATTTGTATTTAAGAACAAGGACATACAAGAATCACAGCAATGTAATCATATCAAAATGTGTGCACACACTAAGCCCTGAGCAATACTGTTGTCAAATGTTAAATAAAGAATGTCTTCTTGCATTCTCAGCAACAAAAACCCATAGGCAAATTACCGTCTGCTGTTGATAATGTATTTCATGTGGACCACTGCATAAATAACCTGAACTCAGGCCATTTGAATTACACCCTGATCCAGGGCAATGCAAGTCAATCCTATATATTTTTTCTGTTTCCTGCTTCCTATTATTACCTGCTTATGTTTCATAGTGTTTTTGTGTTTGAACAGCTGAACTCCATTTTAAAGATATGTTATTTCTGTGTGTGTGTGTCTGTGTGTGTGTGTGTCTGTGTGCATGCAGATTTCAGTTGAGAATTATTATGCCAGAAGTGTTTAAGAAAATAATGGGCTGAACTGGATAAATGCACAAACTGATATCAGATTATATTCCAGGTCAGCTCCCACATATTATCTTTACAACCTCAAGCGGTGCTTCTGGCAAAAAATAAATAAATAAATAAATTAAACAAATAAATAATAAATAAAAAAAATAGAAAAGAAAAGATAAGGGGCTTTTTACTAGATATGTTTGGGAATATATATTCCAGAAAGGTTTTTGTCATTTTATATTTGAAATAGAAAGCATTTAGAAAGCAATTTTTTTTCTTCCCTTTATCACCTTGGCTGCTCCAGAAAATCACATATATGTCATGTACTGAGACTTGTTTATAAGTGAAAGAATCTCATAAATCTATTCTCTCAGATATTTTTGTAATTCTGTTGTTTTCTTATATGGGGGATAAAGCAACTTGGAGACCTTCCTGACATGAAAGGGAAGAGGAGATACCAGAGTTTAACATCACACACTAGGAGCAGTTCCACTTACCACCATGGAACAGGGACTACAAAGATAAATACATGGATAGTTCAGTGCAAAAAGGGGATTAATATAATATATCACATCTTGATAGAGTTGATAGAGGTATAATATATAACACTTTGATAGAACAAGAATTGTTTTCCTAATTTTTTTCACGTATTACAGATATTTCTTTCCTGGTACCACAGTGATTGTTACTCACTGGGTGTATCTACTTGTGCCCCACCACAGCAGCACCATCATATAATACTTGCTTTAGGAAGCAGTAGATGATGGCACAGTAACAATCATTAGTGCACCGTCCCAGAGGCACACAGTTATTTTTAACAGCTATGTCACTATAGTGATGCTATAGTGCAGCTATAGGTAGCTCATTCCTGTGGTCATGTAGCATTGGTCTCATGGTTTGGGCCCACTGATGCTATGTCACTATAGCATGCCACCACAGTGATGTAACATGACCTGTAGATGTGCCCACTTACAGATTAAATAACACAATGTAAATGAATAACTTCCAGTGTTTGAGAGCAACTTTGTCACATGGTTTAACAGTGGACCTCTTTCTTTCTCCATCTTTCCCTGTTCCATCTTTTCTTCTCAATTCTGAAATATTTATAAAACTAAGGAAAAGTCTATTTTTCACATTACTCTCACACCTTACAATTTTAAATACATTTTTCATCTCACTACTAGTTCAAGTTATCTAAATAACAAAATAAGCAGGTTTTATTAGCTTTTTAGAAAAATGAATTCTGTAAATTCTGACAGACAATTTTTGTATTATATAAAAAAAAAAAAA
>JAGPOW010000229.1:1731262-1746249 GCA_030014935.1 Caiman crocodilus
CTACTAGCTCTTTTATATTGCCTTATCTGCTTATCGCATTTATCTTTCTGTTAACTGTTGTATGTGTGTAAGCTATAGTAAATTTGCCTTTATTCCACTTCCTACTTGCCTCCTTGATCCAAATGAACATACTCACAGTGCCCAGCTGGCCTGTGACAGTCAGACTAGATGGCCTGCTCTAGGCCCCTTCTGACCCTAGATACTATGACACTATGATAAATTTACAGATGAGGTTATATAATGGTATGTTTCTATTACATAATAATGTGACCTCTAGAGAATCCAAGCTAACTATTTAATGAACTCATTTGAAGCTAGCTGGGTACTGAAAGCACTATAGTCACATTAGCCCAACTAATATGCCCCTCTAATATGTATATACTGCTTCTAGTGCCAAATTCAGCTTGGGCCCTGTGTAGTATACAGAATCCTTAAGATTTCCATTTCTTGATTTAGGATTTCATATCAAATCCAGAAACAGCCTTTGCAACCTTAAGTGGGACATAACACCTGAATTCTGCCTATGTCCAAGAGTTTGATATTCAGAATCTTAAGTAATCTTGTAGGTGATTAAGCTTTGGCTAATAAAGGTCTATTTTTTGCATGCCCAGACGTTTCTTATTCTTGCTACTTAACAAACCTGATCAACAATCAACAACAAATTGTTTCTCTTACATTCGAGGTATCAAACCAAGTACATATGCTCAAAGCATACTCAGCACATGATTAAAGGATCATGATCCATATAAAATACAGAAGAGTCTGAGGAAGTGCTGCTATCTTCTTTATACAACACTCTACTGGTCAGACAACTTCCTCAGAGTTCAAATCCTACCTGTTTCAGAGGCGTTTTGCATCAACTTTATCCACCACCCAGGAGAATACCTTAGTCAATGGGTGTGTCTACACAAGCATTTGATCAGAGATCAGTTTACTTGCAAGTAAACTACTTATGAGTAAATGTTCCTGGGCAGGCATTTACATATGCAGGGATGTGGCAGCAGAGTTGCTGTTAGCACCAAACTGCTGCCACTTCCTGGGACCTTTAATGAGTCCCTACTGCCACCAGGAGAAGCTCCAGGCTCTGGCTGCTGTTTCCAACCGCCAGCAGCTCTCTTGAAAAGGTAGCCCCACTTTCTGCTCCCCAACCAGCCACTTTCCTGGCCCAAAGCAGTGTGCACAGCACAGGGGCAGCACAAGGAAGCTCTTTCCTTGCTGCCTCTGTCTCCCTGCATTATGACTGATACAGCCCTTGCCCTGGCAGCATCAACCAGAACCCTGGGTTCATGCTGCCCCTGCTGCCCCACTGCACTGACTATCAAGTGGCCCTACATGACTCTTCCACATGCAGTGACCACCTGCCCAGCCCCACCATACTGTCCCAGAGCGACCACCACTGTGCAGTGGGTGCCTGGATCCTGCCTAGCTGGTCAGACCCCAGCAAGGATGACATTCACTTGCTGCTGGATGCTATCACCTGGGCCACCCTTCCTTGGCCTGAAGCCCCATGACTCTAGGCCTACCAGGCCAGCCAAGACTGATAGTTGCACATCATCCAGAAGACCTAGGATGACAAGCGGTGGCAGGGGCATTCAGGATGACACAAGGCACCTTCCTGGGCCTCCTGGGGTAGCTTCAGCCACACCTAGGGTGGCAAGACACTGCCATGCAGCTTTTTTTTCTTTTTTCACAAAATATTTATCTATTTGTTTATTTACCTAGCTAGCTAGAGAGATCGCTGTACTTTTAACAACCTGTCAAGTGACCACTGTGGTACACTTGGCAGATCAAAACATACTTTGCCAGTTAAATTATTGTAGTCCCATTACACAGTTTGTCCTGCACAGTTGTGTACCTGAACATATTTTACTATTCCAGTGCTATCACTCATTGTTCCTTCAGAGGATTTGTCTCTGAAAAAGTTTATACCAGTCCCCTCTTTACCATTTGAGGCTTGCCATTTCTTTCCTATTGTCCTCTTCTCTCTTTCTGTAGTACCAGTACATTTCACACCTTGATTGTAGGGTCTGAGTGTCTGTTTAGGACAGGTTCCTGATTTTCCACAGGGCATACCTGAAACAAGGGATGAACTGATTGAAGTGAGCTGTTGGGGCCCCTTGCTGTTTGATCAAGTACCCATAGAGGACTGCTTATCTGGTCAGGGTTCTGAAACCTGTCACCACCAGAAGTTCATGGACTTTCTTCCACACCTCTAGGGAATATGGGCTGTCCCACAAGAGGTAGTCAACAATTTCTGCCTGCCAGCAGCCAGTCTGTCTCAGAAACTGCCATACTGCTGCCCCTCCCCATGGACACTGGCTCTCACCCTGCTCAAGCTGGCCACACCTGCCAGCCTCTGCTATGTGAGTCATCTCTTTGGGCAAGGCCACTGCCAATGAGGTCATCCTGGAAGTGTGCAGCACACTCCAGAACATGCTGGGTCACACAGTGCTCCATTTGCATGACCCTTTGGCAGTGGTGGCGGGATTCCATACCCTGGGATTCCCTCAGTGCATGTCACATTGCCATCACCTGCCCACCCCATGGGGACCACCCCTCTTGATCCAGAGGGGCCTTCACCCCATAATGTTCCAGGCCATCATGGACCACTGTGGTGCTTTCATACACATGAGTGCTGGCTATGCAGACAGTGCCCATGACACCTACTTGTTGCGTAACTTCTACCTGCCAGCCCTTGTGCAGACCAGCCTCCAGCTGAGTGCCATGGTGGTCCCACCCTCCTTATCAGGGACCCCACCCACCAATCTTGCTCTAGCTCATGTGGCCCTACACTGGCTTGTTGGACCCCCACCCCAGGCCCATTTTAACTGGTGTGGTGGCCCATACCTTGGTGGAGCATGCCTTCACCAACGTCAAGGGATGCTGGTGCATCCTCACTGCCCCCCTCAAGTTCTCTGAGGACAACTTCCGTGGGTCATTGTTGCAGCCTGCGTGCTACATAACATCTATGAGGCCTGGGGGAGGAAGCTCTTCTGTAAGGCCTGGGTGAAGGTGGCATGGCAGATGGAGGCTGCCTGGCAGTGGGAGCTCCATCTATTGTGACAGCACCAGCAACAGGTGCCCCAGCTGAGGCTCCAAGCAAACTGTACACCCACCACTGGAAGTCAGGGCACCGGCTACAAGAAGCACTGGCTAACCACCTCCTTCTTCACGCCCTGTTGTAGCCAGCCTTGACTGAAGTCCACAGACCCTCCTACCCCTTGCCTACCCCTAGCACCATGCTCACTGCAGATATATTTAAAAAGAGCAAGGTTTTATTCCCCTCACATCAGACAAACTCTCCTTCCCCCTCCTTCCCAGATAAACAAAGCCCCTCCCTCTCTCCCTCCCCAACAAACTTAACCCCCTCCTTCCCCCTCACAGCAACAGAGCCCCTCCACCACCCACCCCAACCACCAATGATAAAACCTCCTCTTCCCTGTGCAGACTACTTATGAAGTGCTTTGTGTCCCTTCCCAAGGTAAAGGGTCATGG
Organism: Caiman crocodilus; assembly: GCA_030014935.1. NCBI lineage: Eukaryota > Metazoa > Chordata > Crocodylia > Alligatoridae > Caiman > Caiman crocodilus. Next base: position 1,734,758 of record JAGPOW010000229.1, read on the forward strand.
AGTGGGGGCACCTAGTCGGGGCAGATCCTAGGTGGCAAGTACCCTGGCCTCTGGCTGTTCCCCCTGTGGGAACATCACAGCAAGCCCGGTGGGTAGGGAGCTTGCCCAAGGGCAACAGTGGCCAGTGGCCCCCTGTCATTGGAGGCTTCCCCCCTGGCAATTGTGGTTCAGGGCCATAAGCGCCAGTGTGCCTATGTGGAGCCGGGGCAAGCAATCAGTTTCCTGATATGTTCCAACTTAGTAGTAATAGATAACCTCACTGAGGAAGGTAATTCATTCAAAATTGGGACTTTCTAATATCCAATAACAAGCAGTTTGATTAACAGGATTTTCCTGTCAATTACTGCTTGGAACTCTCTTGATTTACACAACTACAAGAATGCTTTAAAGATGCTGAACTAAAGGTTATAAAAGAGGAATGAAACAGCTAACAGGGCAGGCTTCACTCTGACAAAACTGCTACTGCGCCCAGCTGATCTTCTATGTAAAAGGATCCACACCTTGAAGTTCACAAGAAACAAACTGCCTCTTTCGCCTTTGAGGATGAGAAATTATCACGTTTACAGCTAAATACTGGATTTTGCATTTCTTTAGTCTCATTTAACTGCAAGTACTTGGAGTAAATAAAGCCTTTTTGTCATTCATTGAATGAGTTGTCATGTCAGTCCTTTAACAGTAGCCCTAAATCCTATTTTATCACTTAAGGTGCTCTAGGACCCATTAGGCAGCCTCCTTTTCAGTCAAACAATTATATCAAGGCATGGCAGGGAGGCAAGAAGGGGAAGGCACCTTGCATGGATGTCAAGGTGCATTCCAGTTACCTCTGGAGCCTATACCTGGTTACACTGACCAATGAAGAAGGAAAAGGATTCCTTCTTCAAATTCATTTTAAGAGAAAGGTAGTAATGGTCTCTTTGTTGTTCAGATAAATTATTGGAAAGATATATTTAGCTATATTAGTCTATATATATTTATGTGCCCATACTCAGGGGAGGATTCTGAGTTGTGAATCCCAAATGGAGAGACACCTTCTGCAAACCTGAGTTAGCTAGCTGAGCCCAGGGTTGGAGATGGTGGAATTCAAGATTCCAAATCATCATACTTTTCTGTGGCATAACTTTGGTTCCCTGCTCATGCTGTCATTTATTAATTTTGTTTACTTAAGAGGTATGTAATTCCCCAAGCATTGTTTAGGCAACTGGATACTTAACTTGGATCTGTAGATTCTGCTTTTTGTGGGCCAGAGAGGTGTTTCAATATGTAGAGATGTTTGTAGATCTGTTTCTTCCTTCTTGAATCCTAGGTTTCTTTAAGCAAATTTAAACGTCCTACTATTTTCTACTTCTTATGTCCCTTTTTTTTTAATTTTTCTGTTGCACCTTAATTTTTTTTTTGCAGGTTTGTCAGCCTTCGCCCTGTAATGTTCTTTCTCCTTCTGTCCTGTTCATGATACCTAGTCTTATTTTGCTTATACTTTTAACTGAAGTTGCATAGCATATTTATGATACCTACTCAATCTTGAGTTTCAAATTCATTTTTTTCCAGGAATCTTGGCTCATGCTTAAATAAATAAATAAATAGGCAGTGATACTGATTGCACATTTATAAAATCAGAAAACATTTCCTCACCTACATTTATTTACCCCAAACTACCAGCTGCATCTCCTTTTCCATGCTTCCCCTCCTCCTCCAGAACATTTTTACTTTGAGTAAGGTAACACAATAATATTTTGAAGTTAACATGGAGTCATGGGTAGTTGGTGGTTTCTACTATGACTTAACTTGGAGATTGAAATTGTAATTCATAGACCCCGGACATATTTCAATTTTATCTCCACCCTTTGAAGAACAACTTTTCAAAATTTAATTCACAAGACTTTGAAAACTGAACCCTGAAGCGTTCAAACTGTTCTTCCAGCTACTGCAATTTCATTAGCTCTCTTAGTGGAATGAGTGAATATGTCCCTCCTACTCAGCCAGTTCCAGATTGTCATTTCACTAAATCAAACTTGAATCTCAAAAGGTTGATCTGTCAAGTAATTTCAGACTGGCAGTGTTCAAGCAGGTTCATATTCCTCACCTGATTGCATCTCCATTCCTAATTTTCACATTTTATGCTTCATGCAAGTATTAATTATGTAGATGAAAGACAACTTACTTTAATTCATCCATTCTTAGCACATAAATAAAAGGGAAGTTAAAAGTATGTATGGTATTTGCCACAAGGGGAAAGGCTGACTTCAGCTTGAGGGAAGTATAACAAAGCAGCCATTAACCTAAAACAGATCATTATCATTATTAATGTTATTATTAATAGTAATAATAATAATTCATTAATAGTACTGTAATTAATAATCATTACAAAAGTTCAGATGTAATTTGATTTAGTTATGCAAATTTCCTTTGAAATTGTGTGATAAAAGCATACTTCAAATCAGATCTTGAACCCTGTTAGACTATTCTCTCAAAGTGGCCTATGACAGAAGTCACTTTGTTTCCACAGTTTACAGTGCGTTTCAAAGGGCTATGACTTTCAGGCAAACAAGGCACAGACAGTGTTTAGATTATTGGGTTAGTCTCAAAGAAAAGTCATTAAGATGACTTTAGTACTTTCAATCTCCTTCAGATGGAAGATAGATCAACATGCAAATAAATTGACTTACATAAGCAATATATAAATATTTAAAAGCAGTATATATTTGTTTAAAACCCTAATTTATATAACCTCATGTATGTATATACTCTGCTTCATACTCACTAAAAATTCTTAATGTGTTGTTGCCATTTCTGATATATACGAAACAAAGCTCATAAAATATTATCAATAGAGCAAGAAGATTTTCCTTCTTCCCCTCCCAGTGATTAGTACGTTTGCCAAATATGTGTGTTTGATTTTCACTAAAATATTTAACCAAAGTATTTGGCACTGAAAAAAATAATTCTCAAGGGAGGTTCCACTAAGCCTTTTAACCAGTAGTCAGTACCAATACATTTATATTGCACATTCCCCATGTTCTTCTGTTTAAGGTGCATATGAAAATGAAGTGTCATAAACAGAGAATAGGGCCCAATGAAAAAAAAAAAAATCCTAAAGCAATCATGTAACCTGCAGCTGCACCTAGTGGTTTGAATACACACACAAAGGATATAGAAGGTGACAAGTCCAGAGTTGCCAGCTGTCCATAATTTACAGACTTCCCATAAATAATCAGGCTAAAAACCCATTTTCATATATTCCATAAAAAATAAATAGAGATGTCTGGAAAAAATACTAAACAGCCCAGAGCTGATTGAAAATACCATGTCAGAAATGAAGCTGTAGTTAAGTGTTGAAAGACAGCTAGAACAGATTAGTGCTACCTGATATCTGAGTAGCACTGCAGCATCCTGTGTGAGGGTTTGGCTGGAACGTAAAGGACTGGGACTGTGGGCAAGCACTGAAAGGCAACAAGTTGGTCAGCTAAGTGAAGGGACAGGTTAATGGAGCATCAAGTTGTGATTTAGATCAGCAGAGCAGGGAAGACAGAACCAGGCCCCAGTAGAACTGAGAAGGAGATCTGAGAGATATAGTCTAGGGTGCAAGCCAAGATCAGAAGTTCGGGAGTATCAGATAGTTCTCAGTTCTAGGAAAGATCTAAGAGCTGAGTCAGGAGCCAGGAGAATCAGAAAGAGTGAATGAACACAGAATGAACACAAGGGAACTCAGAGTAGACTGAGGGCTGCAGGTGTGCTTAAAAGGGATGAGTGTTGCTCTCAGGTATACTAGGTTAGATAGGGGGGGAAAAGAAAGCCCTCAATCCTATTGAATATGTTTTATGTTATATAACTTATTCACTGGAGTAGGACTGCTACCCAGGTGGCTTAAACACAGATAAATAGTCTTTGGTTTAATGACAGTTTAAGTATTTTTTTAAAAAGTAAAACAACTCTGAAATTAATATCCCTTTATTGAGCAGAGTATGATTTTTTTTCAACCAAACTTTTTCTATTTTAGAGACTAATTCAACTATTTGGCCCAGGGGGCATTATGATAGTAGCTCTCCCTCATTGTTCTAGCTTATAGAAAATACACAACTATTCACTGAGCTCGAGGAAGAGAATGTGTGCACATCAATATGAAATTGTGCTAGCATGTGCTAGCAAACCTGCATTAGCTTAATCTAACTGGAGTGGATAACAAGAACAATGAAGACATGGCAGCATGGTCTCATCATCAAGCTATTTATTCAGGTTGGCAGATTCTCATAATCAAGGTATTTATCCAGGTTTATAAGGTCATGCTGTCATATTTTTACTGATGTTGTTTTCCATGCCAAGTAGGGAAAGTCAGTAATGTAATTGAGGGGAGCTGACTAAGGCAGGAGCCCCAGTCACTACATCTGTGTATAGAGGAAGAGTGGTGGCAAAAAAGCAGCTAACTACATCTCGGCAATCAGAATGGTAAGGACTGGTGCTGCTCTGCACACCTTTAACTGCCTTGGGTGCAGACCTGTCCTGCTACGCCTGTGGAGAAAGTTAGTTCAAGTCTGGTAGTACATGCTACAGTCACAACTTCAGTTTGATGTGTAGGCAGACTTCAGTCTCATCAGTTTGCTTACTTGGCACGTGAATCATTGGGCAAAATAATTTGTTAATAATTCCACAATGTGGAACAATTTGTTAAGCATCAGCATAGTGTTCTTCTTTTGGGTTAGGACTGAGACAAATATAAAAGTTGGTAGGGAAGAAGTTACCTATGGTCTCATTGGCTTTAAGGTGATGAGCATGGAGTCTACAGAAGGGATGCAATGTTCTCATGCCCCAGAACCAGATCAAATGGGAGAAAAAGTAGCAGGAAGAGTTGAGTTGTAGTTCCATGGCTCCTTTCTCTTCTGTAGCAATCAGGAAAATGGAGTAAGAAGTATCCTAGGAAGAGATGTAGTAAGAGGATGCACAGCCTGTGAACGAGTGACAGTGACAATGTGCTGATTAATGCAAAATGTCCCCTGATGGTTCCCTTGCACAGTTTCACACCGTCTTTTACTATCAGTGAGACATTCTAATCACCTCTTGTTTGTAATGTACTACAAGAAATTCTTGCAACCATAGGGTTTGAAATTAACTTTGAAAAACAACATTAAACTGTCTAGAAAAAAAGGACCTTAAAGTAAATATATTAAGTGCTCTCTTTTGATTTCATTGAGTATTGAGGCCATAAAATGTTCCAGAATGATTTCACGGTATTGAGGTCTTAAAATGTTTCAGATTAATCATGTAGTTTTTGTTTAAGTCATTGAGCTGTCTCTAGTTATAACACTCTTATCAGTGAAGCTGTACAGATGTTGCTGAGAACAGAAACTGGAATTTAAGGTGTTATAGACCACATCATGTCTTACGTTGTAAACAATGCTCCTTAAGTGCTTTGTATTATCTAATAAAATATATCAGCAGAAAAATAAGATGCTTGTCATGCTTACAGGAATGTGTGGGAAGGTGTGGGACCAAAATACATTAAGACAAAGGTCATCCATTAGAACTATTCACTGATGAACTCCCTTACTCCTTCAGAAAGCTTATCACTGTCCAGAAAGGTTATTTTAAATGTGCTATTCTGATGTACAGTGTGCCAACACAGCTCACAAATCTCCTGAAAATGCATTCAGTTTTAGTAAATGAAAACATTGCAGAGAAATATTTTAGTTGGGTAGCAATGGTGCTGTGGCAGGAGGGAAGAAAATTAGAAAGTTACTCTTCCTGCTTTCATTGGATACATGTGGAAGTACCACAACTTCTATAAATCTGGCACATTTGAATGCCCTGAATTTCTAAACACAATGGATGCATAGGAACCCTTAAAACTATGCCCTAATCCCCAAACAACTGCATTTCTCTATAGGAGTGACAGAATACTCCCTTTTACAAAAACTCCCCATGTTGCAGTGCTCTTTTGGAAGTGTTATATGACCCTTTTTATTAGGTCCATGCATTCTATCCTTTCTATTGCATATAATCACAGAAGTACTGTCACATCCATGGCAGACATTGCTGGTATTGGTCTTTACAGGTACTGTCTTTGATTTTTGACCATCATCTGAAATCTGAAGTGCAAGGATTAAGAATTACTGTTCCTTTCAGTGCAGACTGTTCACATAATCTTAATCGAATGGAGGCTACTTGTGAGAGCAGTTTTCTCAGTAATTCCTGAAGAGTTTATTGAGAATCCAGTAAATCCAAGGTCATGCAGTTCTCTGCTTCGAGGGTTTCTAAAGCAAACATCCTTGAAATATCTCTATGTATTATGATGAGTTTACTCTGCTAGCTGTACCCCAGACATCCATCATCATTCACTGACATTTTATAAACATAAACAGATTTTTGTATCTTTCATTAAGTCTCATTGGCCACATGCATTTGAAATCAGATTACTACTTTTTTGCGTTATGAAATGAGGTCTACAGTGTATATACAGTTTATCTCCTCTAGTATATCCACGTGGAATACCACACTTGAATTGATTTTAACTTTACAAGCCATGTTATTTCAACTGGAAAAGCTGCTATCAGAACTAATAGGAGCAAAATAATGCTTAAATAATGAAAGGCTAGTTCCATGATGAACATTTAGAGTGGCATAACTGCATTTATTATTTTACCTGAGAGATGTGCTTTTAATTCAAGTCGGAGCTTTCCTAGATGGTTTTGCATGGTAAGCAGGTACATTTTGAGTACACAAGCACTGGGAGGTTTACAGAGTGATGAATACTAAGACACAAACTCTCTTCATTTATTGGTGCCTTACTTGTCCCATAGCAGTCTGGAGGGAAAAAGACTGATTTTAGATTGGCTCCAATGCTGTATGCCTGAGCATGACTTTATGCAGATTCATGACCAAAGGGTGACATACTGTGTTATTAAAAATGAACCTCAGCTTCTTATATGAAATGTGGCACAAATTGTAAGTTTGCTTTGAAAACCTAACTATTCCTTTGCTTCCAGCTTGCCCTAAATGTATGATGTGATATTTTAGTAAATGTTTGAATTACTGCTGTTAAGATGAAACAATTCACAAAACTATACCAACTGCCACATTTTTGACAAATTATACTAATGCAAGCCATTAGTAAACTGTGCCCTAGGTTTTTTTTTTCTGCCAGTCCCTGGTAGCTCTCAGGAAATCATTATAAATAAATGGAGAGGAATATGGCACGAGAGGGATTTATGAGGTACTGAAGAAAGGAAAAACAACTGTCTGCTCTGAAGAAGGGAAGTTTCCAAAGAGAGAGGAAAACTGCACCTTGAAAAACAAAGCTGATTATAATACAAAACAGCAATTTTTAATAAGCTCTGCTAAACCTCACTAATTGGCCAATGAGCTGCCTGGCAACATGTCTTTCACTTCATCTGCACTCTAAATAAAAATTAGGAACAGACGGAGGTGATGCTTAGGTCATAGCAGTAACTTAACTAACAGCTCAAAGGCACATATTTCCATTTAGTCAATCCAAACGTTTCAGTAATCTTCAAGAATTGTTCTTAAACAAGCCTAGTGAGATTCTAATCTACAGTTTTGAGCCTTAAGAGACAGATTGTCCAGATACCTAGTATTTAGATAAAGCAATGCTAGTAGCTGACCTTTGTTTTCTTTAAGATGTGTAAAAATGAAAAGTAGATTGCATGGGAGGATGTTTTATATTAAATTTCAAGAGGCTCCAGAAATGGATAAAATACATATACGCATGAGACTAGAGAAAAGAAAAGCTATTGTACTTGTTCTGAAATGAAATATTTATCCTGACTTTTGCACTCCAGACTATAACATTCAGCAATAAATGTACTTTATTTTGCTTTTTCAAGAACAGTAACGTTACAGGAAACATGAAGATAACACGACTCTTATTCATCTGGTCCAGCCATGAGGTTTTCAGTTTTTTGTGGGAAGATGGATTATCAAAGTGTATTTCGTAAAGGAGAAGACTTTGTTTTTAACATTCTTTGGAGTCAACAATGGCTTGGTAAATATAGGCACAGTTTCCTGAGAAAACAAATTGCTGTAAAACAAATTTTAACTGATTACATTTTCAATTAATCAAATAATGTGTCAATTAATAAAGACTGTCAGGAAAGTGTTGTTTATTTATAGCTATTACTAAGAAAACTCCTATGGGGATGATTTACTCTGAGTCACACAGTCAGCCTATGGCAGAACAGCAAATAAACTCAGGCCTTGGTGAAAAATGTATGTCAAAATTGTATTTTGACAGGAAACCATGTTTAAATAGGAAAAAAAAAGTTTGTTTTTCACAGCCAATGTTGATTTTTTTTTTATTTTAACAAAGCAGAGGATATTATGTTTTCACAAATGCACTAATATACAGTTTAAATGCATGTATTGGTTAAGAAAAGAGTTGGTTAAACTGGAAAGGGCACAAGTCATTGTAAAATACTAATGTTTACTTTTATTTTAAAGTATATTGTCAGCATATATGCTTTATTTCTCCATAGTAGTGGCTTTTTTCCTTAAGGCTTTGTTTTTTAAATGTGAAAATAATAAAATAATCTTACAACCACCATATTTAACTCAGGGGGTGCATACAGACATTTGGAGAGGTTAGAAGGGAGTTAGGTCAATCTAAGGCTACCTAATCTAAGATAAGTTGGGTTGAGGGGGCTGGGGACAGGGCTTGAAAAGACCAGGGCAGCAAGTAAGCTCTGACGGGGGTCAGGGAAAGCAGTTGGGATCAATGGGGGCATTGGTGTGATCCAAGTGGTTCATGGGCTTCACAGGAGGCATGGGGGATTCTCTCTTCTACCCCTTGGGACCAGAGGCTATTTTTAGGGTCTCTGCCCCCAGACAAGCAGTTCCAGTGAATCCATCTTGCTGACCTTCCCCATACCTCAACTTACTTGCTCAGCTCCAGGCTCTGACAAATACTGGTAAAACTGGCACTGGGAGTGGCTTGCAGAATGCAGGGAGGGAAGGAGGAGTGGGATGGGTGAGGGTTTGGTTGGTCCCTGTGGATGTTGTCAGTCTGGGTGTGGGAGGAAGGGGCTGGGAAGCTAAAGATAGCCTGGTGCTAGGCAGGGGGTAGAAAAAGTACAGCCTTGGGGCTGTGCTGGGAACTGGACACAAGTCCAGGACAGTTAGACTGGGTTCACCATTTTTAGACTCATCTAAGTTGCTATAACCCAGAGGTAGGGTTATCTTAGGTCAGCCATTTTTAGACTGATCTAATTGTCCTGCACTTCTGTACAGTTTGCACTGAAATTGACAAACTGGTGTAAGTTCCATACTTTGGCAAACTAAGTTAGACTGGGTGGACATTTTTTATGTGATCTATCCTAACTCCAAACTCTCCTAGTGTCTGTATGCACCCAGAGTGATTTAATAGATGATTCTGAGAGCAGATTCAAGATCATATATTGATCTTTATTATGCACTTCAGCACACCTGAGGAATTCAGTGCCACAGGAGGTCATTAGGACAAGTTGGGTGATTGAATTATAAGGAAGCTGGATGGTTGAATGATCATTAACAGTGCTGATAATCTTGCAAGCTAATTTGTGTTAAAGGTTATCTGTTCTTATGCTGAGTCTTCCCTTAGGTTCAAAAAGACAGAAGTTCCCCTAGCCTAATGGTATTACAAGCAAAGGCTTTTCCACCTTCTCGGAAGGGTATGTTTGTACTATTACTGTATTTCATTTGACTAGGTAGTTAAAATCTTGCCTGCAACATCTACGGCAATGTAAGCAACAAGGAGTGAAATGTTTGTAATGTTTCCCAAAACCAAGGAAATTGCAGTTGCAGTACATGTTAATGGACATGTTTCTATGTAATGTTATGAAATAGTAATGACACTCTAAGGAGCAATGGTATAATCCAGGAAATGTCTGCCTGAAGCCTCAAATATTTACATTTGTAATTGAAAAATACAGTGAAAGAATATCAAACCTTGTAAAAACTGTGAACCCTCACCATTCTTTCTATAGACAAACACTGTTATAGGGTCTGACGTATGTGGTTCTTTCCTGAGACATTCTTGATACCCCAAAAGGGTAAAGTCTCCTGTTTTTAGGTTTTTTTTCTTGGGACTCTGGTGGCCATCATTATTTGCACTAAGTGATTTTTGGCAAGGAACCAGTCATTTTAACAAAATACAAACCAGATACAGTAACAGCATAAACATATTCCTCTAAGGACTCAGTGTATAAACTAATATATAACTCCTAGGACATAGTATTACAGATGATAGGGTTATAGTTAATGATTATAGGATATCAAAGAAGATAGATTGTAAGGATAAACATCACTTATTCTGGGGATTAAAAAGAAAAAAAAATTGAAACTAAGGACGAAAGAAGTAAATAAACAGAAAAAAAATCAAGCTTTTCCGATTCTTGTACTCAAAGTCCCCACTTACGTAATAATGACAAGAATTTTCCAAAAGTCTCCTACTGACCTGAAATGGTTGGTAGATTTGAAAATTGATGTGCTTAGAGATGTGATATGTTGGGCATCTCAGCAAAAAAACATTTAAGCTTGGAGTACATCCTATGGTGTTTTGAACCCCATCCATTTTCTGGAGTACAGTTCAGTGAAGGAATAATAAACTCATTTTTGTGTTGAAACAAAATGAAGTCTTGAGTCCTATGCAACAAGGAACAACTCATCAGCTGTAATTTAGCTTTTTGCAGCCAGCTCACCTTCCACAAACTGCACTGCTGAACAGCCTACAGTCCAGCCTACAGGAGAGCAGTCCCAAACACCATTATGGTCTCCTGGGTATACAGACAGTTTCTATACTTGTTACTTGAACTTCTACTTTTGACAATTGGTGTAGATCAGAGACTGATTAAGATGACTATGGGAAATGTAGAAAGCCCCCCAAATGGCAAAGGAGTTATATATCAGGCCCATTTTTCTTTAATGTTGAGTACTTAAATGAATTCCAGACTAAATATTGTTGCAAACATCAGGGAAGGCAATGACATGAGAAAGACAGAATATAGGCAGAAAGTAACACAAAGAGAGATTTTTTTATGGCTGAATCCCAGTTAATTAATTTGAAAAGGAGGTAAAGGAGGTGGAATCCAAAGTACAGAGTTTAATTTTTGCTTAGCCACATTTTTTGGTCTAATAGTAATTAGCTTCCCTGTGGATTTCATTTGTCTTCCAAGAAGGCTGCTCAGCTTCAGCACCAGACTAGCTACTGGAAACTGTAGAAAGCTGCCTAACTTCCAACTTCTAATTCAGCCATGTTTTGCTGTCACAATGTTGAGAGGAACTTTCCTCCACCAAGGCCACTGTATGGTTGTTCTAGTTATATGTAAAGGAAATAACATTACAGCAAGCATCTAGGGGACAATCCCCATGATGCTGACAATTTTCTCCAGTGTAAATAGCTCTGTGCTGATTTCCTTTGCAATTCCTATTCTATCCTATGGGGTGTTAAGTACTGAACTCTTAATTAAGTAAACGAGGGCATTACTCCTCTTAGAACCCAACCCAGGGAAAGG
>JAGPOW010000229.1:1754292-1767644 GCA_030014935.1 Caiman crocodilus
AGTTATTTACTGTGCAGAAATGCACGTGTAGACATTGACCGAGGTATAAATTATGCACAGTCAACCCAGCCAATAGGGGCACACACTGCTGCTGCCTAGCTACATGGCTTGATTGTTTAGCTGCTGCCTGGCTGGCTAGGGCCTGAGGGTTCTTCGGTGCAGGGGCTAGCCCTACACACAAGCTCCCTCATACCCCAGCCAGCCCTTCTGCAGCGCATTGATCAGGGATGGGGGAGCCCTAGGCTGGCAGACTTGTCCCTACACTCCCATCCCATCAGCTAGAGCTGCTGTGCCCTGGCTTGATGCACTGCATATGAATAAACTGAAAAGCATATTGCTCTGGAGTTAATTGCTCCCAGGTACATGCTCACACTGGTACGTGTGCCCAAGGGTGATTAGCTCTGGGGCAATATGCTCCATAATTTATTCAGTTGCTATAACTGCATGGGTAGCTGCTCCCTTTAATTGCACATGCAGACATGCCCAGAGAGAGGTAGTTAGCTGTGCTAACTCAAACTCCTTTCTGATCATTATCTGGGGAAAAGAAGACAATAATAAACACATTTCCAAGATTTAATCAAATATCTCTACGTCATTTTCAATATATTTGTGTTTGTCTAATAGTTCCAGGTAAATTATTTACTTTTATGAAATACTAACCTTAGTGAAGTTAATAGGAGTTTTGCCAATGATTTCAGTAGAGCTAGAATTTCGTGCTTAATGAAAGAAACACATTTTTCATGGAAAAGCTCAGTGTTATATTCAGATTATTCAGTACCAGCATATCATAGACAAGACCCAAAAATGAACAGGTTATTTGTTTTGCATAGCAGTACTTTGTTTTGTTAGATGAACTACCAAACAGTAAAGACTACCAATTACCTTGAATCACAGCAGAGAGAAATTTCTTTTTGTAACTATTCAAGGCACCAACAAAAATGTCCTTCTGGTAGAGGTTCATTTCTAAACTAAATTGTGCTAAGCAAGGTGGGCCGAATACCTTCAGAGGCTAGTTGAAAAAGGAATTGCTTATTCAATGTTGGTTGCAGGAATTATGATGTATTACCATTTTTTTTAATTTAGCAAGGCATACAAAATAATATGAATACACTTCATGAATAAAATCAATACTCTTCACGTGTAAAATTTAACCTCAGTCACATCATTTTAAAAACTAAAAGCTAATTAGAAGATTCTCTTTGCAACAAAAGTTACTTCAGGAAAAAATCTTTTAATATTTAAAAAAGAGAGAGCAAAAGAGGTATCGGCTGACAGGAGCAACTAGGTTATTAGCATCAGAGTCAGAAATGCACATGATAAAAAGGAAAGAAAGTAAATTAAACATTCATATTTTATCTCAATTTCTGAAATATACATTCTTAAGCCTACTTTGAAGTATGTGATTAAATTTTCCAAAATCTTTTTATCTTTCTTGATTGCTAAAGTTTTCTATCAGTACAGAACGTGTAGTTGATATTGTATATCATCAAACTTGTTTCTTTATCTTCAAAAGTAACATCTAAACTTGTTATGAATAAACATAAACAGGGTTCCTGTTCCTCGTTCATTAAATATAAGCTCTAATGGAGAGACTGTACCATATACCATATTGGTTATGAAGGAAGCTGAATTTTGGACTCACAAAGGGACCTGGGTTTCTGAAGTTTGGGAATGTGCAGATTATGAAGTATCATAGTCAAGATGGAGATGCAATGGGACTTTGCATTAAGGAAAAGAACACTTCAATTTTGCAAATTATTCACATGGAACTAAAATGACATTTAGGTTTTATCTGTAACCAGTTAAAGCCTTTCATGTCAGATCTGATGAACAATGGATGGTGCTTTTAAGTTTGATGATAAAGTTAGACTTCTTTTGGTAAAGTGAGTCCTTGTAAGATATTTCATAAACTCATGGCTTTATGGGTGGGTGCCAGTAAATAAATTTAAAAAAGGACAGCAGGAAAATGAATTAACAAGAAAAGCAATTCAAAAATATCAATAAAGTACAATAAAACAATTTCAGATCACTGCCATATCTATGTAATTTACAGAGTTGATAAGATAGTAATTGTAAAAAGCCTACCAAAAGATTAGTAATTTGCATATACTTGTCAATAATTCTTCTCTGTTTATTTGACAGACTTTTTGTCTTTCATATGATAGTTATTGGAATTCAGTTTGACTTATTTTATTTTCTATACAATTTTGTATTTTTTTTAAAGTAAACCAAATTTCACAATGCAGTTTTCCATCTGATGCCACAACACAATAAAGTTTGACAAAACTATTTACTGTGTATCATCAAAAAATAACAAATAAAACAGAATAGTGCAATTACAATTTTCAATCAGTCATTTTAATTACATCTGTTGTAGTAAACACCTTGTTTAGATATTTGTCTATAGCTCCTATGAAATAAGAGTCCTGATTCAGCCCTATTGAAATCAGTGAAATTCTTAATTGATTTCATTTGAATTTCACTCACTTGTAAGAGCATTGAATTTATAATTGAATCATAGTCATTATCTACATAATGGTAATTACAACACCAATAGTATATCTCTTTTTAATGAGATACTGGATACTGTTAAAAAATATATTCCACATGCACATGTATGTGTGTGTAATATATATTTGTTAGTATAAAATAGTAATCATAGTATCAGTGAATCATATATGAATCATATAGTTGCAAAGGACAGACTGGGAATTAAATTGATCTCATGGATCTCCTCTTCGGCTCTGCCCTCTTCTTTCCCTGACTTGAAAGCTCAGATAGCTGCAAAACTGCTACACCTGAGCTGGTCATGCCAGTTCAAGTGCCTCTCCACCTGTGGGGAGAAGGGACACAGGGAAAAGCCCCTGTTTGTTCTCTATTCACCTTTCACAGTGTATAATAGTGTTGTGTGGCAGGGCACTGTTGGTTCCTGTCACTTTAAGGGCTAGGCCAGGGAGATGGCAGGTGTCTGATGAGGGCAGCCGTTTAATGCCCAGTGCTCTGTGCTTAAGGGAACAGTTTGAGGTCAGCCAGCAGGGAAAGAACATCACCCTTCTGAGCCCATTGGGCCAGAAACAACTTGGAGGTATATGAGCTGGGGCCATGGAGATGGAGGATGCCCCAAGTCCTTGGCATGACCTAAAACTGCACCCTGCCAGGGTACAGAGGCCTGGTGGGACTGCTGGTGGCACGGCATCCCCAGGATATGCCAGGACCACAAAACTCCCATGGTGAAAGGCAGGTAGGTGTGCCTGACAACCTCCAGTCCACATGCAGTCCTGGCTGGTGAAAGCCCAGACCTGGAAGATTTTTGAGAGGTCTAAGGCTCACTTGATCCAGTGGAATTGTCAAGGAGAAAACGCAAGCTGCTCAGACCTGACTGGATGGATCCTCAAACTGGTCTACGCTGGGCCAAAGTGGGTCAAAGGGGCCAGGAGCCCACCGTGTGGGATGCCTAGAGCAAGAGGCTTGGGATTCTGATGGGGCCTAAGTGGGAGCCAAAGGTCCTAGAGAGAAGGCCGCAGCTTGAGAGGGAGAAGGGTTACAGGTGAGTTTAGCCGTCTGAGATGCCATCTGTGAGCCATGGGCTACAGTGTAGGAGGAGGTTTGGAGATGTGGGTATCACCCCTAGTCATTGGAGTCTTAAATGGGCAGCCTCCCACCTGACTAACATCCTAATCATTTATTATCAAGGCATGGCAGGAGAGAGAGGCGGGTGGTTAGCCCATAAACAGGTGGATGGGCCAACATCTAACTGGCCCTGGGAAGGCCCCTTGTTACAGGTGGCAATGCTTAGATGCTTTGGATAGCAACACCAGTTCTGTATATTTGATTATGGAGTTTTGGTTATGGTCCACCATCACCCATTATCACTGCTTGAATGTGAAATTTGAATGCTACAATGAGCAGCATAACTTGGACTCTGAAATCAGTACCTTTCAATTGGTTACTGTTTCATGAGCCATTGTCTAAAATTTGAAGATAGACACATGACTAAACCTAAAATTTGAAAACAGCATCATGGTTAATCCTAATTTACTATTATACCTGGTTCTAAAGAACCCACTAAAATATCAGCTGAAGTCCCGAAAGTCATTCTAAGATTGTAGTCCAATCTCAAGGCATTTTCATGATCCCAAGTCACAGTGCAGGGCTTTTTGGGGCACAACTTATTGTGCCACCACATGCCTTGGTGATGGCATCACTTCTGGATTTAATCTACCCCACAAAATTTGGTCTATATTGGTCTATCTAATATAATTTAAGGGGAAATTGTGGTCAGAGATTGCAGAATGATGTGACTGGTGGCTTCAGTAATTTGCTGGAAGTATTTCTGATGTCCATTAGGCTGTGACAGGAACCTAAATCTACTTCTGCCATTGTTGTGGCAGCAGAAAATCCGCAGAATCAGAGATCCAGTGATGTGTGCAACAAATATCCAATGTCTGGGAACTTTTTGTGCATTCAGTGGACAGAGTAGATATATATAATGGTTTCTATCTATAGTAAGAGTAAATGTGGTACCCAGTAAATATTTTCCATGACAATTTTATGTTATATTGTGATTTCTTTATTTTATCCATAAGCTCCCTGAAAATTAGTGAGGTTTTGTCTCATGATATTCTTATCTGTCAGCAATGGAGTTTTCTGCTATTTCTAACTTGTAGTTGATTTCTATTTACTTTAACACTGTACAATCACATTTGAAACTTTATAATAACTGATATTTTCTGGTTAATTTAGTTCTTGCTGCCATTAGTGAACTACTACAGAAATTCATGTGCCCCTGCTTATAGATCATTGCTCAATAATTAATATATAAAAAATAAACTAAGAATAGCCTTGAAAGAGTTTTACAGACCTTTAAGTGACAATTTTTGAGAATGATGAAGAAGAGGTTCATAAAAATGCACTTCAGCTTTCATACTTATTTATTACATCTTACCTTACAAAGAAATTGGTGTGTGTGTGTGTGATCTTGCTTGTATGTGGTAACACCAAAGTCATAGGCAGATAATGATGCAATGTTGCTCACATTCATTGTTTAAACTTCATTTTTTTTTAAATATATCTTTTTGATGTATGAAATTCAGTCAAAAGTATTATGAATATCCCTCTTCATATTCTTCAGCTTCTCCAAAATCTGTCTTTCTATAAGGTACACTTGCAGCAGCATCTCTAAAGGACAGAGAGGAAAGATAAATAAAACCCAACCAGCCACTGCATCCATATCTAAGACTTTATTTTGGTGTTTGTATCCTAGTCAATTTTCTTCAAGGTATAATTAATTTGACATTCATAGGAAACAATGTGATTATGTTTCTGAATCCATAGATAAAATGGTGTAAACACTCCAATTTTGTACAAATTTAGGTTTCAATCTAGTGGGTATCAGTAACCTCCTTTGGCTGTCTCTCCCCAAACAATATGACCATACAATACCTGTGGAGTTACCAGCAAAGTAAAGTGCAAATACATAGCTTCTCAAATAAATTTTACAGTGTGCCACAGGATGACTCTTAAAAACTAATGGATATGAGCTGCAAAAAAGTTCAAGACTCACACTGTTCTTTTAAGTTGAGCTAAACGTTGGCTCTGAATGGAAAGATTTAATACCAGTGTGGGCGTCCAACTAGGTAAAACTACAAGGAGTAGACTGCTTCAAAAAATAACCCTTGGTTCTTTCATCAAGATTTCACCTTTATTTAGTATTCTTCCTTTGCAAGGAAGGGGGAAAATATCTAACCCTGTTGAAATTTTATGATTGTGCAACGTTTCTTTCATAGGCAATATGGCTATGCTCAGCAGGGTGCTTTATATATGAGTATAACTTGGACTGCATCCTTTAATCGTTTAATTTATTACTTTTTGTATGCATGCTAAAAAAGAAACAAAATTCAGTGAAACAGCTGTGAACAGTTGATATGACATACGAACCCTCTTCCAGGTAGAATATAGATCATATCTCATAATACTATATAACAAACTCTATTTAAATTTCATTCATTTTTACTGGTATCTTACGTGCCTTTGGGGCACAGATGTAGATTCACTCTCTTACTTCTGTGCTAAGGTATTGAAGGAAAAAAATATTGATAAAGCAGCTTCTTCTTTAGAATAGGAAATATGCTGAAAATGCAGTAATGGGGAAATTGGGGGAAAAAATCATGGATTTAGGGGAGATTGTATAAGTAGTTTCAGTGGAGAGAGTGCTTTTCATCAGAGAAGTTAACTCATTTCATTTTGAGATGTATTAAACAAACTGGTTTCAATTTTCAAAATATGTTCTTTGTGAAAATTAAAGATTAAATATACAAAGACATAATAGAAATTTTCTTTCAGGAAAAAAATAGAATGTAATTGTGGTTGACCTGAACCAAAATGTTTGTTTCAGTTTTGTCATTGAGGTAAAATACCCCATATACATATAGTACAATATTTGTGACCTTGAATACCTTCCATCAAACTCTCCTCCTACTTCTGCAACTCTTACTTGTCTTTTCGTGCTATGAGCAAGTCTCCCTGATAAGAGTACAGGGAGTATAGGCTTAACACTTTTCTGAATTGTTTGAGTTTATAAAGTTCCACACAACATCTTAGGCAATTTTTTCTAAACAATTCCCACATACTTTGCAACTGACAACTCTTCTTTGTAACGTGTGTGTTTTTATAAGGTATAATAAAGAAAACATAGGACATTTACACACATGCTCTGGGAGTAGAGGGAAACGGTGCTCTAATTAAAGCACCCAGACTGTCCTGTGTATCAGCATTCCCCGCTGTTTCAAAATACTGGCAAGGATGCTTTAACTAAAGCTCATCAAACAAGTTTTAGTTAAAGCAACTGTTGCCGTTTTCCAGTATGGGAACAGTGATGCTGGAATCCACTGGAACACAGTAATTACCATGCTCCAGCAGACTCAATTGAGGGGTGATGATTCCAACAAGAAGCAAGGGCAGCAAAAGTGCTGCAAAGCCCCCCTGGCTCACCAAGGACATCCGGGAATTCCTGGTTGCCAAAAAGACGGCGTACACTTGGTGGAGGGAGGAGGGGGGAGCTATCTCCAAAGAGGAGTATATTTCTACTCCTTGGGCCTATAGGGGGGCTGTTAGGAAAGCTAAGGTGGACATAGAGCTAGGACTAGCGCCCAAGATCAAAGATAATAAAAAGTACTTTTTCAAATATATAGGGAGGATGAAAAAGGCACTGGGAAATGTGGGGCCCCTGCAAGATACGCTGGGCAATCTGGTGGTTGTGCCAAAGGAGAAAGCAGACCTCTTTAACAAATACTTCATCTCTGTTTTCTTGTGCAGTGACTGGGACTCCCCCACCATGATTCCAGATGGACTCAAGGGGAATGCCTCCAGACCGAAGGTTGAGGAGGACTGGGTTAGAGTGCTTCTGGAGGGGCTGGATGTGTTCAAATCAGTAGGTCCATATGCTCTCCACACCAGAGGGTTGAGGGAGATAGCAGGGATTATTGCAGGGCCCTTGGCACAGCTTTACAAGCACTCGTGGTGCTCAGACCAGATGCCAGATGGTTGGAAGATGGTCAGTGTGGTCCCCATCTTTAAAGAAGGGAGGAGGGAGCACCCAGACAACTATAAGCCTGTCAGTCTTACTTGAATCCTGAGGAAACTCTTTCAGAAGATCATCAAGGACCACATCTGTGATGGGCCGGCATTGGGGATGATGCTCAAGGGCAACCAGCACGGTTTCATTAGGGGCAGGTCATGTCAGACCAACCTTATTACCTTTACAATCAAGTCACAAAAGCATTGGATGCAGGTGTCACCGTGGATGTAGTCTTTCTGGACTTAAGCAAGGCCTTTGACACTGTCGACCACCCCATCCTCATTAAAAAACTAGGTGACTGTGGCATTGATGTCTACACAGTCAGATGGATTGCAAATTGGCTGAAGGGTCATATTCAGAGAGTGATGGTGGATGGGTCATATTCAACCTGGGGGGAAGTGGGCAGCAGAGTCCCCCAGGGCTCAGTTCTTGGGCCTTCACTGTTCAATTTCTTAATCAGTGATTTGGACAATGGGATTGAAAGCAACCTGTTTAAATTTGCTGCTGATACCAAAATTTAGGGTGAGGTGGGCACGCTAGTAGAGAGGGAAAGACTGTAGCAAGACCTGGATAGGTTGCAGGGGTGGGCTAACAAAAACATGTGTTTCAATGCTGATAAGTGCAGGGTGCTGCACTTGGGCAGTAGTAACCAGCAGCACACTTATAAGATGGGAAACTCCCTTCTTGAGAGCACAAAGGCAGAAAGGGCTCTCGGAGTCATTATTTACTCCAAGATGAACATGGGCTGACAATGCGAGGTCACAGTCAGCAGGCCTAACTGGACAGTATTGTGCATCCACAGGTTCATCTCAAGTCGGGCCAAGGAGGTGATCCTCCCCCTCTACGTGACACTGGTCATACCACAGCTGGAGTACTGTGTCCAGTTCTGGGCACCCCACTTCAAGAGGGATGTGGACAACATTGAGAGGGTTCAGAAGAGGGCCACCCGCATGATCTGGGGACAGCAGGGCAGACCCTACAATGAGAGGCTACGGGACCTGAACCTCTTCAGCCTTCACAAGACAGGGCTGAGAGGGAACCTGGTGACCGTCTATAAACTCACTAGGGGGAGACCAGAAGGGTTTGGGGGAGACCATGTTTCCCCTAGCGCCCCTGGGATAACAAGGAATAACAGCCACAAATTGTTGGAGATTAGGTTTAGATTAGACATCCATAAGAACTACTTCATAGTCAGGGTGGTTAGGATCTGGAACTTCCAAGGGAAGTGGTGCTGGCTCCTACCCTGGGAGTCTTTAAGAAGCTGTTTGATGCCTACCTGGCTGGGGTCAATTGAGCCCAGTTTTCCTTCTGCCCAGGCAGGGGGTCGGACAAGAAGATCTACAAGGTCCCTTCCAACCCTACTTCTATGATTCTATGAAATAGTGTGTGTGAGGGAAGGTTCCCTCTCCTCCCAGCTTAACCCCTCCATCCCAGGTTCTTCTCTTCCCAAGGTCAGGGTCAGGAAAAGTCAAAGCTGAGACAGGAGCCAAAAGAATTAGAAGAAGCCCTGAAAACGAGGCTTACCAAAACAAACTGAGGTTGTATCAAAGTGTGCCTACAGTTTATGTCTACAGGTATGCTTAAAAGAATGAGTGGCACTTGTAGCAGTCAAACTGGTTGCTTACCTCCACAGAAAACTAGGACACTCATTAGCCAAGGATCACAGGCAGATGTGATGGTTCAAGTTCTCAGCTCACCCAGGCCTAATTGATCAGAAGCCCTTACACTCTGCTCTCCCTCCTTCCCCTCCTCCTTTCTCCCCAGTCTCTGCTCCTTGTGCCCCCCTTCCCTTTGCTCCATGCTGGCAAACTCTATCCCTGTTCTCACCTGAGGCACTGAGCACAGCCCTCATCTGGTCCCATAGCAGCTGTGCAGGCTGCATGCCACTGTTATGTTATGGGACTAGGTTGGGGTTGTGCTCAGTATCCCAGGCTGCAGCATGGACAGAGCCTACTGGTAAAAGAGGCAAGGGAAGGGAAGGGAAAGGGACAAAATGGAGGCAGATGGGGGAAGAGGCTGCAGAGGGGAGAGTGGGGTGCAGAGGTGATGGGGCAGGTGGGACAAGTAGCAGCTGTGGCTATGGTCTTAGCCCCAGATAGGAGCTGGAGTCCAAGCCACTGCAGCTGCTTGCCCCACCACCACTCTTGCACTTGATTCTAAGATGAGGGGATTTCACCCCCGTGTTAACTGCGGCAAAATACATCATATTAGAATTGATTAATCATGGTATGTAATTAAAGTGCCCATGGTGTCATGTGTTCTCAGTGTCCCATGCCTCAAAATGGCAACAGGGGCACTTTAACTAAAGCTCTCTCCACGAGCTTTAGTTAAAGTGCTCCTGTCAGCATTTTGAAATGCAGGGATACTGAATATATGTAACATGGAAGTTACATGTTACATGTATTCATGCTAATTAACATGCTCCAGCACACTTGCAGCAGACTTGATTAATCAAGTCTGCTTCAAAATGTGCTAATTAGCATGTATCAGAGTAGAGGTCTGTCATGTGTAATTGTGTAGATTTTCATTATGCTCATGGGCACCTGTAGACATATTATTCCAGAAAAGTTGCACCCAGATGTGTGTGGAGAGGATGAGGTACAAACAACCAAAAAAGCCAAGTTCATGAGACTACAAAAAGTAATTAAAATAGTGCAAGATTATAACCAGGGATGCCCAATAGGATGTTCTTTGCTGAGTTTCTGTGTGGCCCAAATCTTCAAATTAATTTGAAGGTACTAAGACTTCTATGATTTTCCCCATGTCTTCTATTGTCTACATATTTCTAGTGTTAATGAACTTCATAATGTCTAAGTACAGACATCCAAAAAGCCCAACACTGAATCAATTCAATGTTCAATGTTCACTGGTTAGAGTAAAGTGTAGTAGGCTGAACTAATAAGCAAGTGTAAAGACATTCACTTGAATTCAGAAATGCAGTCACATACCTGCAGTGGCTCAGGTCAAAAGCTGAGGGGCACTAGAACATGCCTCCCTGCTTGGCTGGAGCAGACAGCTTGAGCCCAGGCTGGCCTAACCACTCTGTGATGGAGATTTGCAGGGGATGTGCAAAGCATCCTGGGATCTTGAGGGACTGTTAATTAACTTGAATCTGGAGTGGATCTGTGACAGAATTTCAATAAACTAATTTAATCTAAATCAATTAAGTCTGATTCTACATCCATCCAGGTATATCTTAAATCAGTTTTGTCCATTTTGAAAGCACTAAACTTCTGTTGTATTACAGATTTGAACCAATTTCTAATCAATTTTACCGGGTTTCCGCAAATTCTGTTCCTAGCCTAGGTGAAAAGCCCTGACTTCAGTTCTTTCTTGCATTTCTTGCAGTATATCAGGGTTTCACTTACATCTTTATTTTTGTGGTTGTGTGTATGTGAGAGTAATACATTGTTATGAGTCCACACAGGTTTTTTTTTAAACAAACCAGAATTTTTTTACTCGAAATACAGTTTGTTGGAGTCCTTAAGTTAAAAATGAGAAGATTCCATGCATATCTGTGGTAGAAGTATTGCTTGTCTCTCTCCCCCTAAAAAGTCCATATTCAAGTCTCTCACCGAATGAACATATAACTTCTTTTGATGGTATTTGACACCCAAATGGGTGGGTCTACACATTCAAGTAATGCACATGAATTTTATGTTGGTATAAATAAACTATCTAACCAATATTTTATTCCATGTCCCACACAGAAAAAAAACCCATCAGTCTTAGTAAGTCATGTTTCCAAAAAAAACCAACCTGAGTCGGTAAATTGAGTCAAATATTATTTTTCATTAAAAAAATATACAGGAATGTCTACATTTTAAAAAATCTAAAAAAAGATATGCCATCATGTTCCTTTTACTTGGAAGAGTATGGTACTAGTAGTTTTGCCTGGATGTCAAAACTACCTCAACATTTTAGTGCTGTGTGATACATTGCCAAGAAAGATATATATTAAGTATATACATCAGAATACCTCCATGAATTATATTGATGTTAGAGGATGATATAGTTAAAGTAATTAATTCAGGATTGATTAAATTGTTTGAAAAGTGCTTTGAAGCTGTTAAGCCATATACTTTCCTTCTATGCAACTGATTAAATATTTTAATTATCATAATATAGAAATACTTTTTCTTAGTGAAGAAAGGCATTCTGAGAAGTCATAGTAAAATCCAGGAAATAGGTCTGTAAGTTTAAAGTAGGAGCTATTATTTAAGTCAGTATTTGCCAATTCTTATAACTGACATCTATTTAAATATAGGAGTAAAATATATTTTTATTGTGACATAACTCTTGGCAAATTCTCAATTGCTAATAGTGAACACTGTACATCACTAATGTTTTTCTTCTTTTTAGTTTCCAAACTTCATGTATAAGTAATCAAACAGTCTAATATAAAAGCCTTGGTCTGTCTGTCTGTCATGCTTTATTTCCACTCTGATTGGTTGTCTCAGCAGCCAATCACAATGTTTACTGAAACAATCAATCAGAGTGCTCTGCACAGACAGAAGTGCCACCATGACAGTAGGGACTGAGGGGTGGGAGCAGGGGGACAAGTCCAGTGGTTCTGACCTTGCCCCCACTCTCAGCTCTAGTCCTTGGAGGGAAAGGGGAAGAGGGAATGGTGGAGATGGTGCTTCCATGACAGTGGGGACTAAGAGGCCAGAGTAGGGGTATGAAGACAATGTTGCTGGCCTCCCCCACCTTGCTCCTCAGTCTCTTCTGTCATCCCTGCTGTTCCCCTCTGCCTCCAAGGAAGAGAACTGCAGGGGGCAGTGAGTCCAGTACAGCTGGTCTCGCCCCCCACTCTGGCCCCTCAGTCCCCACTGTCATGGCAGTGCCACCCCTAATGTCCCCTAGTAGGGCAAGCACAGGGGCGGGGGTGCAAGGAAAGCAGCACTGACTTCACTCCTCTCCCCAGCTCTGCTCCTTGGAGGCAGAGGTGGGGGAAAAAGGGCCCCAACCCTATACGGGGTGGGGGGGAATGGGGAGAATGGGGCTGGACAAAAAGGTGGGGGCAGGGCCAGATGCAGGGCTCCATCCCTTCCCCCCCCATGATGGTGGGGAGTGAGTGGCCAGAGTGGGTGGGCAAGGAGGGGGCACACAGAGCTAGAAATGGGGAGGAGTGAGGGGGCTTATGGGGCCAGAGGTAGTGCGGTTGCAATGTGGGGTGTTGGGTGGCACCATTCTGTCCCTGCCCATGCTCCTCCACCCTTGATGAGCAATTGTCTAGTTAGTCTAATATGTGCTTCTGATTCCAAGATAGAACTGGAGATCAATGTGAAAAAATAAAAACTGAATCTTAAATTCAAACAGTACCAGAACTTGGTATATGGAGGGTCTTGATTGTGATATAGTTAAATATACCATATTTATTTAAATAAAAGGTAACCCTGATTATAAGACCATCCCGCAATAATTAGATTCAATATATTAAAAAAAAAAAAATTGTTAGAATTTTCCAGGTATCGAATATAATCATTGGAGGTTTTCCTTGAATATGTACCCCTTCCAACACCTACAGCAGGGAAAATAAATCTGAGTGGTCAAGTAGCTCCTTTGTTCTCTGCTCCCTTCCCCGTTTTTTTTCCCCTGGCAGCTCCTTTCCTCCCTCCTTACTGTCAGACCCTGCTTTCCCAGAGTACACAGAAGGGAGGAGCAAATTTGAGAACATTAACCTCAAAATTAAACATGGTTGTAGCAATTTTCATACAGTACCCATACACAATTAATCTGGAATAGATTCATGTTCCCCCCTTTTTTTTTTTTT
>JAGPOW010000229.1:1767744-1810729 GCA_030014935.1 Caiman crocodilus
TTTTTTTTTTTTTAAACTGCTGCAAGTTTTAACACAGATACATCAAAACACTTTTGAGAAGCACTTTGGTACCAACTGAGCACATCTATGCATGCAATTAAAGTGGCACAACAAAAGTGGGACAAAAAGTGGGAACAGGGCCAGATTCTTATTGTTCAAGTTTATTGCCCTTGGACATGCCATTTGCACATGTGCCCAGGACCACAGCATGTTGAGCCAGGCTGGAGCAGCATGGGCTGGCAGGTTGTCTGGCTTGTCAACCTGCCAGCCCAGAGCTACTCCATCCAACTCAGTGTGGTGTGGAGGGGCTGGCCGGGGCAGTCTCTACACATGTGCTGCTATGCAGTTAAAACTCTGCAGTAGGATCATATTTATATTTACAAGTACTATCCTGCTGTGGTGTTAATTTCCTTCAGCCTAATGGGGATGCTTGTGTAGACATGAGATGTTTACTGCACACTAATTAGTCTACTGCAGAGTTACTTTCTTGCATAGACACTCCCACTTATATGTAGTACAAACTATGTATGATACTAGTCCAAAGCCAAAGGCCACATAGTTCATTGGGCTGGGTTCTATGAGAGTCAACAGCATTTCAAGCCATGGTGACCCCACAACTCAGCACTGCTCCATATGTGTTTGTCCTCCAGATACCACCCCACCCTCCCCATCCCCCAAAAAGGATCCATGTGAGAATTAGCTCCCATTTATGACTGGAACTAGGTGGTCTTGTCATGAGTCCTGGAATCCTCCAAAAATGTATTTCTAGGTGAGACACAGGGCAGCCTGTTCTGGCTTCATCTCATGGAGGGTGGGACCACACTAGTCATATGTGCCAGGCTGAGATGGGGGATATAGAGAGATTCTGGGTAAGATGTTTGTGGCCCCCTTTTGTGATGCTTACCAGGCATTTAAGACTCATAAAGAAAAAGGAATAATTGAAAAGGGAAAGAAAGTCACAGTTCACCTATGGGAGTGAAAAGGATGTTGAAATATTTTCAATGTAGGAGCTGGCCATGACTTTTAACATGGGTTTAACAAGTGCTGAGTGGGACTGCACTTAATGGGCCCTTCCATATGTTTCATTCAGGTGGACTGCACTAACTTGTCCTTGTGGTAGGTTCTCATCAGGATTTTGGGCACGAGGGTGTCAGAACTTGCTCTGACCTCTCCAAGTATTGATCTGGTATTGTAGTACCTCCAGGGCCAGTGTTTGTTCCTTCTTCAGGCAGCAACTGTACTCTTTTTAAAGGGACACACACACACACACACACACACACACACACACAAGGCTCCCATCAGCATGTTTGCCAAATTTGGGCTATGTGTTTTATAGTCATACTTTGTGTTGACTGCATTTAATCAGCTTTATAGTTGTTTTCCATTACTGAACACATGCTACTTTTGGCAACAGTTTAATGATAGACATTGTATTTAATGACATTTTTGTGTATGAGATTATAAATGAAGGGTTTTTTTTTTCCCCTTACCAATTGGGGGAAAAAATATTATCTTGTATTCAAGTAAACACGGTATATTTAAATAGTTAAAACTCACTTCAGTAATTGAAGAATAGGGTTAGATTAATTGGGAGATACAGGATGGGTTCTTTTACTGGCCTTTTACTGTGGGAGAATGGTTTCATATCATAATATTAATGTATTAATGACTTTTGCAAAAGAGGGGTTTTTTTGTGCTTTTCATCACTGAAATAATTTACTATTTGGCAAATGCTTTAAGTCCCTAGGGTCAGATTTTGTTATGAGTAGAGCATTCTATAATGTATTTAGAGAACTGACCATTACCAGGAGTTGTGTCATTAACTGAGTGTGGCAGGACCTAGGTTAAGTAGCAATGTAGAGCCCTCTGATGACCCCACAATCCCTGCCTCGTCCTGATGCATGGACCTTTCCCCTTGTTTACCTGCCATGCCTTGATATTATTGGGAAAAAATGGTTGCGAGGCTTCCCAGAGACAGCTAGAGTCCTATCTATTGTTAGATCATTCCCTAATGATACCCAGTGCCTCTGGGTACCAGATGCATTAAAGCCTGTGTCCATTGTCTCTGACGTCATCTAGAGCTACTTCCATGCCTTGCATGGAATTATTGCTAATCATCATTTCAATGGAACTCTTTGACTTGCCTCTTTGGCACCCTTTGACCTTCTTTCTCCCCTACTAGTCATGACCTTCACTGCTTAGGGTGGAGAGACAGCCTGAAAGAAAAAGACAACCTCTTTCTTTTGGGGGTAAACTAACATAAAGAGCAGTCAGGTGACTGTTTTAAACATTCCTGAATTGGGTAAATACACATAAAGAAAGGGCAAACTATTTCCCTTACTAAAGAGGTTCCTCTGCTGAGTACACAACAGAGTTTTCTCCTCTCCTAAGCTTCCATCAGGCTGCTTGGAGTTGTCCAGTTCCAGTATAATTGACAACTGGGTTCACCCTCTGGAGTGACCAGCTTCTACAGCCAGTCCCCTTGTCTATCCCCTTGGCCTTATTAGTGCCAGGTGAGTTACAAGCTCATGCAAGTGTTTTGTCTTTGGGACTAATGGTCCTCTCAATCCTCCCTGCTGCTGTTTCAGTCTGTTGCTGGCAAGCCCTTCTCAGCCACTTGTTTGCTCATGCCAATAGCTCATCAGCTGTATTACTCCCTTCTTGGTAACAGCGGTTTCTGGCTCCCTGTTACAAAGACATTTTAACTTGCCAGATATAAACTAGAAAACAAATGCAATATGCTAGGGAGTAGTGACCTGATATTCCTGGATTTGATAGCTGATATATTTCTTCATAGAAAAAAATCAGTAAACCAACAAAGGTTTAATTTAGATTTAATTTTTGCAAATCATATTATATTAGAAAAAAATAACGATAGAAAATGTCATTGGATTGTGATCTCAGATCTATGTGAATTTGAAAAAGGGATTTTTTATTATTTTTATTTTAAATGGGCAATTTCTTCAAATAAGAAAACTTGTTAATGAAGTCAAACTAAAGAATTCATTGACTTGAGCACATGCAAAACTTGGTTTGTTTGTTTGTTTTTTAAATAAAGGTAAAAATCCATTGGAAATCTGTATTTTAAAACAAGGACCTATGAGGGAAACATTATAAATATGAACTCCAGACATAACTGTATATATAGTTACCTCAAAAGGGTTTGGGGAGTAAACATCCAATGAGGAATGGGAAAGAGAGTAAGGTCACATCTTGGAAACCCAAAAATAAGAACTGTCTAAATCATGTATATGTAAACCATTAAAAGAGAATTAAAACAAGTAGTTAACCATTTGTTAGTGAGAGTAACTAAATAATGAAAACATAAGAAAGAAAAACAGGTAAACCAGGATGGTATGCACTGAAGACGGAGCTAAGATTAAAGATAAACTTTTTATAGTCCAAAAAAACCCTAAATGAGCATTTTGTTTATGTAAGGATGATCACATACAATATGAGACAAAGATATGAAATGCTAGTGGGAATAAAAGTATGGGAATAGAAACTATTTCATCTGAAGTGAAAGCAAAAGTTAAAAGGACTTAATGTATTTGAGTCAGAAAGAACAGATTTACATTCCAGAATAAAAGAAAAACTGAAAAACAAACTGCATTTCTTTTAGCAAGGATTCTTAATAAACCTCTCAAATCAAAGGTAGTAATTCTAAATGAAGAATGGAAAACCCAGGGCTATATTTAAAAAACAGAGGAAAAGGGGTTTGAGCAACTAGAAAACTAGTCTTCTGACCTTTATTGTATGCAAGGCTTTTGAACAATATTTGAAGGACATGATAATTATACACATGAAAATATTTTGAAAATAGGATAAAAAATAATGGTCTTTTGAAAAATAAATCATGTCAGAGTACCTTGGTGTCTGCTTTTGAGATCTATATCTATACCTAGTGAATATGGGAGTAAGATTAAATATAATCTTGCTATAGTCCAGATATAATCAATACAGGACATATATAAATCAAGATTATTGCTCAAGTTGTGGTAGACAGATAGTTATACTTAAGACAGTGGACATGTGGCAGTTACTATCTGTCTGGATTTCAGCAAATCACATATGGACAATTTTAACTTAAGGTGGAAAGTGGAGGGGTACTACAAGAATTGTAAGATCAGTGATATAGACACTAGAAAAGTGACTACATTGTGTTGTGCTGAAAGGAAAGCTATTAGGCTGGAGGCAAGTAACAAATGTTCTTCAGGGATTGGTCTTGGATCCAATCATGTTTAATATTTTTCATTAATGATCTTGGCATAGCATGTAGGAGTATAGTCATGGAACTTGTTGTTACAAGGTTGGGACTCATTGCCAATTAAAAAAAAAAAGATCTAAACATCAAACTATCAGAGGATCTGAGTATATGGTATTAGTTGTCAAAACTGTTGTTAGGATGCAGGTGTGAAAAAGGCAAATATAATCCTGAGATAAATTGGGTAAAGTGGAAATAAGGGAAACATTAGTGCCAATGTGTACAAGCAAAGCATCCCTTGGAATACTAGGTGCATCTACACCCAAAATTAATAAACTCCAGGCAGTTTGTGCTGGTGTCATCTGTTCCTAGGTGCTGCATTTGCACATTATTTTTCATTTACACATGTGCTTGAGATCACAGCAATTCCATGTAAGGCAGAGCAGCCCTGGACTGGCAGGGAGTCTGGGGGTAGGGGAAGGGAGGGTCAGCCCCAGGCTCCAGATAGTGGCATTGGGTAATGCAGGGGCTGTCTGGGACATGAGATTCCTACAGTGTGGGGCTGTACATGTGCTACAGTGTGTGGCACCCTCATGTCCCAGCCAGCCTTAGTCACTGTCTACATGTGCATTTTGCTGCACTAAATGATTCCTCCGTAGGATAGGACTTGTCCCAGACAGTACTATCCCAAACCAGAGTTAATTAATTTACTGTGCTCTAATATGGGCATATGTGTACATGTTAACATTTTACTAAGGAGGTAATTAGTCAGATCAACAGTATTGCACATGTGTAGATGCACCTTCTAGGCACATCGACACATAAATAATCTGGGAGCAGGTTAGGCCAGAGTAAACTACTTGAGAGTAAACTCTCCTGGGCATGTGTCTACATGTGTGAGGATGCAGAAACAGGCTGTCCCCACTCCCTGCAGCTCTGCAATGACCCCTGCAGCACCCAGGGGGAGCTCTAGTCTTCCCCTAGGTGCTAGTCCAGGGGCCAGAAGACAGATGTTTCCTGGTGGGGGCTGGGCCATTTCTCCCTGCCCCTGGGAGCTGCCTACTGCCAGGGTGGGCTCCGCCACCTCTGCTCAGGTGGGGACAATGTTCCCTTGGCCTGGCAGCAAAGAGCTCCCAGCCCCCACTCCATGATTGCAGGACCCAAACCCCACAGTTGTGGAGCCAGTGCTGGGATATCCTTATTTCCCAGTACCAACTCTGCAGTCATGGAGCCAAAGCTGGGAGATCCCTCTGTCCCAGCCTGACTCCTGTGGTCATGGGACACCAGGTCCACAGTTGTGGGGCCAGCATTGGGAGAGAAGGATTTCTCAGCACTAGTCTCAAGACTGTAGAGCTTTTGTTGGGAGATAAGGATCTCCCAGACCTGACCCTGCTATCGTGGCGTGAGGGCTAGAAGCTACCTGTTGCTCAGTCAGAGAGACATTGTTTCTGCCCAGGCTCTGGTGGTAGAACACACCCTGACAGAAGGCAGCTTCCAGCTTCCAGCCATCTCCCACTCCCTGCTTCCCAGTGATACATTTGCTCCTGGTCAAGCATCTACACATGCTGCTGCACAGTAAGTAAGTTGTATATAGAAAATTTACTCATGATTAGAGACAATTACTGTGTAGTGTTTGCACATGTAGACGTGGACACTTACTGTGCAGTAATTAGCTCTACTGTGCAGTAAAGTTTCTGGTGTTGAGACACCCACTAGGTACAAATTTGTGTCCTGTGCTCAAGAAATATAATCTAGAGCTGGAACAAGTATAGAGGAGGACCATTAAGATCATACAGGGGAATATGGAGCCTATCATAAGAGAGACAGCTGTAACATTTAACTATGTTAAAGATAAAGGGAAGTCATTACTCAAGAATGAAAATCACCTGTTCAAGTGTTCTTATCAAGCCTGCCTTTTTCTCTATCAACAACGCAAGCATGTTCAATCTCAGTAATTTGAACCCTGAATAAAAAAGGATGCTATAGTTTAGATGCTTTAGTTAGGAACATATAGAATAATAGTTACATCATAATAGATCATACAGGTATTACTTGAAAGTCACACAATTATGTCTGAGTCTGTATCCTAAAAGAGTTTGGTTTGTTCAGCCTACCAAAATGAAGACAGTTTCTGATTGTTCCTTTTAAATGCACTAGGGAAAGAGAATTTTCTTCAACCTAAAGGACAGAAGGCTGAATTTTAAAATTTGATCCTCAAAATACCTTTTAATTGCTAAGTAACTCAGGAGGTGCTTAGGGTCCTTTGACACTTAATTTTTGGCTTTAAAGTTATGAAGTTGCTTAAGTATAAATTTCCTTA
Source organism: Caiman crocodilus (assembly GCA_030014935.1). Classification (NCBI taxonomy): domain Eukaryota; kingdom Metazoa; phylum Chordata; order Crocodylia; family Alligatoridae; genus Caiman; species Caiman crocodilus. The sequence continues at coordinate 1,774,269 of JAGPOW010000229.1, forward strand.
CAGAAATGCTTAAAAAATACAATTACATGAACATTGTTTAGCTATATGAATTCTAACTCTTTTGGATAACAATAAATAATAATAGTATATTTTTTCAACGTAATTATTATGCTATTGCAAATGTTTTCTCTAGTTGCACTCTAGTAAGATGAATTAAGGCTTTTACTATTGGGTTTAGTGATAAAGATCTAAAATACAACAATAAGAAAATGTATAGATCAGTAAAAGGAAAAAGCATATCACCTTTGGGGTTTTTTTTACTGAAATATATCATAACACATTATAAAGTTAGGAAGGATTGCAGTATTATAGGTCACATTTTCAAAGCTAATTTCCTTATGTTTCTGACAAATTAGTTATTTAAATCTGTGCATTTTATATGCAAATTAGGAAACTTAATCTACCTGGATCAAAATTTCTAAGACAAATCACAGTTGTATTCTTTAAGTGCATGGTGGTTGGCTACTTTTGCCTGTTGCCAATCTGTTTTATATAATACTTTTTTCCCCACAATCCTAGGTAAAATGGTATTAATACAAAAGCAGTGAGCTCTAGATGCTACCACTGTTGTACCACCACATTTTATCTTTTTTGTTGTATCTTTTCAAACCTGTGCAAGAAACTTAGAAATATAATTCATATTGATTTTAGAGAAAATGATATGTCTAACTCTTGTAAATAACTTTGAAAATATCAGTCAACAAAACTGTATCTAGTATTCTTTACTGCATCAATTATGCTGCCACTATTCTAAAAATGTGCTCCTGGTGATGTTGCGGAGGTTGTATCTAGCAAAATTTGAAAGAATCAAGGAATTGAACAAGTTTAAATAGCAGAGCAATTTGAGAAGGGAAAGAGAACAATTTGGCAGAGGAATTTATATATAAAATACGCATAAATTAGAGATAATGCCCTTATCAGAAATCAACAAAGGGATGAAATGATTTACATCCTTGTTAAAAGGGTTTTCACTTTTACAATAAAAGGGCTAGACAATCTAGAATGAATTGTGCTGAGGAAAGGAAAATAATAGAAAGAATCAGTGTGGTTCTGATAAGATAGACAAGTTATTATTTTTTCTCCCTGAAAAAGGTTGGTTGGAATCTAAAATGTATGGTGAAAAAAAGTATAGATGCACATGAAGTACAGTTTTGCAGCAAATATAATTTGACCTATTTTAAATAAATCTAATTTTTTTAAAAAGATGTCAAATACTAAGCCACCGAGCATCATTTGGAATCCAAGAAGAAAGTTGCATATGGAATGATAAACCTGGATCAAGGCAAAGGGGAATTATGGCAGAGATGGTTAAAATGTCCTGATATAGTTTCAGAGGAAAAGACCAAAAACGTTTCATTCAAAAGACTGCCCTGTCTCGATTTAGTTGTAAATAGGTACTTGATCATTCAGGCAAGATGGCCAAAAATGGATGAATTTGATGCTAGATGCACAATTCCTTTGTGTGTCATTGGCTAAATAAACTGATGTGTTTTAAACATACTAGGCTGATGGACCATCAGAAGTGGGTAGACCTTTAACACTATTAAATAATGAAATTTCTTTCTTCTTGCTTCATTGGAGTCTAATATTTGGCTAAATAGAATATTAAAAAGTCCCTTTGTCCTATAATTCATCTTATGTATGACAGTTGTATAGTGTTTGCTTTGTGATATCACATTATCCTTAATTAGCACAAAGCAATACCCCTACGAGTGAAATTGGTAGAATCTAATTGTAGTGCTTCACCAGAGCTCCCATAAATAAAACAAAGACAGCAGTGATAGGAGTAGCAATAGCATCAAACAGTGATAGGCAAATAGTGTTAAATAATGGGGTTTGTTTTGTTCTGTTTTGTTTTCTTATACAGTGGTTAGAAACAAGAAAGGTAACACATAATGAAACTATTGACCCTTAAAGATAAATATCTTGTTAGGAAAGGTAGATATGTTGTAAAATGTCAAATTTTAAAACTTAATAAATTAAATATACAAAAAGAACCTCATATGAAAAGAATATTACGTTTCTAAAGAAAAACTATTACAAGTTAGGAAATTCTAATATATACTTTACCAAAAGGGAAAAACCAAGGCAAAAACATTTGCTACCACATTTAGAGTTAATACAAATAATGGGGACCATAGGTGCACAGGGGTACACGTGCCTTTCCACCCCTAGTGGGGCCAGTGGCCCTCCAACAGTCAACACTGATGCTGTTGGTAGGGCTGGTGCCCTTCCTGTCAGGGTCGGCGGCTTCAGGAGGCACCAGTTGCTCCCGGTGAGGACTATCTATAACCAACAGAATAGAAATTCTGGACAAGTCTATACAAAAAGATCAAGGCATCTAAATATGATTGCACACAAAGAAAAAAAGCAAATGCCCTTTCATACTCTCTAATGTGATGAGAAAGGTACTGGCTTGTAATGTGGGAGATACACAATTATGTCCTTGCTCTGTCTAATTTGGAGTATTATGAAATTCGGGGTGGGGGAAGAGACAAGGGGGAAAGCTCTTTCAGGAAGTTAGAATTGTTTCTTATATTAAGTAGTACCAAATGAAAAGACATCATCGTATATAGCGGGAAAGGACATCCAAAAATTATAACATCATTGGACTGCCAGATACTGAGTAGAAATTCTTGAAAAATGAAAACCTATTTTTAGTTTAGAAAAGTGAAATATAAAAGTTATTTTCACTTCAAAGTGTTTGAAATTGGCATGTTTTTCATGTTATTTATTTATTTTATAGGATTTCTTAAAAATTCTCCATAAATTATTTAACCCTATTAGAAATGGTATGAAAACTGCTGAAAATTTGATGCTTAACGGAACCAGGTTTTCAGGGGAAAAAAACCCAATATGTAATATCCACTAGTAAAATATTGTTATATTATTTTTCACATATTCTACTTAAAACATTATAAACATATTTCCCTAAAAATCAAAAAAACCCAACATTTTATTTATAAAAATAGGCCATTTGTTTCTGACCACCCTGAGTGCTATCTGTTCTCACTCACTTTAAAATGAAAGAATGTTGAAGACCTAAAGTACAAAATTGTATTACACTTTATGAGCCCACATTGCAATTATCCAGTCACATAACTGTCATTTTGGGCATTTATGCACAACTGGTGATCCAGCTCCATTTAAGCAGGTGCATGTCTCTGTACATTTGTGCCATGGGTAACAAACAGCCAATTGGAAAAAATCCTGGCTAGCAGGTGTTAGATGCCAGAGAAAAGGAATAACCTTCCTAATTTAACTCCAAAAGCATAGTGGTTAAGTGTGTGGGCCGGATTCTAGACTCTCTTTGCCCAGAGAGTATTTCTCTGGCATTCTAGCACAGTGCACTTACCACCAGGCCAGATGCTAGGCATTATCCAGTCCTCTTGAACCTAGTCCCCTGGATAGCCAAGAGAAGAAGATATGTAGAAATCGGAGGAAGAGAACAATCCCCATGTTTTGTGGCTCAGTGGAAAAGGAATATGTTCTGGGTTCTACCTGGGGACCATCCTCCCAGTGAGGTAGAAAATTTTTCACTGCTTTCCATCCTTCCTGTCCAGTAAATGTTAAATTAAAAATTCAGTAATGCATTTTCATTTTGGAGAATGATTAACATGTGGTCTGATGGTTAGAGCACTCTGCTGGGATAGGAAGGAGGTTCAAACAGAAGAGCTAGAACATGTCATTCTCCTGAGTGAATGCCCTAACCATTTAGGCTTGTGGACTAAAATATGGGCAGACTGCTCTCCTTCTAATGTCTGCCACAATTTCAGCAACTGTATTCAGGTATGCACATACAGAGATGTGTGACTGCTTGTCCAAGTGCAGCCAACTATGTGCATTAAGCAGCTGTACAGTTGTACGTGGAGTAAGATCACAAATTGTTTGTAAGCACCATTTCGGTCTAAAATGAAATATAATTCTACCCTAGGAATCTCTTAGAAATTTTCAGTATACTACTGAATCAGATTCCATAGGAGCCATATCAGTCTAAATAAGTTGTAACTTAAAATGACTTAAAACTTCTTCACTGTTAGAACAGTGAGGCAGTGAAATAGACTGCCATGGGAAGTTGTGGTCTCTCCATCACTAAGTGGAAAAGTGTTCAGGAAGTAGTTGGACAACTACTAATGGGGGGGGGGGGGCGATATAAGTGTAGCTATGAATGTGCTCTACTATGGGTCTTTTTTGTTCTACTATGAGTCTTATGCTCTACTATGTTCTTCTATGGGTCTTTTCCATGTTTCTGGGTTTTCCTGATTGCTGCTACCCTCACTAACTGTCAGGGTTTTATTATTAGCATTTTTAAGTCTTAGTCAGAGGTCTAGGGTGGCTTTAGCCAAGGTTGAGGATTTTTACTGGGGTCTATCAGTGTTCCTGATTGAATTTAAACCCACAGGTTCCTAGCTAGAGGTCTTGCCCCTCCATTCATACCTATGCCCATGTTTGGAGTCAGGAAATAATTTTACCATGTGATCAGATTGGTGTGGACTATAGCAAGGGTATGACCTTTTTCTGGGAGCTCTTGAACATATATTAACAACCTTTGTAGCATCAGAACATTGGTCACCATGGTCCCCCTGCTTTAGCTGTGACAGGTTAGGATGTCTTGTGTTGTGTCAAGGTTGACTGCGCACTTTTGCTAGGATATTAGATGATGGATTTGTATAGGATGGTTTAGATAGGGATGATCCCACCTTAAGCAGGTGGTTGGAATAGATGACACAGGGAAATCTCTTTGACTTTATGAGTAGAGCTCACAGGTATTTCACTGATACAAATAAGTACATGAATAAATAAATAATTTGTGAATGGCCCAGCTGTTGTAGTAATCTACTTAAGAGAGAATCACTGCAGAGCTTTGACTGAGTCAGCAATTACACTCAGGTGGGCACTTTTATATATTTAAGAAATTATAATGACAGTTTAAAAAATAAATAGATCCAGATTTAAAGACAGTACTAAACTAAAAAAAAAGTAATACTAGTATTTTTAGAAGTATTTTTAGAGTAATACTTGAAGTATACTTTCAAGAACAAGAACACAAGCAACAGGACCAAGACATATCATTTCTAACTTGTGCGTGTCTGTAATAAAAGATTAGCATGCATCCAGCTCCAGAGATAATTCAGAGAGAGAAAGAAATAAAAGGCAGAGTCAGAGGACATGAACAACTATAGATTTGTATGTCATCTGCATATATGTGATAACACAAGCCATAGGAATGAACTAGTGCATGAAAAGGTTGAAGATATCAGACAACAAGAAAGGTCCTAAAACAAAAACCTGAGGAGCACCTAGCAAAAAAACCCAAAAAACAATTCTCCTTTCCTACTGAAGTAAATCACCTGCAATGAATATTGTAAAAGATCTGACTCAAGCCAAAAGAGTGCATTCCCCAGGACATGAAATAGTGATGATGGCCAAGGTACTTAAAATGAATCTTCTGTTTATGATCCAATTTGTTGAATGCTACTGACATCAAATTGAACTAGAACAAATTACACTCCTTTGAATAAGCTGTGTCAAAATCATAATAAACTTACACTAAAGCAAAGTCATTGGAGGTACTATTTTGTAATCCCTGGTTGAGATTGGTTCAGATGCATTAAAAATATAGAAAGGGAGGACTTAGACAATTTGATTTTAGAAGTACAAGAAAAATAAGAGTAATGATGAATAGAAAGCAAATTGGATAAGAATTGTAATTCTTTAATAACAGAAATCTTGATTGTGCCCTGGGGCAGCATAGAGCTCATAAAATACTTGATCTGACCGAACCAGCCTAGACTGCCAAAATATGAAATTAAGTCAAAGTAATCCAATAGCCGAAAAGGTGTGAAAGAATCATTCTGCTGTGTCAGAACAGTCAGAGAGCATCACATTACAAATACTGTTAAATTTATTACAGAGGAAAATTGCAAAAACCTAGACTGGATACATTGATTCTACAATAGAGGATAGAGAAATAGGTGCCTTGAGCAATGGATACAAATATTAAAGAGCTGGCAAGCCTTACAACTACTTAATTCAATTAGTAAAATGTAATATTACTGCTTAGATAAAGCAAGGTGCTTTATTTTTTTAACATATGCATATACAATACACCCATTACATAGTATATTTTTTCAGTCAATATTTTGTGCAAACATTATTAGTCATTATCCTATCTCTGATCTGAAACCTCATCATCGTGCTGGGTGATTGTGCAGTGAACCACTCCCACAGTGTAAATTTGAGCAGTCTGAAGGCTGCCTCACTGCACCATAAGAGCTAAGAAGAAATTACTTCTTCTTGGCCAAGAACAGCAGCTTGGGATTGGCACAGTGCAGAAATGACCTGGCTTTGCCCTCTCTCCTAGGCCATGTTCTTGAATCAGTTGCTGTGAGAGCATAGTTACTTATTACACCAGTGGAGAATCTCAGGGTGATCTTTTCAGGAACTGATAGGCTAATTATTGATCCATGAAAAAGTACAAATTGGCACCAATACACTGTCGGATCAGAGTTATGATTTGATATAGGAAATAAATGAAGAAACAAAAGAATTCTTAAAGGATAACAACACAAACAATCTTCTTTAAAGCAAATAGTTTTAAAGTTAAAAAATGGGAAAAAGCGGGATGTATGATACACAAATTTGTTTTTTTTTCAGAATGTATTCCAGTATTTCCCATTTGAAGTCAAGAGTTCTTTAAGTGCTATTGAGCCATGGCTTCAAAGAAATGAAAGCAGGATGCTAGAGTGAAGAGGAAAATAAGGAAATAATCTGACAGTGAAGGTGACAGAAGAGGAGACACAAAATAATCCCCTTTTTGGAATACAGGTGAACCTTGTATGGTCACATAGCTATCATTTTAATGAAAATGCATTGCTACTGCCCTATTATGAAAAGAATTATGACTCACTTGAGGAAAATGTTAATGAAAAGTTACATATCACAAGTCTCCCATGCCATATGCACAAAAGTGGTATATATAAGCATACATAATTCATCACGCAATTGGATGCTTTAGAAGTGTTAATATATATTTTTAAAAGGTCTGTTTTTATATTCTGTTCCTAGTTGCTGTAGTACATGAGAATATTTCAGGATTCAGGTCAGGGTATTCACCTGTTGTCTTTATGTCTAAAGAAGCAGCAGCAGCTAGTTGTATCTTAATACACTATTTCTTATAGGCCAAACTGTGTTGGACTCAGAAGAGGAGAGGATTCATACAGTACACATTTAAGGAAAAAGGTGAAGTTGAAACTACATTAAGAAATTATGCAGGTCACAGAAGGAGGAGGGCACTTTTTATACAAAAACTTGTCTTACATCTCTCCCATAGCTGGTCCAAAAACAACCAGTAACCCCCCCCAACCCCCCCCAACAAACAAACAAAACAAAACAAAACAAAAAAAATCTTCCATATTTCCTGGACCATCATGAGTATAACAGCACTCTGACCCTATCTCAAGAAGGTAGGCATCCATTTAGATCCTGTAGGTTCCTCTATTCTTACTATACATCAGGCCCTTCCCTGAGGCCCTTCTCTGTCCAGGGTTGGTATACCACTCCTATGTATATCCACATTCCTAGAAAATCATATTCCTGATTTTAACAGAATATCAGCAAAGAAAAAATAGTACTCTCTTATTAAATAGTGGCTGCTTCTACACAAGATGCTGACTGAGCAGTTGTTACTGCTCAGTCGTTTAGTACTAACTGACTTATACAAGCACTAAATACAAGTACCTGTGTTACTGCACAGTAGTGCCAAAGGAGGCCTTTCTTGTAATGCTGATTGTGCAGTAGCTCAAGACTACTGCAGAATAGCATCATGCCATGATTTCTACCATACAACACTACTGCACAGTAGTCTCAGGCTACTGCACAATCAGTTTTGTGTAGATGCAACCCATATCTAGAAGACAAGTATTATGTGATTTTAATTAGAAGAGAAGGTATGAGAAAAGATTAGCTGTCCTCTTCCTTTTCTCCTTATAAGAATTCATATAATATAATTTATAATTCATGCAAGTCTGCTTCTGGTAGGAAGTCTGTCAGACACAGTCTTCTGATTGACACCTTGTACTGGGGAAGCTGAAATGAAGTAATTAATCACAAAAAAAGATCTGAAAAAAAGGATCTTTGTTTCACCCTTGAACAATAAATAAGTATGAAAGTAAAGTAAATAAGTATGAAAAGATAGCATTGCATGTCCATCTTTCTGACAATTTATTGGAGTAAAGTCCTTCTTCCTCTACAACGTGAAGAGGTGATTATGTCCTTGTAAGAGGACTTCAGGTTTTTTTAACTCATACAAACTAGCCTCTTCTAAATTTCAAATCCATGTTCCCATTACATTTGTGTATGTGTGCTTTTGCTTCTGCTGTTGGTTGACATGTTTTATATCCAGTTGTGCTTCTATATCTGATTTAGGCATCCATAATCCAGCAACATGTAACAGTATATACATCTCTGTTCTGTGGAGTAATTAATTAGATAACGTCTTTAATTTTGCATGATGTGTAGCCATGTAGCTTTTAGGAAGTATGTAGTGAAGGTTTATCAAACTTTTCCTTCCAGATTAGCTATTTATAAACTCTTTCAGAGTTTCACTGAAGCATTCAATTTCTCTGTTGGCTTGACAATAGTACATTGACAATCTTTTATGCGTGATGCTCTTCTCTCTCAGGAAAATTTCAGATTTCAGGGAGATGCTGTTTGAGCAATTGTCAGATAATAATTCTTTTGGGTTTCTTTTGTTTTGGTAAAGACAGAAGACAGGAACATGATTACAGTACCAGAGGTGACTTGTGAAGTAAATGCTATTTCTGGCCATTTCCTCAAACAGTCTATTCAGGGAATGGCATAGCAGCAGTCAACTGGAACACTGTGTAGCGGCCCCACTGTGTCAGTCACAAATTTTTTCCCATGCTGAATCAGGAAGGACAGGGTGGTGTATAGTGGTTTATAGCTCACTAATGCCTTGTCATGTGAATGACAGGTAACACAAGGTCTTACAATACCTTTCACAGAAACATCCATTACTGGACACTGGTACAGTTCTCATGGTCACTGCTTCATTCTGACAATCCTTTAAGGCATATGGTAAAAACTGGTATGTAACTCATATCTCACATCCAACTTGTAGGAAAAATGTTTTTTTTCGTAATTTAAAGTATGGCAGTAATACTGGATTTAAGTGCTTCCTATTGGCTATTGCATTGTTAGGAATTCATGGGGGAAGGGAGGTTGTTTGTCTATTCATTTTTATTGTGCTAAACAAGCAGCTTTGAAGTGTTAAGTATTAACTGAAGAAAATGTATTTTTGAAAAGTGCCGTTATTTTTGCATTGTCATTTAATCTGTTTGAGAATCTGTTGAAGGCATGGGTAGGCAACACAAGCAATTAGCCTTCATGTTATATATAAAGTGACAATAGCTTCACTGACTATTTGGCAATTCACATTTCTGTGAGCCCTTCTGTTGTTAGCAATACCATCGAAAGAGTGTAATCTGCATGCATTTTGAATTGTTAATGCCAAAGGTAAGTTTTCTTTCTTTTTTTCCGAAGCTCTTTGCAAGCATCTCCATTTATATGTTGGTATACATTATTTCAGTTTCCATAAAGTGCTGTTGAAATAAATATAACTATTTTTTCATTGCTGCCATCATGGAAGTGGGCCTCTAAGTCTATAATCAGAGACATCTATCATCAAAACTGTAAGTAATAAAAGATCCATCAGAGCAAGAGCTGGGCTATTCATAATCAAAGATTTTAGTATCAAAAGTAGGCTGCACAAAAACATGATGTTTCATGAAACAGTGTTCTTATATCTCTTTTGGCCCCCTCTACATATTACAGGCATTACACAATTAACTGGTTAATTGCACAAGTACCTTGAGACCAGATTCACTTGTGAGAAGAAGGATTGCTAGGAAAAGATGGGATCCAACTGATGAAGAGAAGGAAGACTATCTTTGCAGACAGGCTTGCTAATCTAGAGAGGAGGGCTTTAAACTAGATTTGCTGGGGGATGGAGACCAAAGCCCTGAGTTAAGCGAGGAAGCAGGGAGCCTGAAGTAAGCACAAGCAGCAGGGGACAACAGGGGAGCCCTTTTCATTTTTCCTGAGAAAATAGGACAATTGATTAATTACTTCAGGTATTTGTATAGAGCCCGGAAAACAAGCAGCAGGAAGAATTGGAAGTCCTTGCATAGTAACTGAACTATGACATGATTGAATTAACAGAGACTTCTTAGGACAACTCGCATGATAGAAGCCTTGTTATGAATGGGTATAAATTGTTCAGGAAGGATACACAGAGGAGAAAAGGAGGAGGAGTTGTTCTTTGTGGAAAAGAGCTGTATGATTGCTCAGAGCTCCACTATGAAACAGGAGACAAGCCTGTCAAAAGCCTCTGGGTTAGGGTCAGAAGAGCAACAAGGCTGATGTCGGGGGCGGTAGGGGGAGGTGCATCTTGTATATACCAGCAGACCAGAAGGATGGGATAGATGATTTTCACTAAATTTCCAGTTAGTGGAAGTTTCCTGATCACAGGCCCTGGTTCTCATGGGGAAATTCTGTCACCCTGACATCTACTGGGAAGGCAATACAGCAGATCACAGGCAATTCAGAAAGTTTTTGGATAGTGTTGGGGACAACACCCTGACAAGTATTGGACCAACCAGGGACTTTGCTCTTCTTGACTTGCTGCTCACAAACAGAAAGAATTGGTGGAAAGCAACTTGGGTAGCAGTGATCCCAAGATGATCTAGTTCAGGATCCACAGCAAAGGATGGAAGTAAAGTAGCAGAATAAGAGTCAGGGTCCTCAGAATAAGAGCCAGTCTCCTCACTCAGAGAACTGAAGAGAAGGATCCCATGGGAGGCCAGTCTGAGGTGGAAAAGGGTCTAGGAGAGCTGTTTGTATTTTAAAGAAACCTTACTCAGGGCTCTGGAATAACCCATCCCTATGTGTAGGAAGACTAGCAAGAATGGCAGAAGACCAACTTGGCTAAGCAGGAAATTCTCCCATTAGATAAAACCCAAAATGGAAGCTTACAAGTGCAAAATTAAATAAGCTACTATGGGGGAACTACATGCTTGGGCATGTAGGGATAAAATCAGGAAGGCCAAAGCTCAATTGGAGTTGCAGCTAGCAAGGAACTTGAAGGGTAATAAGAATGGTTTCTACTAGTATGTCAACAATGATAGGAAGATCAGGCAAAATGCAAGTCTTATTGAATGGGGGAGGCAACCTAATGACAGATGATGCTGAAAAAGCTGAGGTACTCACTGCCTTTTTTACCTCAGTCTTCACAGACAAAGTCAGCTACCAGACTACTACTGCACCTAGCAGCACAGTTTGGGGAGGAGTTGAACAGCAACAGTGTTAAAAGAACAAGTTAGGGACTGTGTAGAAAAGTTAGATGTGTAGAAGTCCATGGGGCCAGACATGATGCACCTAAGGATGCTGAGGGAGTTGGCTGATGTGATTTCAGAGTCATTGGCCATTATCTTCAGAAGCTCATAGCAGTTGGGAGAGGTCCTGGATGATTGGAAAAGGGCCGAATTTATAATGCCCATCTTTAAGAAAGGGAAGAAGGAGGATCCAGGGAACTATAGATGGGTCAGCCTCACCTTAGTCCCTGGAAAATTCATGGAATACATTTCTAAGTACTTGGAGGAGAAGAATGTGGTTAGAAACAGTCAACATGGATTCACCAAGGGCAAGTGATGCTTGACCAACCTAATTATCTTCTATGATGAGATGTCTGGCTCTCTGGACATGGGGGGAGACCAGTGGATATGATATATGTTGACTTTAGTAAGGCTTTGATATGGTTTCCCACAACAATCCTGCAAGCAAGATAAGGAAGTCTAGGTTACATCAGGGGTGGGAAAACTCTGGCCTGTGTCTTGGATTAGGCCTGCAGCAGACCCCATTTCCCAGAAGCCCCTGCCTGCATTGCTCCAGTAGGTCTCCATGGAAATTCCATTAGCAGCAGGGCTGTGACAGTGTGGGGCCAGGACCCCTATGGAGACCAGCACAAGTGGCACTGGCAGGATGTGAAGCTGGGCAGGTAGCTGTTAGAGAGCCATGATCCACTGACCCAGGGGTGTGCAGACAGTGAATTGTGGCTCTGCCCTAGCTCCAGCCCATGCTGTCATAGCAACAAGATTCCAGCCTTAGCCCCAGAGCATCTCTCTGCCCAGCCACATGCCCTGCTAGTGTGTCACTCAGATTATTCCATGGAGACCTTGACTCCCCATTGTTGTGGCCCTGCCACTTCTGGAGTCTCTACAGAGACCTGCTAGAGCAATGCAGACAGTGGGTTCTTGGAAATTGAGTACAGCTGCTGGCCAGATCTACTATTTTGTATACCTCTGGGTTAGGTGAATGGACTATACAGTGGATAAGAAAACTAGTTGGATCATTGGGCTGAAAAGGTAGTAATCTATAGCTCAATGTCTAGTTGGCAACTGGTATTAAGTGGAATGTCCCAGGGGTTGGCCTGGGGCCAGTTTTTTTTTAATATCTTCATCAATGACCTGGATGATGGAATTGACTACACCCTCCACAAGGTTGTAGATGACACCAACATGTGGGCTGTCATTGACATGCTGGAGGATAGGGATATTATTCAGAGAGACCTCAATTAAATTGGAGGACTGGACCAAAAAAAAATCTTATGAGTCTCAATAAGAAGAAGTACTAAGTCCTCCACTTTGGATGGAACAATCCCAGTACAGGCTGGGGACCACTAGCTAAGTAGCAGCTCTACGGAAAAGGAACTGGAAGTTACCATGGACTATATAAGCCAAATACAGGAAACCCTCGCTATTCACAGGTTCAGCATTCACAGTTTCAAATATTCTCAAATGCCGAACCTGCATTTTAAATACACTTAAAGGAGCTCCTCAGGAGCTCTGCACTTGCTGCTGGGCTTCCTGCCACTGCTTCTGTGCTCCCACCACTGTCACTGTGTTCTTACTATGGCTGCCATGCTCCCACCATCGCCAGTGGAGCCGTGTCCTGCACCCCCACCCGCTGGGGGCACTATGTTCATGAATGCAGATGGCATTCATAAACACAGTGCCTTATTTGCAGATTTCACCATTCTTGGGGAATACGAGAACGTATCAACTGCAAATGGCGAGGGTCGCCTGTATGTGTGCTCTTGTTGCTAAGAAGGCTAGTGGCATACTGGGCTACATTAGTGGGAGCTTTGCCAGCAGATCAAGGAAAGTGATTATTCCCTTCTATTCAGCTCTGGTAATGTCACGTCTGGAGTACTGTGTCCAGTTTTGGGTCAGTTTTGGGTCCTCCACAACAGAAAGGATGTACAGAAGTTAGAGTCCAACAGAGGGCATCAAAAATGGTGAGGGGATTGGGGCACATGATTTATGAAGAAAGGCTAAGGGATTTGGGCTTATTTAATCTGGAAAAGATAAAGCTGAGAAGGAATTTCACAACAGCATTTATCTACATGAAGGGTGGTTCCAAAGAGGGTGGATCTAAACTATTCTAACTGGTGGCAGTTGACAGAAGAAGGAGCAATGGTTTGAAAATGCAGCAAGGGAAGTTTAGGTTAGATATTAGGAAAAACTTTCTCACAAGGAGCATACTAAAGCAGTGGAACTGGTTATCCGGAGAGGTTGTGGAATCTTCATACTTGGAGACATTGATAGTCAAAGCCTTGGGTGGGATGATATAGTTGGGGATGGTCCTGCCTTGAGTAGCAGATTGGACTAGATGACCACCTGAGGGCTGAAGAAGGTGCTAGGGAAGCAGCTGCCCGTTCTGTAGACTGGAAAGGGAGGGGAGAAACGTCCACTAGTAGTCCCCCATCTGTTTCTCACTCCCCAGTCCTCAAAGTGACAATCAAGCAGGTGGCTTTGGTCTACTGTTACAGTCCTCTTGAGAGCAGAAGGACTGGAACAGTCTGCACTTTTCCCAGGCAGGATTCACCCCAGTTTCAGGAAGGCATAAACATCACAGGACAGGGGGATGTTTCAGACTGTATGGCTGTACCTTTTACTGTCATCTAACATGAGGATGCCATGAACATTTGTACATGGCATAAGTGTTATCCTGTTCCACCATACTCAATCCCTGAAAAAATATTAATGCATCTACTTTTGTAGTGTACCTTAAAGACTACATTACCAAAGATATGAGTAGAAGCTGATAAACTTTTGCATTAAAGTGGGATAGAATCACACTCCCTGCCTAAATCCACCTTAAGTAATTAACTGGTAAAATATGTTCTGACCCATATAGACTGGTGAGCCAGAGTCTATCCTTAGTTCAATAGTCTTCATCTGTTCATCTGTTTTGGAGGAATATGATCAATACATGTTATTTTATCCATGACTTTTTGGAACTGCACAGTAAAACATCTGGCATGTAGTTTTATGTACTTTCTGCTTAAATTGAAAGATATGCCCATACCTTAGCAAAATGCCAACTGTTTCTTCAGTGTGTGTATTGAACTTCTCCAGCACAGAACCCATTATAATTTTCAGTGCATTATGTAGAACCACAAAGATAACATAGTTTTTCTAATGGGTTGAATTTACTAAGGTTATGTCTCCTTCATTGAATTGCTATTGAAATTTAATGTATGGTTTACTGATGATATAGTTTACTAAACTATATCATGCAATGGTTGTACAGTTTTGACTGAGCCTACTATATCTAACCTATTCCATTTTCTTCCACCGCTGTTGACTCAGGGGATAGCCTCCTTGAATAGTCGATATTGTTCAAGCAGCAAGCTCTCACTAACGCACAATGTAACTGTTTTCTCTTTAAGCTGATTACAAATCATTTAACTTTTTATGCTGCCAAAGTCTCCTGTAACAACTAGCTCTCTTTAAGCATCAGTCAATTTTCTGTCAATCTCACCTGTATTCTACATGTTCAACTATGGAATTTACTTTAGGCAGTGACTTTCTTTAAGACCATAAATGAAATAAATTACTTCCCATGTATCTTGCAATGGTCAGTTATGTGTCATTTGCATAATTTTTTCAATGTTGAAATCCAATCAATAAAATGTATAGCAAGTTCACTTGGGAATGGAATAAAAATTGCAATGGGATTCAGAGACACCAGAGATATCTTCATTGCTAATTTGGTGGTTTGTGAGCCAAGAAAATAGGCCCCAAAATGAAACTAGTAGGTACTGAGTATAAAACTAATGAAAGGAAGTTATTTTTCACACACTGTGTAGTCTAAGTGTGAGACGCATTGCCATCAGATTTTGTGGAAGCCAACAGTTTTGCCAGATTCAAAAATACATTGAACAAATTATCAGAGGCAATGGGCATCAGTAGCTATTCAGTATAGGAGTTAGGGGTACAGACTCTGAATTAGAACTTCCTAGACCTTAAATGCTAGAGGCCACAATATGAGAGAGGAACAGTGGAACAAATCTCTGGACATACCCAGTTCACTCCACTTTTCAGCATCCACTTTTTGCCACTTTATGACACAGCATACTAGGAAAGATGGACTTATGGTCTAACCCAGTAAATGGCAATTCTTATGTTCATATGTCTTAAGAAAATGCTAAAAAACTACATCAATATTTCAATTAATGTGAACACATATACTATTTTATGTGTAATGTCTGAACCTAGCCCAAGTGATTGGAAACTAGTCTAAATTTGTAACGGAATAGAAGTTCAGTGCACACAAACCAGTGTAAAAATGGCGGAACCTGACCTAAGATAGACCTAGATGCATATAGATTCAGATTTAATAAGTTTAAATTAGACCAGTCTATCAAATTTCTGTTCCAGATCCTCTCCAGACCCAAGCTAGATTGTAGTCCCCCAGCATCCCAGGCTGTTTTGTGGGTCCATCCTAACTCCCTTTCATAAGGCAGGCAGGCTAGCCTTGGCCCATGCTCATCTGTTGTGGTTGAGAGCCGGGCTGATCTCACCCCTCCAGACTGTCACAGAGATAGAACGAACCAGGACTGAGAGCCATGCAGCAGGGCAGGGCAAGGAGTGGCGGTCCCTCACTGCCCAGGCCCCACATCTGTGTTTCCTGGGTCTGGCTGGGGTTTGGGACCAGGGCCACAGATTAGGGTCTTTCACTTCCCTAGAACTGCCTCAACTGACACAGGCAAGCAGAAGCCAGGGCTGAGAGATGCATGGATCTGTCAACCAACCTGGGCAGCGCTGGAGGGGAGAGTGGGAATGGAAGATCCCACCCCGTGGGCCCAGCCCCCCCCCAACACCAAAGCAAGCACAGCTGGGGGAAACCCCATATAGCAGAAGTGGAGCCTCCTCTTTCTGCTCACCTCTCTGATGTCTGTCTTGGCTGACAGCCCTGCATGGCTCAGTCCTAGCTTCTGCCTGCCCATGTCTGCAGAACTGGACAGCAGGGAAGGGAGCAGGGCAGAGCAGAGGTGGGTCTCGCCCTGCTCCCCTCCCCACAGAACCAAGGAAGCATATACGGGTGGTGTGCCACCCCCCCTGCAGCTTACAGCTGTTTGTTAGACCAGGTTCAGGATAGAGGCTGTGCTGGGAGGTATGCAAGAGTGCTCTCTGCCTTCTGGCCTTGTCCAGTGCAGTGAATGCCCTTCCCTCCCAAACCACTGAAGTTGATCCACTATATGCAACTTAGAGAAACCCAAGTAGATTGCATCAATTCTACCTCAAGCTTTTTAAATGTCTGTACCAAGACTCAAACTTGATTATTTGCAGGTAATGGTGCCCACTCTTGTGGAAAAGTTTGCTAGAACAAGTTTTACTTAGACTTAACCAAGAATTTCTGTTTGACTGATGTGTTTGGGAAGATGCTCTTTCCTAGAATATTATGTTTGATCAATCAATTCCTGATATAAGGTAACAATTACCACCAAATCTACTTTGCAAACAACAGCAACCTTTACGTGTGTGTAAACTATGACAGTTCATAGGTTTCCCTCTTAGTTATCAGTTATTACTATAATTAAGTTATTTAAAATGATCAAAAATAATTTATGCAAATCATTCTTGGTCTGTAATTTCTTCACATTGATTCATTGCATGTGTTTGAAAAGTGGATTGATTTCTTTTTTTAATTATCATGTAGTATGCTTCTATATTCATAACCCTTGGATTCCTTTTTCTGTTGCTAATGCCAGTATTTACTAATTCATAATGTTCTCCTGCAAAAACAAAGTCTAAGTAGTTAGGCAAAATTCACAGGTTTTTTTTCACTTTCCTGTTAACAAATTCATTCACCAAAACATTTGCATAAAGGAAACATAGGGCACGTCTACACATACTATTAATATGCTACTACAGCAATTCCATTAGCAATTAATTTGCATCTACACATGATATTGATATGACAAATACTGTGCAGTAAGCCTTCCTTGGGGACATGTCTATTCATGCTCCCTCCTGGGAGCAAATATGCTCCCAGTGGGAACACCCCTGTACAGGGATGTTCCTGACCTGCTCTGCCCTGCTGTAGCAGCCAGGGGGAGCTCCAGGTTCCCCTGAGGTGCTGGCCTGGGGGCCTGCAGGGGACACAGGGGACAGTCCCAAAGCACAAGGAGGCAGGAGAACTCTGCTGGCTGCTGCAGCATCTATCGTTTGGCTCTGTGAAAATTAGGAGGGGTCCTGATGTGCATGGGGCTGGCAGACAGCTGCCACTGCAGTTGACAGAACTCTCCCATTGGGATATACATGTGCCAGTGAAGCCAGTGCTGAGCAGGGATTCCCTGCCTAGCAGGGAGCTAGCTGGAGGTGACCCACTTGTGGGGAAGCTGCCCATGAGCCCCTGACTGTGCAGAAATTCCTACAAGTGGGGCAGCTTCTAGCAAGCCCCCAGCTGAGTAGGGAAGCAGAGAGCTCCTCAGCCCCACTGCTGCTAGTCTCCCAGCTTCTGTGGGGAGCTGGGAGCCATAGAGCTCCAGTAAAGGGACTGGGTAGAGAGCGCAACCCTGTCCTGATATTGATTGGCTCACAGCTCCTGGAGGGAGTCCTGAGCTGAGCAGGACCAGGACGAAGGAATACAGAATTGACCCATTCCCTGTGGCTCCCTGCTGGTGTGGTTGACTGGGAGCAAATTTGATCCTGGTCAGCATCTACATAAGCAGTACTGAACAAGAACTAATACACAGTTAATCTACTACCTGTTTTTACAGGTAGTAGAAAACCGCGCATTAGCCTAATTTACTGAGCACTACCTACTGTGCATGGTTACTTGGTGATGTCCTACTGCACAGTAGATTAGTCTACTCTTCTGTAAAGCATCTCATATAGGCACACCCATAGAAGACTTTTGAATACCATTGATTCTGAATTCATTCTCTGTCCAAGAATAGAATTTTTGAACATTTGGCTTTCACAGATGATGGCCTACTACTCTATAAAGTACAGATTGATAAAAGTCTTAGGCAGAACTGACCCGATCAGGCTGTGGGGCCCAGGGCAAATCAGCCCATGCAGGGCCCTGCCCCCACTCCAATCCCATGGTCCTGGACCTGAAAAATCTGCTGCGGTGGCATTGGTGGGGGGGGGGTAGTGAGTGGCTGGAAGCAGAGAAGTCGCTTCACCCAACTCTGCCCTGCTGCTGTTCTGCCCCACTCCACAGGGCCCCACAAAACATGGGGCCTAAAGCAGTCACCCCAATTTGACCCCTCCTAGCAATGACCCTGGTTTTATGGATAACTTCTCACCATTTGATTTGTAATAGGTATGGGGAAGCATGTCATGCTTGAAGATAGGCTACAGATACAGGTGGATCTAGACAGACTGACAGGTTGGGTGAATTAGAACCAGTTCAACATCAAGAAATGTAATGTGCTCCACCTCTGGATGAGCAACCCCCAATACACCTACAGGCTTAGTGGCACCAAACTGACAAGCACCATGAAGGAAAGGGACCTGGGGATAATAATAGAGCACAGTATGAATATGAGCTGGTAGTGCAATGTTGTAGCCAGTAGGGCAAATAATACTCTGACATGCATCAATCAATGCATCTCCAGCAAAACCAACGAGGTGATTCTTCTGCTCAAGCAGCACTGGTGAGACCACAGTTGGAGTACTTCATTCAGTTCTGGGCACCACACTTTAACAAGGACATGGACAAGCTTGAGAGAGTCCAAATAAGAGGTAACCATATGATCAGAGTCTTACATGGCAAGCCACACGAGGAAAGGCTGAGGGATCTGGGACTCTTCAGCCTGAAGAAAAGAAGACTGAAAGGGGACCTAGTAGCAGCTTACCACTACACTAGGGGAGTACATCAAGGGCTCGGTGAATAACTGCTCAGCAGGGCACCCAATTAGAAGTAATGGTCACAAACTCCTGGAAGTTGGATTCAGGCCCAACATTAGGAAAAACTTCTTCACAGTCAGGGTGCCAAGACTGTGGAATTAGCTCCCTCCAGAGGTGGTGCAATCGCCTACCCTGGAAATCTTCAAGCGGAGACTAGACAGTCACCTTGCTGGGGTCACTTGATCCCCAGTTATCTTTCCTGCTAGGTGCAGGGGGCTTGACGCAATGATCTTCCAAGGTCCCTTCTGGCCTTACAAGCTATGAATGTATGAATCTATGACCAAGTAGGTTGTTGCCTACAAAATATGCGCCTTTCTGAACCAGTTAGTCTCTAAAGCCATGTCCAGATGATCATGGCCCTTTGATATGTAATACCACAGACTCATCTGTGGCACCACATACTGCACGTTCCACTGTTCTCTGTGCTGCAAGGTAGCAGCACGGGGGAAAGTAGGATTTAAACTCAAAATATAATATCCATTCTAATACACATATTCATTTTATGACAGTATTTCTTTCTCAACATTGATGATCTAATGGATAATGGAAGCTCTGATATGGTGCTTTATTTCCTTGTTCATGTAAAGCTTTTTTTGCCACTTTCAAACTATTCATTTTGTTACTCTTGGAAAATATAAGAACTTTTGTATATTGTCATCTGCTGGGCAATTTATTAACTTATTAACTTGTCTATAGCAGCTGGCTCTGTTACAGTCCTTTCCCTGTGAATGCTACTGTTAGACTGAAGTGTGGGAGTGAATAACTTAGAAAGTGATAATAGAGGTCACACCATTCAGTGGGATGTCAGTACCTTCTCTATTTATTCTAGCTCCTGTCTATCCATTCTTCCCACCTCTTCTCTAATGCAGCCTTGGTGGTCCGCTGCATGCTGAGTAGCAGATGTTCCCCCCTTGACGTTTTATGAAACTTTTAAGAACAGGTGTTCCCTTATAGTAAACTTAATTCCTTCTCCTTGCTTTGCAGTTGCTAATTGGTTTTGTTAGCATATTTCCTATGCACAGAAATATGTTTTTTAGAACAAATACTATATCGGCCATACTGTGAATGTATCTGTGTGTATTGTTTATTTGGTCGCAAAGTACCCTGGCCTTTTTCTCTCTCCCTAATGACAAGTACAGATTACTCTGTCTCTTTTAAATCTTTCTTCTTAAGCATTTCACCTGGAGCTCTTGCCTCCTCTCAGCCTAATTCTACAAGCTCCATGAGCCACAGGACTTTGTTGAAACCAATGAGTTCATGGGATGAGGCCCTTTCACATTGTTGTAGCTGGAATAACAGAGATACTACTCTAGTTACTTGATGATTCCTTTGAAAGAGCAGTGGGAAAGCAAGGTGTCTGATTCTGCATAGAATTTGTGCAGACTTTCTAATTCAGTTTACATTTACAAATTGACACCCAGATCAGCAATGAATACTATCACAACCGAAAAGTTTCACCTATTTGTTATTGTTGCTGTCTGTTATTTTGTGGGTTGTGGATGGGGAGGGGGAGAGTTGTATGTTTATTTCCATTGGAATATGTGGCAGAATTTGCCTCATGTGAATAACATATTTCAAAATTACAAATCAATGTTGGTCTACAAACCTCTAATGATGACTTAGTGTTTATGCCATGGTTTTGTGTAGCAGAGCTACAGAGTCTGTTATAACTATCCATGTATTGTTGATAGATAGATAGATAGATAGATAGATAGATGAACCTAGGAGAAGATTTCTGGTGGTAAAAAATAACTAAAATGCACACAGCCTGGCAATTTGCTTGTGCTCTTTGAACTAATTCCTTAGGTGAGAGGAAGAAAGCTTTATCTAATTGCTTCAACTACTGTGAATCCCTGTTGTTCACAAAGATACATTATAGAGAAGGGACATTTCACAGTGATTGCATTTTATTTCTGCCCATATCATTCCTGTATCTAAGAGTAACTACAACTGGGTGGTATGTAAACTGTGTCCCAAATAACAATCTCTGTGACCCAAATAAGAAGCTTCTTATTGCAAAAACAATGCACCTTAAGCATGGAAACTCTCCCCTCCTTTCCATTCCTTTCTCCCTACCCTCCTCCCCCTTTCCAGGAATAAAACATATAATTGGTATCATTCCTGTCCTAAGGTCATCTTCTCTCTATGCATACAAAAATGATGAGCTGAACAAATAGAACAAGGAAAGGCAAACTTCTTTGTGCTGATTTCCTAAATGTATTCATAAGCAAACATTTTATATTAATAGCCACAGTTGAGGTGAGCTTTTGTATTTGCTCTCAGAATTCTTAAACTCAATATTTTGTAACTCTTCTAGCACTACACAGATTTTTTCCAATACATATTATTAGGTAAAAACTTTCAGACTACTATCTTGCTCAGGAAAAATAATTTAGTCTTCTTATTGCTACTCTGATGATCAGAGAGTACTGTATGTGTGCCATTAATCAATCTTATGACTTTGCCAAGACCATACAATTCATGAGAAGCCGGTGATGTAGATTCTAAGTCAGCCTCATCAAGTGGAGTTTGGGTTCACTGAAGGATATGGTGCAGGCGTGCATCCTTTTATCACAATTTTTTTTTCTATGACATACTGGTGTCATTCCAGCTCTGCATCACCACTTTGATGGATCATCTAAACCTCAGAATACTTCCTTCTGTTGGTAAAGCATATGAATATAGATGTCAGGATAAGGCTTTATCTCATGAACACTCAAGCATTAATGAAGGAGAGGTTGGTGAGAATATAGTTTTCATTCCTGCGGTTATAAGATTAATTGCTCACATCTTTTTTTGCTGCTGAATGTTAAAACACATATACAATTACAAGGAGCTGCTAAATGCTTCTAATGAAAAAAACTTTTCAACTAATGCTTCAAGATTACCGGATGTAAGAGTTTTCTTTCCAAGCTATTATTATTTGAAAGATTTCTGTATTTCAGGGGTAAACATTTTACTAGGATACCATTTTACTTCCTGTCCCTATCTGTCCTTATTTTATATAGCTAATCTTTTGCTTAAATATTTTAGAAAAGGGAACATGAATGCTACCTGACAGTGTTAAATTGATATTTGTTGGTAATGAGAAACACATCTCAAGCATAATTCAGTATTGTAAGTATGTGACTGTACATGTGATGTTTAGTCAAGAGGTTTTTAGTTTCTATGTAGTCTTAATAATATTCAGTAAAAATGTGGCCCAAATTAATTTGTAGTGTAAGTGGACTTAGGGCACAGACAGAAATTACATTTATCATGCAATCAACCCCTTGAAAGCACTCTGCAGCTGTGCCCCTATGGAAGTACATGGCTGTAGGATGCTTTTAAAGTCCCTGATATTGTGACAAATTAACCATAATTATATGAGTACTTGGATGAAGGCACTCCAAACTGGATCACCTTCATTAACTTGTGTCTGATAGGATGGCTGGGATAATATAGCTTAGCCCCGCCCCCAGTGCTGTCTGCATGAAGGGGGCGGGGGGAGAAGGGAAGGTAGGGAGTTCAGACTGGGGTTTGACCTCACTGTGCTGGAGTGAGGATGGAAGGATTGGACCCCTCTATATCTATATGTGCACTTTACTGCATTGGGCTAATTAGCTCCACATTAGTGTCACAGTCTACATATGCACTGGTACTAGGGTGTTGTAAATGAATTAATACTGCCTCAAGGTAGTACTGTAGAGATAGCAAAATGCACATGTAGGTGGTGACATTGGCTGGCTGCAGCATACGGGTCTAAAGTGCAGCTTCACAGGTTGTGCACCCTTGTGGCCCAGCCAGCCCCTCTGCCACCCGATGCCAGCACTTGGAGCTTGATACTGACCCCCCAGGCCAGATACCAGCCTGGGGCTGCTCTGCCGTGGTTCAAGCTGCTGCTGTCCTAGGTGGATATGCAGACGCTGTGTCCAGAAGCAGTTGACTCTGTTTCAAAAAGCTCCAGAATTTATTGCATCACATTAATTGAATGTATAGATGCACCAAGAAAGGCCTAAACTAGACATCTTTATCCAAACACCCCTAAACTTCAACAATTTTCAGATCAGAACTTCATTCAACATATGAATGCACAGAACTCTAATGAAGTTCAGATACAAACCCAAGTACTGTGCCTTAGGACTATCTCTAATATCTACTATTACCATCAGTTTATCAATTTCCCTTTCTTCACATGAGTTTTTCAATTAATCAATTTTACAATGCTCTGGGGAGGAAAGTTATTTCTTTGTTTTGATTACTCAGAAATAGTGACACAAATTCCCACCTCCCAAGCCAAATAATAATAATAAGGTTGTAGATACACAGTAAATGATACAAAGGACACGGAAAGATAACCAAATACTTTCTTTTAAATCAGCCTCTGGTCATATGCTAGGTCTTCTGTGATCTTGTTAGGTGTCTGCCATATTTTATAAAGGTTCCATTTCTATTTTGTTTAAGTATCCTCCAAAACTTATGGAAAATTTTAAAACATGCTGTAAATCATGGTGCTCCTAGAGTCCTATCTATTTTTCAAGGCATTTAGTGCACATTTATATTCTGGTTGATAGGTGCCACTTTGAAGTGATGTTTTTGGCAACTGTAAGGTGAAGCCTGGAGATTCTTGTTTGGAGTAATTACAGACTGACCACACTTCCCCACTGCTTCTATTCCTTCTTCTAACACCAACTACCTCCATCCATTTTAGAAAATCATAGCACATCAGAATGTTAGGCCCTATCAGAAGCGGGGGGGAAAGTTATAGTAGGTAAGGTGGCTTTAAGAATTCAATTTTCATTCTGAGGCTATTTGTCTGCTGGGAAAGGTATATCAAGTCAAAGCAAATACCACCACCAGCAGACCCAGTACTTAATGAGCTATATGTCACATACTTCTCCAAAACCATCCTTTTTATGCCTGGACCAGACACTAGATGCATTTACATACAGTTTTTATGCTAGCTCTTCCTGATTAACACTGGGCACGTCTTCATAAGACACCATTGCACAGTAGTTATTACACACTTATTTAATATTTGTATAATCAAGTGTTAAATAATTACTGTGCAATAGTGCTGGCAAATGCCTTTTTAATGATGCTACTACCCAGTAGCCTAATAATACTGTGCAGTTGTGTATTAGTACTGTTTGTGCTGTGATGTGCTACTGTGCAGTATTATTTGGCTCCTGCACAGTTAGCATCTTGTGCAGATGTGCCCATTGACATATGCAAGAGCAGAATCAGGCCCATTATTTTTTCTGAATTATCTCAGTTAAAGTAATGGAGCTGTTATACATTGCTTTCCTTTCCAAAAAAAATGGGGGTGGGAGTGGGGTGCAAGATTAGCATAAGACCTCTAAAGAACTTTCTTTAACTTTAGAATCCTTATAAGATAGCTATAATATGGCTATAAAAATGGGAATAAAGATGATGCAGCCAGCTTGTGCTTCCTAGAAAAGCTCACTGCAGAATGGGCACATTATTCTGGAAATGAAATATGGACAAAGCATTCCATGTGGACTGGAAAATGAAGCTGTAGGGAATTAGGAAACAAGGAAGGGAAGGCTGAAGAGAAATCTGTCAAGAATAAAATCATAATGCAGTAAGAGATGTCTTTATAAATGTTGCACTGGAGTCTAAGATGAAAAGCAAAACCTTATTTTGCTCTGGTGCTCAGAGCCTATTACATTATACTGGCAAGACAGTACATTTTTGCCACAATTCAGGTTTTGGTTTTCATGCTGAACCTAGTGGGAAACAGTGCCACTATGCTTCAAGGCATTAGGTCTGCAAATAAGAAGTTACATTTCTGGTAAACAGATCCAGCATTAATAAATAACTTCGTAATATAGGTCTGCTTAAATAACTTTTTGCCTTGTCCTGTTTCTACTGCAGTTAATGGGGGGAAAAACAAACAAAAAAGCCCCTGAGAGTAGAAGAAAAAATAAAATATTCTGAAGTCCTAAGAGTCTGAAGAAATTAAGAGTAGGAAGGGATAAAGCTAACAGGGCCGATAAGTATTATTTAAGCAAAATTCTGTTTTGCTTAAAATCATGATAGTGATGTGGCTGTTGTTCAAAAAATCATCTTCTAATAAACAGCCCTGAACTTATTGCTGCTGTTCCCATTAGGCTTAGAAGGAAAATCAATGAATTATGGCAGTTTGCAGTTGAGAATGCAGATGATTCATTTCTATATCTGAATATGAATGGCCATGAATGACTGGTGCCTTCTGAAAGTGGGGGGCAACCATGGTGGCAAGCGGGGACTGCCAGCAGCTGCCAGTGTCAGTGTAGGTAGAGATAAGTGGCAGCTGAAGGCCACCTGCAGCTGCTGCCAGCTATGTTGGCAGTGAGGTGGGGAAGGATGCAGGCAGTGACTGCCTGCAGATACCAGTGGTAGCTCTGGTGGTGGCCAATCTCAGGAAGGGCACATTCCCCCCCCCCCCCTCCCCCAATACCCTCCCTATGCATCGCCTATGTGATTTGCCTATATTTCTCCCTCTAATGGGGAACAAACACAAAGGAGGGGGGACTCCTTTATACCATGCGTATCACCATGGTAGATGAGTATCATCTATTAATGCATGACATTCTGTGATTAACTTCTGTTAGATGTTGTTTCTTTCCTCATCCTTGCCCCATGGAAGAAATGTATGCAATAAAGTTTGTCTTGCTTTAGAAACAGTTTTGGTTTGATTGTTTTAAATACATAAAATATTATATATTTACATTAGAGGAAGATAGATCAAAGAACCTTGCACTTGGACAGTAGTTTTTTGGGGTTTGTGACAGTCACCTTCTCCAAGGAAAATTCATTCCACAGTCTTAGATGGCTTCCTGAAAAAGATACACATCCTGCACAGCTAAGCTTTATCCATATTGCAGAAAATTCTACAAAGCAGGGAAGTAAAATACTGTCCTAGGGGCTTCTTATCCACCCTCCCACCCCCCAAGATATCCTGAAAATTGGCCCAGGTAGTACCTTATAGAGAAGGACCAATACTTTGAACTTGGAAAGCAAATATGATTAGGGGAGAAGTATCATATGCTTATGATGTTGAGAATATGCAGTGCCTCATGACTTGAAGCTCCCTAAATGGTGAAGGCTTCATACGTAGATATTTTGGCTTTACCATGAGCCAGGTAAAAAAACTATGAATAACTGAGACAGAATAATCATACACCAGAATGCGGTGTTGTCTCCTAATCTTGTTCACTTTCTCTGTGATAGACAGGCTCTAGAAATGTTACTTTGTGACCTTTTATTATGAATGATTCTATGTAATGGATTTATTATGTGGCTACAAAATGGTCTTAGGCCGGTGTGGATCCAAAGTGGGGGAGTGGCACAATGGCATCCCACCCTTTTAGCTGTGTGCCCCATGTGCAGTGGTTCCTAGTGGCCACTGGCAGGTCAATGGAGATCCTGCTGGGAGCTCTACATGTGCTGTGCATTCTATAAACTCACTGTCTGATTGGTATGGTATCTGTCTGGAGATCTTGCTTTCAATCAGTCCCAGAGCATACTGCTTGTTGTGCTTCCCCTTATCCCCTCCCACCACTCCCCAGAGCATTAGGAGAAAGGAGGGGATAAGCAGAAGCATTTTAATTCTATTTACTCTTTGTCTCCCTCTCCACTTCCCCACCCACCCCTACCAATTCAGCAGCAGGGGAGAGTGGTGTTGGCACAAAGACCCTGCTTCTGAATCGGGGTGAGGTTTGGGGTGGGGTGGAGAGGGAGAGAAAGAGCAAACTTAAGCAACCTCTGGAGATGCAGGCAGGGACTCTGGGTAGACCTTGTGGTGGTGAGCTCATAGATCTCAAAGAACATGCAGAACTCTGGTACGAGTTACTCTGACATGGTAGTGAGCTCTGAGAGATCTTGGCATCCATGATCACAGTGAGAGGTATCCACATCCCTTTTTGGCTGTATGGTGCATGCGCAATTAGCTGTCTTATCTGTGTATGTGCCACACAGCCTCAATGGGTATGGCTTCATGCTTTGCCATGATCCTGGGTCCACCCGTGTCTAAGGGTAGATTCCAAATGCATGGCTGTTAGGGATACACAAGAAAGACGAAGCTTTAGTAGATAAAAAAGGAGCTACACATAGGATTGTCTTGCTACTGTGTTGCAGTAATGAATGAATCATCCTGATGTTGGTTAGGTGACACTGTGGCTACTCAGTAGAAACTTCAGAGCCCTGAGGAATTTAATATAGCTTTTGTATGAATTTTGCGTAGAAATCCAAAGTTGAGCTTGTTATTGTTGTTATGGTCTAGCCCAGCCCTGCACACTTCCATCCTTCACAGTTTACACTTTCTCATACCCATATCACTGTCTAGGGAATCTGTGTATGGTGCCAAGGCTGGCCAAAAGGCAGTTCTGCAAAAATACTCATTCCTGAAATTGTACAAAGAATAATATATTAAAGTAAGATTTAGATGAGGGAGATATATGATTATGGTAATAATATACTGGATTTGAGTAACTTCTTCCAAGTTCAACTTCATTCTTGCGCTCAGAGGAGATGTCTATACACCATGGAAGAAGAAGACCATTTCAGGGTTAATTCATAAACCCATCCTGCCTACCTACTCCTGCTCATATGTTCCAAACCTGTAGATAAAACTGTGAGGTTACTCTGGTGTTGTTCCCAGCAGCCACTCAAGTACCCTGAAGACTTAACTATTATAGGCGTCTACACTGTGGAGGAACCTCACCACTTCAGGGTGAACAAGGCATGATCAGATCTAGAATTTTGTTAAGAGGGGTGGTGCAGATGATGAAGTACATTATCACATGTAAAATAACATTTTTTTTTCCAGATGACAGGAAACTAGAAGCTTTACTAATATGCTTAGAGACATCTAAGTTTAAGACCAAAGCAAAACCAAATATAACTTTCACAATCTGCAGAGATGTGAAATAGGAGCTTCCTTACCAGGAGCAGCTAACAAATACCAGATTTGCTAAACAAAGGATAGCATGATTGGTGGGACATCAAGGCCATTAAGCAGAAGACAGGGTCATTAACACTTGTGGAATTATGAGTTTAGAAGGGGTCAAGTAGTATTTAATTGACTCCCTCAGCACTTGCTTGACTAGAATTGCTGCTGCCACTCCCAGGCAGTTGATTTTAAATTTTGGGTGGACCAGAAATCAATGGGGGGTATAAGTGTACCAGTGCACCCCCTTTGGAGCCACTCCTGAGACAGGGTATGCTCAGAGAAAGCTTCTGGGACATGCGGCTGTTATAGCATTAACCAGTCCATCCATCAAGTCTTTTAGCCATAGCTTTACACAGGAATTGGTGTCAGATTCCAGGATTATGCCAATACTGGTGCAAGAAATTGTTTTCATTTTTGCCTTCTTCCTTTGCAGAAACCACTCACTCCAGTTTACGATTGCCCACTCCTTTTGTGTATCTTAGAGTATGGTATAATATGTTCCTTATTCTGTAATGTATTTTTCATTTAATATAAGATGTACTTATACTTGATTGACAACAATTCATTTTTATTATGAAAATGATTGGGTTTACACATCACATATTCACATCAAAGTGCATGTAGATCCTTGCATAGTAAGATATTATTCTGACCTGAAATATGTGAAGAAAAATGTTCCAGCATCTGGTAAGATTTGCATTTTATTTTTACTAATGACTCAATTTTTCACCAGTGTAGATAAACTTTGGGACAACCACATTGCTGCGATTCATCAGTAGAGGCCTATTTTCTTACACAGTTGTATTATAAAGACCTTTTGTAACACTTTATACTTTAGTGATTTTAAGAGATCAGCATTCATCATTCTCTATCTTGTTGGGCAACACTTCTGTGAGAAAAGCTAGAAATTGAATTGATCTTCCAACTTTAATAAAATATTGGTACAATGGTGAAGTATTATTGGTCATGCTTGTCTTGCTGTCTGTTTTAAATTGTAGGTCTTATTGCCAGTGTACACATAAAGCAACTGTAGGTGCAACCAATGTAGGAACGAGAATAGCAATCACTTTAGAGAATGTAGAATACTCTATCCAGAACCTCTGCTGAGATTTTGTACTGAAATCATGTTGTATCTTTAGTTATTTTCCTGCTTTTATTGAAACACAGAAAGTGTTCTCCACAGCAAGGACTGTTCACAATCCTAGTTTTGAATTATTAGGATTTTCTAAATTATGCAACACATAAAGAATAAATTGCACATGTCCATCACAACTCTGATTTGCTGAAGTTTGGCAGGGGGTGAATGAGAAAGAGAATTGTATGTAACTTCTATTAGATTTACTCTTGGTGGTTTAAGATGAAATCACATTGTCAATGGTGTTACCCTCTAAAAATAGAATAAAGCAATACCAAAGAAAAAAATATATTTGAGCTCAGACCCTGCCACATTCTGGAAAATTATAAACTTAATTGAAGTAAAAATACTCTGACCTTCCAATCCTACATTCTGGTTGTTGATAGTATTGATTATTAATATTAAATATTGATCATTCTATTAACATAATATTTAGGAGTGATAGTCATGCTAGGTATATTACAAACACGGAACAAAAAGGATAGTTTGTATCCCAAAGAATTACAGTGTAAATATATGCTAATGAATAGACACAGACAGATATAGGAATTTAAGGAAGCAACATAAATGTTTTGAACATCCTGATAAATAGCAGCCTCATTACACTGGTAGCCAAACTGATATCAAGTTTCTTGGGGGTGGGGGGTTCTAATTATCAGGCACGAAACTTCTCTAAATCCTCTCTAAAATGTGGAGCCCAGAATTGTACTCTACATCCTAGATAGGGCTTAACCAGCGCTGATCAGAATGGTATATCACCATATGTCTTATACCTAGTAATCCTGTTGATGCAGCCAATAAGTGTGTGTCTGAGAGACTGAAAACCATGGCTTACTTATGTTGAATCTGTAATCTATTCAATCTCACAGATCATTTTAGGGAGGAGGCAGTGCCACTGCCTAGCTAGTTCTTTCAATCTGTATTTGTGCATTTGGTTCTACTTTCCTAAATTAGTGCTATACATATAGGACCATAGGAATATAGGGCTAGAAGGGACCTCATGAGGTCACCTAAACCTGCCCCCTACTCAAGGCAGGATCATTACTGACTAAATAATACCGGCTAAGAGTCTGTCCAAACTGCTGTTCAAAATTTCCAGGGATGGAACCAGAACTTCTCTAGGTAGCCTGTTCCAATGTTTAATCCCTCTCTTTATCCACAAATTCTTCCTAATCTCCAACCTACATTTCCTCTAACATAGGTTGAGGCCATTGGTCCTAGTTCTGCCTCTAGATCCAGAGAGAAAAGTCAACACCTGTCCTCATTGTAATCACCCTTCAGGTAGTTGGAGATGTTATGAACACCCCTCCCTGTCCCTGCCCCCACCCCCACTGCCACCCAGCTCAGTCTTCTCTTTTCCAGATTAAATAGTCCTATATCTTTCAGCCTTTCTTCATAAGTGATATGTTCCAGGCCTCTAGTATTTTTTGTTTGTTACCACTTAACTCCTTTTTTTTTTCCCAATCTGTCTACATCTCTCTTGAAGTGTGGGACCCAAAACTGACTCCTGGTGAGAACTACCCAGTACCAAATTGATTGGAAGAATCATTTACCTTGATTTGCAAAAGATATTCCTGTCTTTTATGTCTACTTTAACCCAGGTCCTTCCCTGCAGTACTAAAGCCTAGACAAATGAAACAATTATTCCCCAGTCTGTATTTTTGCATGCAATTATTCCATCCCAAGGGCTGGGCTTTGCATTTGTCCTTGTTGAATTTAATCTGATTGACTTCCAGACCATTTTTCTGGTCTCTCCAGCGTCAAAGGCCTTATTAAAGTCAAGGTATATCACATCTACTGCTCTCCCCTGCCTCATCCACAGAGCCTATATTGTTATCATAGAAGAAACTTATCCTAGAATAATTTAATTATGTTGTCTCTAGACCAATTTTTCAAGAAAGTTCCTTTTAAAATCTACTATCCTCTAAAACATTTATAATCCTTCCAATTTCCAAGTGATCTTTATGCAGAAATAGGAATGGAAAGTTTTAAGGTAGAATCTGGAAAAAGATAATGAAAATCTTTACAGAAGAACAAAAATGTAGCTTTGCAAATGTTTACAGGGAGCTCTTTCCAAGGTAGGTAATAATATGTGAAAAACTCAATGATGCATATTTAAAGGTGTCACAATTTTGGAAGCCAGTAACAAATCATAGGAAGAGTTAGAGATAAGCTATTATGTGTCTTGAAGGCGAAAACAAGCTGTATACATTTGAAGCAACACAGAAAGGAAAGCCAGCAAAGACATGCACAGAAAGGAAGTTACATGGCCAAATTAACAAGTAAGAAAAATAATCATTGCACTCTTTTCAGGACAAGACTGAATGTATTCAACACCAAGGAAAGAATAAGATGTGAGATAAGAGCCTATGTCAGAGTTTTAGCTATGCAGATGGTAGGGAAGCCTGTATTTTACAAAGAATTAGTAACAGTTTAAACATAGCCTGGCTGGTACAGTGGAGAGAACGGTCAGGAGTGAGGATGATGTCCAGGTTAAGATCTTGAATGACAATAATGGCATTACACACAGTTATTAAGAAAGAGGGTTCTAAGTTTTGGGAGGAAAATTTAAGTGTTGAAGAAAATTAGAGTTCAGTTCAGACTGAGCTGTTGGCTAGCATTCCATAGGGAGATTTCAGAGAGATGGGCCAAGATTTTAAATAAGATATAAAAAGATATGCCTGGATCAGAGAATAGCAATGTAAGCTGTCAGAATAGATATGATAGCTGAATTTGTTTTTGTGAATGAATTCCTCCAGAAACAAGGAATAAAGAAAGAAAAGGAGAGGAACTAGGTCTGAGCACTGTGAAATTTCAACAAAAAGTTGGAAAGGAATGAGGCAAATTCTTTAAAGAATCCTTGGAAGGCACTCACTGGGCACGTCTACAGGTGATATTAATCCAACACAATAAACTTTGGTGCAGTTCACATCAAAGTTTATTGATCTCAAGAGCAGTGTTTACACATGCACACAGGACCACAGCACATTGAGCCAGAGCAGAGCAGCCCCAACTGGCAGGGGTTCCAGGTAGGCCTGTGTGAATAGGGAAGCATTTGATTTGGATTCAGCTAACTCAGAGGACCGCAATTGATTTGGCCAAGTCAGAATCGGAGATTCAATACTGATTCAGAGATTCAGATCTGCCAGGGAGAGGCAGGCACATCCAAGCAGCTGCAGGTTCTCCCACAGCTCCTCTAGTTTTGCCTGCCTCTCCCTGGATGGGGGGAGCCATGGGAGAAGCCCCCATGACTGCCGTGCCTGGCCCCATCTCTTGCCCAGCCCCAGCCTCCTGGCACTTTAAAACAAAACGCCCCCTCACATTCACTGGCTGCAGCAGTGGGGATCAGGGCCTCTGAGACACATCACATTGATCCAGCACATGGCAGAGCTCCCCTTTGCAATGCAGGACTGTGAGAGGAAGCGGGAATCACCCACTCCTCACCCACTTCTGCTTGAAACCCTACAACAGCTGCCCCATGGCATGGGTGTAGCATGGCTCAGTTGGGCACTGCACACTGTCTGAGAGCTGGGGCCACTGAGGCTGAGCAATGCCGGGCTCCAGCTGACAGGTGGAGCTGCCCCAGCTCCCACACAGTCTATGGTGACCTACTGAGCCACACTGCACCCATGCCATGTGACATGGTGGGGGGGAAGATTACCACTGCCCCCAACTGCTCTGCACTGTGCAGAAAGGCTCTGTCATGAGTCCCCAGATGCCCTGATCACCACTGCTACAGCCAGTGAGTGCAGGGATTTTTTTTTTAAAGTGCTGGGACTAGGCTGAGGCCAAGCGGGAAATGTGGCTTAGCAGGGTAGCCATGGGGGTTTCTCCCGTGACTCCCCCTGCCTTTGGAGATGCAGGCAAAGCTGGTCGAGCCACAGGAGAACTTGCAGCTGCTCAGCTGTGCCTGCCTCTCCGTAGCCAATCCAAATCTCCTAATCCTTTCCAAATCACACAGCTTTAGTCCCAAGGACCATCCTGCCAGCTCAGGGCTACCCCTACCTGGTTAAACATGCTGGCTACACATGCATCGCAGCAGAGTAAATAAGGAAAGAGAATTTGGGTCAGGTGACTCCAATGATCATCTGACTTTCTCCTCCATAGGATCATTTTCCATTCTATTTTATCCTCCCCTTATACAGTTCCTACCAGCTCTACTGTGCGAATCCTCCGCCTCTTCTCCTCTGCATGTCATTCCTGAACAGATTTATCCATCCATAACAGTGCTTCCAGTCCTGTGAGCTATCCTACCATGTTTCTGTTATTCTAGGCACATCATAGTTCTGTGACTGTGCAAGGACTTCCAATTCTTCCTGCTTGTTTCCCAGGCTTTGTGCATTCATGTACAAGCACCTAAGGTAACTAGTTAATTGCCCTGTTTTCTCTGGAAGAATGAGAACATCTCCCCTGTTGCCCCCTCCTGCTTTCTCTTTCTCCAGGTCACCCACTTCCCTGCTTACCTCAGGGCCTTGGTGTCCATTCCCTGGCCAACTTAGTTAAAACCCTCCTCAGTAGGTTAGAGAGGCTGTTTGCAAAGATGCTCTTCCCTCTCTTTATCAGGTGGCTCCCATCTTCTTCCAGCAATCCTTTTTTGAACATCATCCCATGGTCAAAGAAGCCAAAGCCCTGCTGATGACACCGCCTGTGCAACCAAGCATTGATCTGCAGGATACACCCACTCCTGCCTGGGCCCTTTCCCTTGACCAGAAGGGTTGAAGAGAATATTACCTGAGCCCCTGTCCCCTTCACCCTTGCACCCAGAGTTCTGTAGTAACTTTTGAGCTTCTCAGCATCTCCCTTGGTGGTATCATTGGTGCCTACATGGATGAGCAGCATGGCATATTAGTCAGAGGGCCAAATGAATCTCAGTAATCCATCTGCAACATATTGGATCCAGGCTCTGTCAAGCAGCAGACTTCCCAAGACAACAGGTCAGGCTTGCAGATGTATCCCTCCATCTCAGTGAACAACTGTTTAGCAGGGCTTCTTTGGGTAAAATCAGGAGCAATGGCCACAACCCTCTGGAAGACTGTTTCAAGCTCAAACTTAGGAAAAACTTCTTCACAGTTAGGGTGCCCAGACCGTAGAATCAGCACCCTCCAGAGGTGCTTCAATCACCTACCCTGAATATCTTCAAGAGAAGACTGGGTGGTCACCTCGCTGGGGTCACCTGACCTGAGTTCTCTTTTCTGCCTCATGCAGGGGGCTGGACCCAATGATTTTCCAAGGTCCCTTCCAGCTTTACAATCTATGGTTCTCTCTATGAATATCAAATGTAGCTTTAGCTAGAAAACTGATCATGTAAGTCCTCCTTTGTGCCAGAATTCCACAGCAAGTTGACACCTTGGGCCAAAGTATGACTCAGCTGCAACCAATGACACACTGGCCAGAGCAGCTTTCAAGTCTGTTCATTATGTAATGGAATTGGTCATTCTGTGATACTGGTTAGTGAGAAAAGCTACCCAGGCATTTAGGGGCAACATACAGCAATAGCACTCTGGTTGGTTAACAGGGCAATTCAAGGCTGTAGCTTTAAACTTCTTTTCAGATTTTCATTTTGTTTCTGATTTCTGTCATGAGCTCCTGTCATCTCCACTTTCGCCCCATCTATTTCTGGGAAGAGAAAAATGTTTTGTTTTTTTCTGGGTTGCATGTGGGGTGATATTTGCATCCTGTTTCTTATTCTGGGCTAAATCTAATGTCTCAAATAGCTGGGCAAGAGTGACTGTAACTGCATTCATCATTCATGATAGGCTGTAATTATAAAGGGGTTTAGTGTTATTGGATTGATTCATAGGCTGATGCTTACGGTTTCAGCTACATTATCAAAATGTAGTCCCTGACTTGTGAATGTTCAGAAGCAGGAAGAGATCTCTCTGAAGGACAACAAAGAAATAGGAAAGTAGGAGATTTGCTTCAAATGAAACGAATGCAAATGGTATCTCTATTCATTTCATTCACAGCAATCTGCCACCTCTCCCTTTCTGTTTCACGCCAAAAATAGGAGATAATATGGGAAATAGTAATGGAATAAGCGGACAGAGTCTGACCATTAAAATGTTTACTATTCCAGCAAGATGCCTGCAGATTTTACAAAATTGAAACTGGAAAGGTGTTAGAATTGCTGCTGGTTTCTATTCATTTGAATGGCAGAAACCCAGAACTCTGTTTTATGATTTCATGTAGAGGGTCAATCTATTATCTTTTATTCCTGGGATCAAATAGCATTTTTGTGAGGATTATGTTCCTGTGACATCTGAAGTGGAACGAATGTGAAGAGGTTTGAATGCTGAACTTATTTTCAGAACTGAACTACTCTACAAATACAGAATGGACTTGGAAATTGAACTTTAAAATATTAAATGGATTTTTATAAGTTCAGAATATAAAGATTCTTTTTTAAAAAGACCGTGTGCAAATCCAACTATAATCCAGGAAAATAACAAAATTAGACTAAATATTATGTATGCTGGAGCTACGTGACATCACTAAATGTTAGTTTCCATTTTCTGTGTTAAAAATAAAACATGTGTCCAAACTGTGGGCTGAAGTGGGGACACCAGAAGAGAGGGAGAAGCTGCAGCAGGATCTGGGCCGACTGCAGGAGTGGGCGGACAGCAAAAGGATGGGATTTAATGTGGACCAGTGCAGGGTGATGCATCTGGGGAGAGGCAACCCCCAGCACACATACTGGCTGGGAAGCTCCCCTCTTACTACTAGCACAGTGGAGGAATGGGATCTTGGCGTCATTGTTGATGCCAAGATGAACATGAGACGCCAATGTCAGACGGTGGTTGGGAAGGCCTACCGGACCCTAGCGTGCATTCAACGATTCATTTCAAGTCGGTCCAAGGAGGTGATCCTCCCCCTTTATGCGGCGTTGGTCAGGCCGCAGATGGACTACTGTGTCCACTTCTGGGCGCTGCACTTCAAGAGGGATGTGGACGGCCTCGAGAGGGTCCGGAGGAGGGCCACTAGAATGATATGCAGGCAGCAGGACAGACCTTATGAGGAGCGTCTGAGGGACCTGAACCTATTCAGCCTCAGTAAACGGAGGCTGAGGGGGGACCTGGTGGCTGCCTATAAGCTGCTGAGGGGTGAT
>JAGPOW010000229.1:1810829-1857339 GCA_030014935.1 Caiman crocodilus
CCTGTGACCCCAGCACTCGTTCCTGCCATTGGCGGGGGGTCAGACTAGATGGCCTGCTCTAGGCCCCTTCTGACCCTAGATACTATGAAACTATGAAACAAGATGAAGCAAATAAAATATATTTTGGGAGAAGATAATTTTCCCTAGTCTGTAGTTATGAAAATGTTATACATAATACTTTACTGAATTTAAGTGTAAAAAAAAGTTGTAATATTCAGATTACCATATTTCCTTGCATACAGTGTGCCACACAATAAGAGATGGACTTTTGAAAAGCAGAATGAAGAGAAAAAGATCTTTCCATGTAGTAAACACTGGATGCATCTACATGTGCAATTACCCTGATGCAATAAACTCTAGTGCAGTTTATTATGCTGGAGTTAGCTCCTCCCAGGAGCAGCATTTACATATGTGTCTAGTATTGCAGTAATTTGAGCTGGGGCAGAATAGCCCCATGCTCCAAGTGGTGACATTGGGCAGTGGAGGGGCTGACTGAGGCACAAAGGTGCTACAGTGTAGAGCTAGCCAGCAGACAGCCTCCACACTAGCTCTGTCATTCCCCAGCTAGCCCCAGTCACTGTCTGCATGTGTGTTGCAGTGTTATAAATTACTCCACAGTAGGATGGTGCTTCCTGAACAGAATTATCCTATGACAGAGTTAATTAATTTACTTTTAATTAATTAGTCAACTTTACAGTAAAGTGCACTGGACACCCCCCACATGCAGGGACTTGTGCCTGCAGTGGCAAAAGTAGCAGTGGCACATATTTGTGCTGCAACTTTTTGCTGTAATGCATGCACTTGCATGTGTGCTTTGGTGTGGAACAATTTGCCCCACTTTGGGGAAACTGCCTTTTCCCTGCTCCTCCTGGCTCCTGACATGCTAGAGCTGCTGGGGAGCAACTAAAGGAGTGGAGATGCTCTGGCCAGGAGCCAGAGCATTTCCCTGGAGAATTGAGCCTTTGTGTCTTCTGGCACACACTCCTGTACATCATGCTTCTTTTTTTCTCGCTGTGGTCTTTTGTTTGTTTGTTTTGCTACTGGGATTTCCTGGTAGCAAAATTTGCCTTGTGCTGCAAATTTGCAATTTTAAAAATGTTATAACATTCTGGGTTTATGGTTTGTGGTGCCACAAACTGCATGTCCCTGCATGTGCAGATGTGGCCACTGATGTGGCAGCTAAGAAGCTAAGCATGCTAAACATTCTGTTTCCAATGAATCAAGTGCAAGTTTTACTTTTGCCCAGTAAGTGGCAGAAACTGCTTTTACCATATTTCCCACATATAATATTCACCCAATTCCCAGCAGCTCTTTTTTAGCAAGAGTATGGATCATATACAGTATGGATCAAAACATTATACAGTTATTTTTTTCTAAACCAAGGACAAAGGCAGATTAAAGCCCACTGTGTGTACTGATGGTGAAAGTGAAGGGACATTTAGAGATATCTACAAATTATAATTTTCTTTAAAAAGCAGGTATGTGGTTCATTTATTTAAAAACAAGGGTTTCTTTATGTTCCTCAAGGTTACAGCAATTATATATATAATCAAAGGAACAAAATCATATAATAAAGCAGTATGAATGAAATATAACCATTTCAGAATTGCAAAGGAACATAAATACTTATCATTATATATTTTAAGGTTTTCACCAAAAATTTAGACAGTATTGATTAAAGTAAGTAAATTACAGTTAATTTTGGATAGTCAGTGCAGAGTAATATCTTCTGAAAAAAAGTCAATTTTTGCTTTTTCTTCTGTTTCCTTTCAGTTGTTTTAGTTCCCAGACCTGAAAGATATTCCATATAAATGAACCTTCATGTCTAAATTTAGATGTGACTAGTTAAAGTGCACTAACAAACATGTAAATGCATTAAAGCACGTTAATGTTGTGTGTGTGGGCTGACCTGGTACTAACTTTAGCACCAACTCAGTCCACACACAGTGTTAATGCACTTTCATGCTTGCACATGTTGGCACCTGCCTAAATTCAGTTAATGTGCATTAAGCTAATGCACATTAAATTTAGGCATGCTTAAATGCATGTGTAGACATACCTTCTATGTGGGCTATTAATGCCTACAACTTCCTAAAAGAGGCATTCTACAACCTCCTAAAAGAGGCATTAATCCTTTAGACATTCACAAAAAGATCAAACTCATCAGGAATCAAGCTAACAACTTAAAACATTTTATATTTTCTTTGAAAAGAGTCTGTAGCTTTAGAAATTGAAATATGAGCATTGAGAAATAATTAATTGTGAAATCAATACTCTTCTTATAAGCAGTTGGTGCAGAAGAGAATGAAAAAAAAAATCACTATTTCTGTCATTATTCTGGCCCAGGAATAAACCATTGCAGATTTATGTTAAATTATTGGAAGAGTAAAATGTCTGCCTCCAAACCTTTGGCAAAATTCATTTCAGCCAACTTTGATCAGTTCTGCCAAGCTCATTCAGCATATCTTTGAATCACATACATCCAATTTAAAGAGCAATTTAATATAAACCTGGTATAAATTGCTTTATTGTATATTTAGTTTTCTAGAATGTCTTACTATCTCTATATATTAATGTGATGAGGGTCCATCCCCAGGCCTGTCTAATGTAGGCCTGAACCTCTGTCTCTGGGTTACCCACCTACCTATCTCATCTGCCATGCCTTGATGAAACAATAATTATGGTATTACTCAGGTGGGAGGCTGCCCATTTATTATCCTAATGCTAGGGGTCTCTATCCACTGCTCCAAACCTCCTGCACATGGTGATCCATGCCTTGCAGATGATATAAGTGTTGACCTGTGCCCCAGGATGCTGGATTGACTCACTCCCTGTCACTGTGCCTCTTGACATTGGTGTCTGCCCCCGCATATCTGCACCTCATGGCACTGTGCCCCCTGGTGCTGGGGCCTGATCACCCCCTCTTGCTGAGCCCCCGCAGCACTGGGGTCTGATCACCCCCTGTCACTGTGCGCCCTGGCACTGAGGTTTTGCACAGTAGTGTGCCCCAGTGAGGCCTCATCTTCACCACATAGCCTCAGGCCAGTCCACCAGTTAAAACAGTAACATAAATATAAGCCCCTTGGGCTTTAACATAAGACAAATCCTACAAGCCACACTCTGGCTCCCTAAAAACCCCAAACTGCTCCTTGCATATTAAGCACCCCCCCAGCTCTGGGTACCTTGTAGACTCCTGGAGCCTTATTAGCCACAGCAATGGTGTGGCCAGGAGCCACCGCATTCCTAGGTAGTTCTGCTGTGCAGGAGCTCTCTTCCCCTGGCCGCTTGCCAGAAACCTCCTCCTGCCAGCCTCAGCCCTGGTTCCCAGAGGCCTATCCCCTTCCTGCCAGCTGATCATTCTGGGTGGTTAGGCTATTAACCCCTACCCTCCTGGTGCTTGATGTCCCCGTAGACTCAGGTCTTAAAGGTGCAGTCCTGCCTCTTAGTAACAGGGCTAGGGTTCCCTGTTACAATTAGGTTTTGGACTTTGATGCTTGTATTTTCTTCTACTAGTTAATAATTGTCCCCCATTGTTTGACAGAATCCACAAAATTGCTCCTTTGTATGCAAACTTCACAAAAAAACACATACTCTACTTTCAGTTGTCTATATAAGTTGTCTAAAAACATAGCTTTTGTTTTTTTGCAATCTATTGAATAATTTGAAAATATTGACACAGCAATTTTATATTGTTTTCAAACCTGTGGAAACAATATGACAGTCCTTTTTAATAATCTAATACAATTGACATATTAGCACTTGACCAGAGTTTAATATTCTCTGGAAAGGCAAAAACATAAATATAAGCATTTTATTTATAAGGAAAAACAATATTGAATATCCCTCCACTAATCAGTGAGTGGACAGTATAGTCACAATTAGTTCGATAAAGACTTCCTTAGAACTAAGTTGTACATATCAACATATAAGGGTGATGAAAATTCTGTCCCTGTTCAGCACTTCTAAGGAAGATATTATCCAATCTAAGGATATTATCCAATCAAGTTTTTGTCTGAATAGACAAACAGGGACCTACTGAATTCACGATTCTGATTTTTCAAGGAAACTATGAATTCAGGTGGGCTTTGTGAAAAATGTCAGTCTCTGTGAAAAACATCAGGTTCCATGATTTTGGTGAGCTCATTGAACTCCCCACCCCAAGGCCCCCCCCCCCGCCAAAACATAATGAAAATGAATGCTAGTTCTCCAGAGTGAGCAGTGTTCATGGCACTGTGAACCAGCCACACAACCCACCAGAGGGGAAAGAAGCTGCCAATATGAAGGACTGCCAGCAAGATGGCTGCCACCCCTGCCCTTCACTGCTGATTGGCTGGGGGGCTACGTGTCTTACAGCCCCAATCCTCTCCACCAATTGGCAGCAAGAGGCAGGGCTGTATGACAGACAGCCTTTGTGCCAAGCTGCACTCTCACCCTGGTGAGCTTTGGGGTTGCTACCCCCTGGAACAGGGTTCCACTATACAGATCTTCTGGGGCCTCTGGCTATGTCCTGTCCACTGACTCCATAGCCTGAGCACTGTTGGGCTCCCTGGACTCAAACTTTTGCTAGGGGTTGGATGCCTAGGCCGCTTTGTGTAGTGCCAGGGCTTAGTCCACTCCTGGACCCTCTGTGAAGCACTGTCTGCATTGAGCACCTAGCCCAGTGCCAGCAGCTGTAAACCCTAGCTGCCTCAAGTGGATCCCACTATCTTTGTCCCTCAACACAGCTCCTTCTGCACTGAGTTCCCTGCCTTGTGCTGGGGGTTGGGAACCTAAACCGCTGTGAGCAGCTCCCAGGATCCTGCTCCATGCACCATGCTCTGGCTTCATGCTAGTGTAAAGCTCCTCTGAACAGTTACCCAGTTGGTGGATGGGCTTCACCAATCACAGTGGAGATTCTCTGAGCCCAGACACAATGGGCTGTATTGGTAAGTTCCCAGCACAAGTATTTGATAGTTTGGGTTAACCCATTCCCAGTCTAATTTATTTCACTTCCCCAGATCCTTAGATCAACATCTGCAGAAATGAGCGTTTAGATCGATCTAACTGTAGTTACATCATTCTATATCTAATGACTATATATGACCTCAGTCTCAAATCTTCACTTTATCCTCTTGTCCTTTACCTTTTGTTTCCCATGACTCATTTCTTAGTTTGGCCCTCTACACAATTTATCTTTGACCCCTTTGAT
The DNA here is from genome assembly GCA_030014935.1 of Caiman crocodilus. Lineage (NCBI taxonomy): Eukaryota > Metazoa > Chordata > Crocodylia > Alligatoridae > Caiman > Caiman crocodilus. The sequence continues at coordinate 1,816,018 of JAGPOW010000229.1, forward strand.
CTTTTCATAAAGTCTTTCATACTTTTATTGATGGCGTTTTAAGATTTAAAATTATAGCACATGACCGTGTATTTTGTGATTAAAATTTATAAGATATATAATTAAGGCCTGACCTAGCATACAACATGTAAGAGAAACGCCTGTTGAAATGAGAAGTGATTAATCAACATGAAGGATTTCCTACCATTAAAATCAGTGGTAAAACAATGGCAAACAACACTGCCTTGTTTAGCCCAGCAAACCAAAGGATGAGAGGTGATAAACTTGCTTTAAATATATGCAGCAGATGGAGTAAACAGCAGAGATCAGCCAGAGCTATTCAAGTTAAAGGATAATGTTGGCAAAAAAATGGATTATATTAACTATTTATGAATAAATTGAAGTAGGACATTATAAGATTGCTAATACTTAGATTTCTAGAACTTTCCAGGAAAAGTAACGAAGGCAAAATTTCTACCTTGTTTTAAGGCTGAGTTTGGTAAATTTATTTCAGCAATTGTAGAACATATTTGCCTGGTACTGGGCCTAGATTTAATGATCCCCTCTTATGTTCTTATGAGTTAGCATGAAGAAAATATGACTAAACTCTAAATTATGGCTTTGTAAACATCAAGTGAAGGAGATTTAGCCACACATATTATTTAAAAAAGAATACAAGATGCATGGCTAGATCATTGGTTCCGCTTCGAATACCCCAACCTCACACTCTAGCTACAAACTATTGATGAGGAAAATGGTTGAACTTGATATTTTTACTTTTAGGAAAGAAAAACATGACATAGTACAGCACAGAACTAAAGCAATGATGATGAACTGTGAATTTGCAGTAAGTTTGGAAACAATCCTGTTAGATGGGAGACATCTGGAGCATATTATCAAGTGCTACATTACAGATTCCCTAAAAAATTGGAAAGTAATTAGGCAAGGGAAATAAAAAAGGAAGAAATGTTTACAGAAATAAGTTTGCTAACAAACTGAAAAATAAACATTTGCAACCACAATCTGTTCAAGAGGAGAGAAAAAAATTCTACCTGGCAGTAAGCATGTTGGATATCTTCTTTGTACTACGTACAAAATGTTCCAAAGCCCTAGAGTCACCTCCATCCATTTGTATCATCTGCTTTTTGAGGCTAGGGGGAAGAATGAACTAACAATGATGTTAATTAGTTCTTATCATAAAGATTGCCTGTATGTGCTCAATAAAGTTCATTGCTTTCTAAGCCACAGTTTGCAAGTCATTGGGAGTCCTGGTTTCAAGTCTTATCAGAAAATTCTGGTAAACCTGAAAAGGGTTTGTGTAAAACATCAAAGGTCCAAAGTATTCTTTCCAAGGGAAGATTTTGAAGGAATCTAAACTGAATTCCTGGTAATTCCATCCTAGACAAGGATTTGTGATAAATAAAAGGTGACCAATGCCAGTATGTCTAAATAAAAGGTGACCAAATGCTAGACATGAAAGCAAGTTATGCTCACAGAGTGGGGAAGTAGTGGGCACAGCCTAACAGCCGCACGATCAGTGCATGTAGTAGAATCCCCAGCTCATGCAATCTGCTCAGCGCACCAAAAAGGTCCTGATCCTATTGGCTATTCAGGCAGTATAAAAGCGAAGCCCATGGAAAAGAAGGGGGGACCCACACAACATCGGAGAGGCCTGATCACCCTCACTGGAGGTTCTGCATCCACGGTATCCCTTTTGCCCCCGGACACCCCAATCATGACTGAATACATTATTCAGATGTGCAAAGAGCTCTCGAGTTCCCCATAAGTTTGGTTTTGGAGTTGTTGTAAAGGGAACTGCCGACGTGGAAGTGTGAAGAGAACATTTATGTGCTACCTGGTGAAACGTTTACAGAAGGTGCCTACACTGTGTACATAGACAGCATGAATCTGTGTACTTCAGCAGTGTGAGTAAAGCATTTATTTGTTACATTATCTTTCCGGATCTTTCTTGAACGGGAAGAAGTAGAGGAAAAAGGAAACAAAGTTCCATAACCTTTTTGTCCCCGGCCTGTTCGGCTCTGAGGGTTAACTACTCCCTCCCCCCTATTTCCCTGCCACAGGATTGTTGAAAGCTTACCACTTACAAATAATAAAATGATCCCTTCAATGGACTGAAATGAAATATTAGAAAAAAACTTAGAGAACAGGTAACACAAGCTAAGTACAGACATTCAAAAAATCCAAAGTGGAAGTGCTCTAAGTACTGCGCTTTACTCAAAGCACTGGGACTAGAACAGATCTAGAACAGATATGTGCTGTTCGGTGGGGGCACTCAGAGCCTGCTTGCGCTGGCTTAGGCTAGAAGCTTGGAGGTGCTCTTGCATCCCTCCCAGCATTCTGCATGGGCTCTCCAAGCTGCCAGAGACTCCTGAGTACAGACAGATGGGCAAACCTCTGCTGGTTGACTGCCTGGCATGGGAGAACTGGCCCCACTCCTCCCCCCAACTTCTCTGTCAACAACAGGAATCACAGAGAAGCAGGGCTGGAAGACAACTACAGGTTAGCATCCAAGAAGAGAAGCCTGCTTTCTGAGTACTGGTGGGGGCAGGCTGGGCACAGGCATCTCCCGAGAATTTCAATGGAGGCTGGAGATGCCCATCCCTCCTGGGTCTATAACATATTGGGGGTGGGGAGGGTCAGGGAGAGGGTGCAGGTTCAGATTACTTGGGGCCCAGCTGGATACACACAAACACCTGTGTCTCACACACATCTGTTTCATACAGATATCCCTCACACACACACACATGCATATATATCTCTGTCTCTCATTTGCACACCTGTCTCACACACACTCACATCTCTCACATGCACTCACATCTCTCTCTCACACACACATGCACATCTAACACACACACATCTCACACAGAGCATATTTCTCACACACATATCTGTCTCACACATACTTGGTGCGCACGCACACACATACACCCCCCCCTCTCTGTCTCTCTGTCTTACACAAACACATGCTCCCCCTCCCCCAAACCTTGATCCCTGCAGAGAGCTAATAGTGGCAGCAGAAACGGTGCCACACCATGGTCCCACTGGGTCCTGTGCACACAGGGCACGACAGTTTAAAGCTGTTGATTATTCACTCTACCTGCCCTGCTGCCACCACCTGACAAGAGGACTGATGCTTCCATTTGTGTGGCAACCTGCCCTGCTGAGGGACATTGTATAATGATAGAAAAATACAGGGATACAGACACTCCCTTTCTCCCCACCTCCTGCCCCCATCTGTGGCTGACCGCTCAGAGCAGCAAAGTTGTCTGAGTTCTGGTGCACCTCTCTGCAAGGGAGTTGGGGATGTTGGAGAACCTGCCAAGTCACCTGACATGTCAATGGAATGTGACCTACCTTGACTTGTGATGGGATCTGATATAGGTGTTCAATCATGTGATTTAGTCTGAGGCCACATCCATCCAGGGTTATCTTAAAGTAGTTAACCCTGCTTTTTTAAAGTACTCTATCTTCCATGAATGTCTGTTTGGCTACTGCTGTAGAGCTCTTTCTGGGCACTTAACATGCAATGAGTATAACACCTGTACTGGCCGTGGTTTTTGGAAGTACTTGCACATAGGAAAGTTTGCAGGATCGCATATCAAGTTTAGCACTGTATATGCCTGTTTGTCTTTTTAATTTAGTCTCTTACTGAGTCTATGAAATGATTCTCCATGCAGCAGACTGTACTGTAATTTTTACCTCATAAGAAATTTACAATTTCATATCTTTTCTAATGGGATTACCTGAATCATTTACATTTCAGGAAATAACCTCAGAATCAATCACTCTGCCTAACAGGTAACAGCATATATATAAAGAATCCAGATGAATTCAAAAGTTGTTTTACTATTAGGAGTTCATCTTTAAAGTTCCTAACATTTATTTGTTTGAAATCTAAAACCAATATATTTAACAAGATAGGTTTTCTATGTAAAGTTCTAATCTATCTATCTATCTATCTATCCTGTTTAAATACCATGTTGATTTAATTGTATTAGTCTTTAGATTTCAAATGAATGGATCTGGTTTTGTTTAATCTTTCTTCCAGGGTGACTTCATTTAGTATGGCCAAATGCAAAATGGTTTGGAGTGTTTCTTTTACAATATTCTCCTGTTAAAATTAATGATGAGAGAAACTTTAATATTCCTTTGGAGAGCTATTAAATCTCATGCATCACGATTTAAGCCAAATCTCATGATGAGAAATCAGGAGGAGACCTAATGTGGACAGATTATCCTATGCCAGCCTACTTTATTACTCCTGTATTATAACATATCATACTGGCTGTTGTCATGGAAAGGATGATAACACTAGGTGAATATCTGGCCTAATTCAGTATGAAGAGGTCATTAGCCATGTTCATATGAAGTCAGAAAGAAAGCAGTGTAGATTTTCCGTTTATCAAGTACAGACAGACCTATAAGAAGTGTGACCAACAGTGATGGATTAAGATTTATTGGGGCCCTGAGCTCCAGCAGGGGAAGGGGTCTCTTCCCCCTCCTGGTGCTATACTACCAAGGGTGGGGCACACACACATAGGGAAGGCAGGTGAACCCGACCAGGCTGAGGGTGGGGTTGAAGATGTCCACTTCTCCACCCTGCTCCCCACACCACCATCCCCCTCCATGGCAGGAGCAGAGCTGAGTGAGGCAAGGGCAGATATGGGCTGACCACCATGGGCCCAGGGCTCTCTGCCCTGCTCTCTTTGCCCTGGGGGCTCTGCACCGGCTATGTGCCCCCTGCCCACCCAGCAGCAGCAGGCACAACTTGCCACCCCAATGCTGCTGGGCAAGCAGTGGGTATGCAGCTACTGCAGGGCTTCTGTGGGAAAGACAGAAGAGAGGACAGCCCTGAGCCCTTAGCAGCAGCCCACATCTGCCCTGCACACAAATATGGGGGGCACATCCTCCTATGACATCCCTTGGAGGATGTGTACAGCAGCAGGGATCCCTCCCCACATACCCTGGATGAGCCACTCACAGCTTCATCCTGCTCCCCACCTCAGCCCCGGGTCCCATGCACTACCTTGGCTGGGCAGCATCCCCTGCTCCACTTCTTCCCTCACTGTCAGGGCCTCAACCTGCCCCCCCTGCACACACAGCCCTTCCCCTCTCACACACTTACCTGCAGAGAGCTGCTCTCCATGCTCCTTGATTATGTTCTGGGCCATGTGCATGTGATCACCTTGTGTTTCAAAGCTGCACCTTACAGGCTAGAATACTGTATTCCTGGAAGGGAAAACCTGCTATTTCCTGAGGGAACCCAGGCATCCTGAGGGAATCCTTATTGGCAGAGGGCCCTGGGCACAGGTCCCACCAGCCCACGTGTTAATCTACATCTGGTGAACCAGGGCAGAGGATGCAGGTGGTAGCAATGGTTTATTCTCTTGCACAGAGGTGGCTGGAGCTTCAGCTCCAAACACCATGAGGGTGACAACAGAATTGAAGACTCCTTGAGGGCTACCATTTTGGCACCCCTTCCAAAACAGCACACAGGGCTGGTACCCAACTTGCCCACCATCAGTAATGTTAATGGTACTAATCTTTATAGGTGAATTTGTTTCAGTTTCTGCTCCTGAAAGTAGGTATTTTACACACACCAGTGTTGGGTGGGGGTTTAGGGAAACCATTCTTTGCATTCTTTGTCATATTGCTTTGGAAGTTAGATAGGATTATATAGTCTCCTTTTAGTACTTCTTTTGTTTTATCACTGTTCAATATGTCACTGATTCCTCCTGTAACCATAAAAACATTATACATTTTTTTGGCTGTTACAGCTAAAATTCAATTACAGGTATTTCTTTGCACTGTTTTCCAATAGTCCTGGATGATAGCCCAAAATTATCTGTCTTCAATAAAGAAATACATTTTAGGATATTTTCTTTTACTTAATTAGAGTGCAGTTAGTGGCTTGCCTTATTGCTGGTGAGTCCATAGACCACTAGAATGTGAGATTAGATGAGAATGTGAACCACTACAATGTGATGAGAATGTGAACCACATAGGCCACTAGGATGTAAGTCCAGAGATGAGTCCATAGACCACTAGAATGTGAAATTAGCTTAGAAACAATGGTGCCCAGACTTCTGCCAAGAGGCTAGATGGTGAAGTCGGGTGGAGCAAGGTAAGATGAAGAAAATGAATGCATTTTGGTGAACATAACATTGTGAATAAAGAAGTTATTGACAGATGTTAAGTAGAGCAAGAAGGGAACTTTTTATTTCATTTGTAATAAAACTGAGTAATTTGTCTTCTCTAGAAAGATGTATTTTTTAATAAGCACTGGTGCTATTCACCTAATTGTGTTTGAAAAGAACATAGCTTTAGTACTTAAGTGAAAAAGTATATCCCTTTCTCTAAAGAAAACATTGTCTTCTGCTGATGTGAAATTGGTTTATTCTGTCAGATTCATTCAAGTGTCTGGTTGTCACCCTCTAATGGCTACAGCTTGTGTGTCTGAAGACTGCAAAATCTACAAAGTAAAGGAGGGAAGCAGTAAAAATGAAGTGGTGATGGGAAAGGAAGAGAGGACAGTACTAAGGAGAAGTGAGAATGTAGAGGGTAGTAAAGAAAGACGGGAATAAAAGCATAGGAAAAAAAAGCAAAGGAACTCACTGAAAGGGGAGAGTAGGAATGAGAAAAGAAGAGAAGCAAGGAGAAGGGGAAGAGGTAAAATGGGAATAAAGGAAAGGAGGACTAAATAAAAACATGGAAGAAAAAGAAGGGATGGAGTAGATGTCACAAATACAGCAGCCTATGGCAGTTTTTTGGATAGCAGGTAGGAAAGAGTTAGATTAACAGCTATTTATGCATATTAGAAATACCTAATAGATTTGGGGGACAGAGGGGAGTACCATCCTTTTTCCCCTAATTAAACTATCAGAAAGGCAGCTACAGTCTGAATCCTGAATCTAACCCTACTAGAAGATGATTTCATGGTTGGAATCTACTTAATTCAATTTTTAAGGGAGCTTTGTTTTAATATCCATATTTTATATTCTAAATACAAATTATTAAGCAGAGTATGTGCTGTAGACATCACTACTGTGAGTCCTTGTGGGTGGTATTATGTGGGGAAACTGAAAACTGACAAGAATCAAAGAACACAATTCCCCTAGTAAAAGGGAAAGGAAGATTAAAATTCCCCAGCGCCAGATATTTTATAGAGATCAGTCACTCACTATCATCCCAGTCACTGATATTTATTGAGACACAACAGATCAAGTGAAGGAATCTGAGAAGATTGGGGAGGATGCTACAATATATAACATTAAAACATGAAGGATATTTACAGTATAAAACTTTGAATCAAGCGGTGTAAATGAAAAAAATAACTAGCTTTTCCTGTCTTTGAGAAGCTCAGTTTGCAGTATTAATTTTATAGATGTACTGTGTGCCATAGGATATGGGTGTATTCAGAGAACTGACAGTTTTGTGGCTATAAGGTGAGGCTAATCGAGTAGACTTATTAATGACTTTGAGATGCTTCTGGATGGAAAGAATATAAATATAAAATATTATTATTTATGTAACTGCTGGGACCATTTATCATCTTATAAACCTAATTTATCAAAATCATTCAGAAATGTTTTCCTCTCATCATCTGTCTTCATTTTTGCAATATTGGGCTGAAATCTTGGGACATAGACCTTTGTGCAAAAGGTAAACACAAAGAAAAAATGCCAATTGCTGCAGCGTAAAAAAGAGCGGAGTTGCTTACTTATTCCTTGCTTTTATTTTGTTTCTTAGTAATGCTGTATCTTTTTTTTTTTTTGCCTTAAGTGTTATTCCTTTAGATTTGAGCAGCATCTGTCATAGCTTTGTCTTTCCAGCTGACAAATATACGCTGAGAGAGTTTTGATTCCTGTGAACTTTTTTTATTATTATTAAGTTTGTCAATTGTCAGCATTCGTATTTCATTCTGATGATGAATAGAGGCATTACATTTCAGCATTAAAATGTAGTTAGGGTTGTAATGAGCATCATTAGGAAGTATAATGGGAATCAGCACTGGATGGATCTCATTTTAGGTTCTTCTTTAGTTTATTTGCTTGCATTTATTTATATAATTTTCTTTCCACCTCACTCTCCTATCCACCTCTTTTCTTCCTAGTAGGCAGGTGGAAGTTCCATAGTGCATTTAAACACAAGACTGTCTTCCTGTCCACAACCATTCCATTCTCTCAAATCTCGTCTTGTTTATCCAAGTCACAGACAGAAAGTCCTTGTAAGAGTAACATCACAATCCATTTTACCTAACATACATACTTGAGTTCTAAATTCTATCTTGTAACTCAACTACATGCCCTTACTGAGTATAAATTTTTAAATTAATATGAGCCATCCTTGCACATAAATCTAAATAGATTCAATTACCTTTTACAGAAATGAATAGCTTATTACTGTGAGGTTGGCCCTGTAAGGAAGTGTTGTAAAATGAAAGGTCCTCTGAATTGCAGTTGAGTGTCCCGTACGTATTTTTATTTGCAGAACTTTTGAACTATATTTGCTCTACCACAACTCATGTTGCTGTTCAACATAATGTTAGGCCTCACTTATTGATCCCTCAGGGAATCTTATTTTACTTACTATGATAAGATATGGCTCTTTACATATTAAATATAAATTAAATCTATGGTCTCCTGATTTTGATTTTAAGATGTGTTAATTCTTGTCTGTGTACTTTACCTTTTGTTAAGAAGTTTGAAAATTAAAGCTACATATTCATAAAAAAGAAAAATGACTTCTGTGATTAGGTTGTACTCTTCACATGCTTAATTTACCAACCTTTCATTGCAGATGCTAGGTTGGTTTTTTTTTGTTTTTTTTAATTACCCTTGCATGGAATCATAAATCATATGGGAAAAAAACAAGATACTTCTCGTATAACATGTATGCCTGTACAGACTGAAGTGATATTTTTTGCACAATCTGGCCACAGAAAGCAGTTTTATGGCTATGACCAAATACAAGTGCATGGCTGGAGACAGCTTAAAAAATGATCAATCTGATGAAAATCTGACCCCTCATTGGATAAGATATCAGATGAAGTTATTTCAAAATGTAGCTTGTGTAGCTTTCTGCAACTTGTGTCTGCTGAGGTCCCAGCCTGTTGCTGATTTCTTAATGGGAGGGTGGAAAGGGAGTGTAGGGAGTTCAATCTGGATGAGCCGGGGGTTCAGCTGCCCCTGGAGGGTGGAAATGGTATAGTGGAGCCCCCCAGCCCTTGAGGGGAGGGCTTCAGTTTACCCACCCTAGCCTTCAGCAATGGCTAGAGAACCCCAAGAATGAGCTCCCTTTGCTGCCTTTCCCCCCTCCCATTCTGAAAACAACGAGCACTGGCAGAAAGCTGTGGTCATTTTTATTGGAACTTGACTTTCAATAGATTGCTGCAAGTTAGCTGCTCTGCTATGTATAAAACCGAGAATCAGGTTGTCTATGAATGATTTGGAACCAGGCTCCCCACGAACACATGGTCCGCTGCGCGTGAGAGGCGGCTCTACTATTGGAACCTGACTTACAAGCTTCCAGCTCACACCTAGATTCCCCTCCTCCATGGAACCAGCAGTGAACTTCTACTTGCTCTGGGACAATGTTGCAACTCAGCACACTTTGTAGAAAACATTCTGAATTACAGCTGGGAGTTGCACTTTTGTCTGCACCCCAAATGTCTAAGATAGTGCTGTTTGATCTGTGTGGTCCAGAGGGCCAGCCAAGTGGTGCAGGGCTGGTCTTTGCAAACCAGATCCAACATGAGTTTGGCCCACAATTGCAATTTGGTGCACTGGCCTTGCCCTACACAACCAGGCCCAGCCTCATGTACCAGCCCAATGATATGTCAATGCAGTCTATCATGCAGAACCAATCATCTGGCCCATTGTGCTCCTCACAGGTCCAAAGATTTGGCAGTGGGGAGTAGCAATTAATGCTGCCATCAAGTTTCACTTGCAAATTTCTGGGTTCCTGGGGAGACCCAAGGGCCTGATGACACAGCTCCATTGGCTGGATCTGGCCTGAAAACTGGAGGTTGAGCACCACTGGTCTAGGAAATAGATGTCAAAAGCACAGGCTGGATATGAGAAATCTCAAAAGAGATCTTACACTTAATTTAGGCATCGCATGGCCTTTTGCTCTACTTGGGACATGAAAAAGAATAACTGTTACTGTGCTAATGTGTTATAGGTTGCAGGAGATGTGTTTCTAGCCTAATCTAGGAACACTTTCTTATATATGTGTATACACACACACACACACACACACACAATATGAAGCTTAACATAACATAATGTTAGTCTGAAGAGCCAGAGAAAGTAAGAATTGTGGAAACCAAAAATTCAAATGTCCATCTTTCCATAACAGGATCCCATTATGATTTGTAGCTGGAAAACATTTATGTACATAGAGAGTTAGTTAGCTATGGGGAACATAGAGCAGTATAGAGAAGGAATAGTAAAAAATATATAGAGAAAATACTACGTATAAATTAAATGTATAGAGAAGGAACAGAACAAATCATCCAAGTTGACACAACCTTCTTCTTAGAAAGAAGTATGTTTCCTCTCTTCATGGAGCCCTTCACTGATTGTCTATCTACTCCCATCCCTTCTTCCTACATATGTCTTTTAAAACATTTTCATCTGTGGATCTTAAAAGGCTTTATAAAGAAGATCCGTGTCATTGGCTTCATGAAGGTTGCTCCTGTAGTGTTCCTTCATACATGTCTGTGACAGGTCACCCTCCCCAGCGCCATCTTCTGGGTCATCCATGCCTTATGTGGGGCACCCTTGGTGTCCTCTTGGACCTCTGCTGTCCTGCTCTAATCTCACCTGCCACGTCTTGATGGAATTAGTATGCGAGCGGGAGACTGTTGATTATACTGGGTATGTTGGGGTCTCTCCTGTAAGGTTCTGACTCCTTTTTTTCTCTAGCTAGACCTCTCCATCCAAACCCACCAAACAGGGTTAGACTCTGAGGCTCTACCTCTTTCTTCCAGTGCCTGGAGGCTCTTGGCCTATTTTCTGGCTCCCTTCTGAGGCACAACATGCCCTGGTCCAGAGGCACACATGCTGGCCTACAGTCAAGTATGTCACAAGTTCAAAACCCAGGCATGGCTCTACCTGTCCAAACAACAGATAAACACACTTCTGCACCCCACCCTCCTTCCTGGTCTCTCTGACCTTTTTAAGATAGTCCCAAAAGCTGCGCCCTCCAAAGTGGGTCCCTACAATGAGGCCTCCTCCGACCCTTAATAGCCTCACCCAAACCACTGGTATTAAATGACAACACAAACACAAGCCCCTTGGCTATAACAAAAAATTAAGCCGCCTGGCTCTAACCCTGCTCAGGCCTACTGGGGGTACATCATCCTACAGCAGGGTTAGATGCTGCTTCTGCATTCAGGCTACTCCTCCCTTCCATGAGAGAGCTCCTTCCTCCTCAGCTGCTGGCAGGGAACTGCCCCCTTGGCCTCAGTTCTGGTGTTTAAATGGGAGCCAGGCCCTCCCCTTCTAGTCAGCTGACCGCTAGCAGGTGGGGAACACTGGCTGTCTCTGGTCGTCCTGGAAACCGGCACCTGAGTGGCTATTCTGGCTCTCCCAGTACCAGGCAACTTAGTGCCCTGCTACAACATCCATAAGGTGCAGTAGATGTAAAAGTCCAGGTCCAACTTAAATTAAGTACCAAAAGAGAGAGAGAGAGAGAGCAGCTCTATTTGTATAATTCTCCCTTATTAAAATAAAGAGAGAATTGTGTTCTCTCTTGAAAGCCAAAAAATCTCTTCTATTGTGCAAGATTTCAAAACATAAAGCTACCTTCAAGGTAGATAAGCAACTGGCATTCTACAGTAAAACCAACATTTTGGTTGAAGAGCAACAAAACTTCAGAAAGTTGGGAGGATAATCAAGTGTAGAAGAAGAAACACTCCCATGTGTCCTAACCCTACTTGGAAATTTCCCATGTCAAAGCCTTCCTCTATCCCCAGCCTCTGTTCTTATCAACAGTATCACCTGTTAGCCTTACTGCACTGAAAATTTGTTAGTAATATGGAAGTCAGAATCAGAGTTGAAAATGATAAACATTTCTTTTTGCTTCAGATTTAATAAAAGTACTTTAAAACAGATTTAGGTATTTAATATTACAGGGATTTTGCATGGAATAGGACCCTAACTAGGAGGGTTAGAAGAATGTTCCCCACTACAAAAAGAATAATTATGCACTGTTAAACTAGCACATTTAGAAACTTCAGTAGAGGTATTTTAAATGCTGTAAAGTCTATCTCTATGTTTCAAATTGAGCCTACTAATCTTTAGACTACAATTGGTATTTGCCTGTCACTGACTGACTTTGGTCTTTATTTTATCAGCGTTTAACAGCTATGCATAATTCTATTTTCCAAGAGACTGACCAGCATTAGCCATCATCAAAATGCCTTTCACTTCCTAGCAAATGAGCAATTGGGAACCTTAACTACAGTGGCTTCATTCCTGTTTCACTAAATAATTTTTGTTTAGCATTCTCTAATTACATAATGTATAACAAATCACTAGGTGTTATTAGCTAGAAAGGAAACCAGTCTACTTCTGTTATACTTCAGTTATAGTCATATACATACTTCTAATGTTCACTTATGGATATGCTTCCTAAGATTTCTATATTTGCTTTTTAGGATGTGATCAGAAGTTTGTGTGCACCTGAGTATTTTGTGTGAGAAACAAATATGTTTTAAATGGGGATTTTTTTTCCCCTACTAAAGCCAGTTTGACAAAGAGATGTATTCAACTTGACCTCTTGGTACTGATCCTGAAGTTGTTATTAGAGAAATCCTATCTGACCAGAGTAGTTCCATTAACCTAAATGGAAATGAGGATTAATAATGTAAGTCAGTGTTGCTGGATCAACTCTCTTCTATACTGTTTTTGCATTTATTTCCTCTGTAAGAGACTTTCCTTCCTGCAGCCCAGATTGACCTTAAAATGACATCAAAATTCTGTGTGACATCCCAGCACAAAACTGTGCTGCTATGGAAATGAACTTGATGCCACAATTTCAGCATTAAAATTTCAGCATAGGGATCAAGTATGAAGAGAAGATTGGCTGAGAACAAGAGAGCTTTTAATCTCTTCCATAATTAACAAATGAGACTAGACAAATTAGGAAGAACAAATGAAGGGTAAATAGATTTTTGTTTTAAACCTAATATGTTAAAAGTTTCCTTTTTTAAGTCCCTCTTTAGTGTTGCATTTAATGAATAAAATACATACAGCAACAAACTACATACTCTACATAAAAACCCAATCCTCCAGCATTCCCAACTGCTATTAGCTTCAAGGTCAATTATGAAATCGCAAGGGTTGCAAGAAAGAGACCCAAATTAATAAAGAGGGGGAAAAAAGTTTAGCTGAACTATATAAAAAATAAAGAAAAGAAAATCTGTACTAGCAACGGTAGGGGAAAAGAAACACATTTACAGAAAAGGTTTTGAAAAGGTTTTATCACCTTCCTTCTTCATAGAAGTTAGGGGGAGTAAAAGTGGGGTGGGGGAGACAGTTCTTCGTTTACTGTTGGTAACCAATTTAGTGATAACCTGATGTCATTGCTTCTATTTTGCCCCAGGGCCTGGGCACATCCCTACACTGCTGGAAGCAGACAAAGTTTGAGCCCAAGTCAGTTGCAAGGAGCCCAGATCAGTTCCCAAGTCTCAGCTGGTCCTAATGAGGCACCCAGGACAGCAACTTTCTTGAAGCTACAGGCAACAGGCTCCACCTTCTCCAGCCCTTACAAGCTAGGGGTAGTCTTCAGAACACTGTCTGTGCAAAGGGTCAGGTACTTGCTCTTTACCTCCATTTGGTTTTCTGCTTCTTCTCTTGGGTCTTTGACCCTGACTCCTGGTTCACCCTGACTTATCTTAGCATTTCATCCCAGTTCTGACTCCTAGTGAATCTTAACTTTAGCTCTGAACTTTGACACATCCCAGTTCTGGCTCTGGCTTACACTTACTTGGCTTTGGTTCCTGATTCTGGTTCTAAGCCCAGGATGACCCTGACCCGGTCACCAGCTTCTTGGATCACTCTGACATTTTGGCTTCTGACTCCTGAATCCCTAGGAACCTGACTCAAGAACTTTGGTTGCGTACTAGGTGATATTCCCTGAATGACCAAGCCCAGGCACCTAACATCTAGACTTTGCTTCTCAACCTCAAGATACTATCTTTGCAAAAAACGTCCATACCTTTAAACCAAAAGTTGAATTATCCACTACTCTCCCATAGAAGCACAGGGTTAGATCCATAAAGGTATTTGGGAATTGGAATTCACAGTATGGAAATCCCTTTCTTCTAGCCACACCCTGTTGTCTGGTGGAGTCCTTGGCCATATGTTATATATATTGGCTCTTTTTATATTATGTTTTGATGGTTACTTGCCTGAGAATGGGATTCACAGAAACCAGCGGATAGGGAGTTGCCTGAGTCTGTTTCTTGCATCCTCTTTGCCATCCTTGAAAAATGAAACAGAAATTGAGTACTACCTTGGATTACCCAATAACATACGATGTCAAAGCAATCCCAGATGGGTCATGAGATGCTACAGGACTTTGGGAGTGAAGCTTAAGGGGTTGGGGGCACAGGTGCTGTTTTCCTCTATCCTCCCAGTTTTGAGCTATGGGCTGAGGAGGGAGAGGAGGATTGAGGTAGCTAACCAAAGACTGTGGCACTGGTGTCATCATGATGGCTTTGGCTTTGATGATCACAGTCCGCTCTTTGGTGAGAGAGGCAGTGGTTGGAAAGAGATGGCCTCCACCTCGCTGTGCTGGAGATGAGGCTCTCTTCAGCCAGACTTGCTGACCTGCTCGACCGGGCTTTAAACTAAGCTCACTGGGGGTGGGGGGACTACCGCTACTGCAACTTTTGTAAATTCAGCAGGCTAAGGCACTTAAGGGAACCCACGCCTACCCCAGCCCCAAAATGATGTGTAGGGAAGGTAAGGACCCCCAATGGGACACTCATGTTCCTGTACACCAAACCAGGAGCTTGGGGAATAAACAGGAGGAACTTGTCCTCCTGATAAACAAGAATGATTACGATCTCATAGGAATAATGGAGACCTGGTGGAATTATACATATGACTGGGCCATAGGTATACATGGTTATACTTTGTACAGGAGAGATTTTGTGAACAAAAGGGGTTGGGGTGTAGCTCTCTATGTCAAGGAAAGCTATGAGTCCCTGCAAGCTGACATTGGCATCCAGGGTGGATGACTGGAGACTCTCTGGGTTAAAATCCATGATAAACAAGGCACAGGAGATACAACTGTGGGAGTCTACTGCAGATCTCCTAGCCAGGATCAAGAGTTCAACCAGGAATTTGAGGTGATATTCCCTGAGTGCCCAAGCCCAGGCACCTAACATCTAGACTCCTCAGGAAGTGGCTGAGGCTGCATGCTCCCAGTGCGTGGTTGTCATGGAAGACTTCAGCTACCCAGACATCTCATGGCAAGAGCAGTTGGCCAAATCTGAATGGTCGCAAAGCTTCCTCATGTATGTGAATGAGCTTTATCTGCCTCAAAAAGTCTATGGACCGATGACAGGCAAAGCATTGCTTGACCTGGTACTGGCAAAGGGGGATGACTTAATCAGTGACCTAATAATCAAAGGGAAGTTGGGAGACAGAGACCATGAGCTGATCACCTTCACCACCTGCTGTAAAGCTGACAAGTCAGTCAGCAATGCAAAAGTCCTCAACTTCAGGAAAGCTGACTCTGACAAGATCAGGAGGCTTGTTGGCGAGGGCCTACAGGACCATGACCCAAAGGGGAGGGGAGTTCAGAATGAATGGTTGCTTCTCAAGAGAGTGGTCAGAGAAAAGGCAGCAAAAGAGCACAGCTTGGCTCTGTAAGGAATCAGGGAACTAGTGGACCTCCTGCATCTAAAAAGAAGGACCTATAAAGGTTGGAAGGCTGGATCCACCTCAAAGGAGGTATATACTGTACTGGTCTGGATCTGTAGGGATTGAATCAGGAAAGCCAAGGCTGCGACTTAACTCCAACTGGCTACACGTATCAAGGATAATAAAAAGTCCTTTTTTAGTTATGTGGGGATCCAGAGGAAAAACAAAGGTAACACTGGACCCCTGCTAAACCATATGAGACAACTAACAACTGATTCCCAGGAAAAACCCAACCTGCTTCCTGGGTATGCTGCATCATTTTTTCGCCAGCCCCAAAGGATGTCCCTGCTCAAAACAGTACAGGATGGCCAGGGTGAGGGAGAATTGTTATCCTCCATCAATGTTGACCATGTGAAGGAACACCTTGAGAGGCTAGACACATTCAAGGCAGCTGGCCCGGACAGTTTACACCTCACAGAATTTAAGTAGCTGGCAAACATCATAGCTCAGTCACTGGCATGGATATCAGAGAACTCCTGGCACTCTTGTGAAGTGTCTAAAGATTAGAAGAAGGCCAATGTGGTGCCTATCTTCAAGAAAAGGAGGAAAGTAGATCTGGAGAACTACAGGCCCATCAGCCTGACCTCTCTCTTGGGTAAGATCTTGGAAAAAAATTTCAAAGAAACCATTCTTGACAAAATGACTGATGGCAACATCCAGAGGGATAGCCAGCATGGGTTTGTTGCAGTAGGTCTTGCCTGACCAAGCTCATCTTCTATGACCAGGTGACATATCACCTGCACAAGGGAGAGGAGATTGACATCACATATCTTTATTTTAAAAAAAGCTTTCAATCTGGTATCCCATGATCATCTCATAGAAAAACTGGCCAACTGCAGCCTTAGTTACATCACAGTCCTCTGGCTGGGGATTTGGCTCCAAGATCAGACCCAGAGAGTGGTAGTTGATGGAAGTCAATCATCATGGTGCACGGTGACCAGTGGCATCCCCCAAAGTTCTGTCTTTGGCCTTATACTCTTTAACATCTTCATTAATGATGTGGTCATTAGTGTCAAAAGTGGACTGGCCAAGTTCACTGATGACACTTCACTTTAGAACAGGATGGTGATCCAGGCCAACCCTGACAGGCTCAGAAAATGGGCAGATAAAAAACAGATGGTGTTTAACACCAAAAAAATGCAAGGTACTTCACCTTGTGAAGAAAAAGCCACTGCATGCTCATAGGCTTGGCAGTGCTACACTTGCTAGCACCATGGCCAAAAGGGACTTGGGGGTCATGATTGACCACAAGATGAATATGAGCCACCAATGTGATGTTGCAGCTGGTAAAGTGTGAGAAACTCTAGCTTACATCTATAGATGCTTCTCTAGCAAATTCTAAGATGTTATCCTCCCACTGTACTCAGCCTTTATGAAGCCACAGCTGGAGAACTGCATCCAATTTTGGGCTCCACAATTCAAAAAAGGACGTGGAGAAGCTTGAGGGAGTCCAGAGGAGAGCCATGAACATGATCAGAGGGAAGGAAAACAAGACTTATGATGAGAGGCTGATGGGACTCCTCAGCCTGGAAAAGTGCAGGCTCAGGGGGGATCTAGTGCCTACCTATAAGTATATAAGGGCTGTACATCAGGATCTGGGGGAACACCTGTTCAACAGAGCACCCCAAGGGCTGACAAGGTCAAACAGTCACAAACTCCTTCAAGACCATTTCAGACTGGAAGAACATAAGGAAGAACTTCTTTACTGTCCAAGCCCCCAGGCCTGGAACAGACTGCCACCAGAGGTGGTGCAAGCACCTACTCTGGACTGTTTTAAGAGACAGTTTATCTTGCTGGGATTATTTGACCCCAGCTGACTTCCTGCCCCTGGGGCAGGGGGTTGAACTTAATGATCTTCTGGGGTCCTTTCAGCCCTAATGTTTATGAAATCCATGAAATCTATACACATGCTCTGGGTTGGGATAGGGAGGGTGCTTTAATTAGAGCAGTTCCCCGAGCATTCTAATTAAAATGACACAATGTCACTTCTATTCAGCATCCCGCATTTCAAAAGGGCCAGTGGAGCACTTTAACTAAAGCTTATTTGATGAGTTTTAGTTAAAGTACCCCTGCTATCATTTTGAAGTATTGGACACTGAATACACATGATGCTGCAGCACACTGGAGCATTCTAATTAAAAGAGTAGGTACTTGAACAGGCATCTTCCTTATTCTAATGACAATGCCAAAATTGCCACATAGGCTTTCTGGATGGGTTTTACTCAATGTCTTGTTTAGGAGTTGCTTCACTTTGTGTAAAGAATTAAAAATTTATTGGAGCACTGACTTGGAAATCTTTTTCTAAAAACCCACGTGAGTTTCATAACTTTTGGGCTGCCTATTTCTCATTTTCTGTCCTTCTGCCTTTAAAAACCAAGGTGCCTTGGAAACTTGAACAGACACAAGAGGGCTAGGTGGCAGCTGAATGTGAGTTTTATGAAAGTCGGTGGTGCTAAATGTTGGACTTAATGGAGTGGACATAGAAACGCTTGGAACCCATCTGTTCAAAAGTGGATTTTTTCTAAAGAACACAAGGCGGTAGGTTTAGTTATGTGTAAATGAGCTGAGAATTAGTCAAAAGCAGAAAAAAAGCTCCACTTTAACCCTGAATTAATTACTGTTAAGATGAAATTATTCATTACACTTAGAAAATATGACATGTGTGGAGTGATAATCATGTTAAAGTTAGAACCTACTGTGAGTTGTACATCAAAGGTTAATTGTGTTTCTTGCCTGAACAGCTCTGACTTGCCACTAGTGGACTGGCAAGCAGTGGCATAGCTAGAATCCAGGACACCTGGGCTCTATACCTGCTCTGGGTCAAGAGGGTGGAGGGGGGACTGGGAGTAGTGCATTGTGGAACTAGAGAGGACTACATATGGCTCATTTTACCTCCATAGAGAAGAATGAGGTTGCCCTAACACAACCTAGGTAGCATGGCCTAGAGTCAATCCTCACCAGAAATGGCATAACTTTGAGATGGTTTGAAGCTACTTTAGCATGTGTTAACAAGTTTTAACATGTGGAAGTTGATGTTTTAAGTGCTGCTAGTATGGTCTAAGTATAACATGTAACTTCTCTGGGTATGTTTCCATACCCTAAATTAATCTTTATTTGCTTAAAACAGATTTAATCACATGGCTCTAATTTGAGAACGTATTCTTGTTCAGGAGAATTGATTAGTTTAATTTAAAATTAAACAAGTGCCCTCCTGAATCAGAATATAGATAAAACAGAAAAGGAAAGATGCACAGGTTCCTAAAGTAAGAAGCCGCATTATCCACTATAGAGCTCACATCAGTTTGTATTTCTTATAAAAACAAATGTTATTTGTTTTGTCATGTGCTCACCTATTTTATTTTATATTAGAAACTAATATCTACCCTTCAAAACACAACCATGCAAAACAACAAAAATATCTGAGAAATATAATTGACAAAAGATCACTGTGGTAATCTTTTCTTAAGGCAGTTAGACTGTATTTTTATTTTATCTTACAACAGTGAGTGAAAACTACAGATATAAATTTGATTTTTTTTTCAAGTAGAACATTAGTTAAAAGGGCAGTATTTTCATAGTCAGCTTTTAGATGACCATCCTGCAAAGTTAAAAACATCCTGCCTTACCATGTACATATGAATAAAATACATATGAAATACATATACAAAATACAACCTTACATGTTACCATTGTAAGGTCCTAACTATACCCTATCTGATAGATATAGATATAAATATAGATATAGATATAAGTATAGATATAGAAATAGATATATTGGTCAGTACTTTACTTTCTCCCCACTAATAAGAGTAGAACCCAGATCCTTCACAGGGTGAAGTGGCTTAGGCTCCTGTGAAGATATAGACAGACAAGTGTCCATGGCTAGGTTTATTAACTAGCAAAAGCGAGCTAGAGAAGGAGATCTAAAAAAAACATAGCAAACTGCTGGAGCAACTCATCTGTCCCATGCAGCTGTCTGCTGAGGGCAGATATTGATATCAATATCTATATATCCCCTTAGCAAACAGCTGCATAGGACAGATGAGAGGCACCAGCAGTTTTATATGGCTTTTCCCCCCTGTATGAGGCTGCTGCTTGGTTCCATCTCTGAGTGGAAGAGTGTCACCTTTAAAACAAAAACCACAGCAATCAGGTGAGCAGCTTGTTTTTAATTCATTAACCTGCTACAAATTAAGCATTTGTGTGCCATCCCATTATGAAAAATCCATCTTTGTATTTTTCTCCTGCACACTGCTTTGCCATTTTAAATAAATACTATGGTGAATAAAGTTCTAATTTTACACCAAAATATTAAGGCAATAAAAGATGAATATTTATATACGTGTAATGTCTCCTTTCCTAAAAGCTCAGAAGCATGAAAACCTATTAATTCATGCACACTGTATATGCACACATATGCCTTCACAGGTTTTTGGTAGCCACAGCAATAACAATAAGAAAGGAAAGAACACCTCTCATGGCTGTCGTTTGCAAGGAAAACTACGATTTTGAAGAATCCAGTTAATTATAAAACGTCCACTGGCTGCTTCACAGGAACACAGTACACACAATTAGTTCTGAGTATGATGTGTAAGATAAAAAAGCAAAACTGACAATAGTATAAAATGGAGCCTTTGCTTGCCTCCTTGCAGTGACAGCACCAAGCACCCTGATGTCAGAAGCATACAGAGAAATCGTGTCAGCTGCATTCTCTGATGACCACTATTTCCCCAACCAAGAGACATTCCAATTTCTTCCTGTACTAAACTTTAGCCTCCCAGTGCTACAGCTGCCAAATTACAGACTCCCTTCCATATTATGAATCTGTTCCCTTAGGAAAGGTGGTCTTTTCTTATTTCACATTTGACCTTTTCCTGTTACTGGTAAGAGAGGATGTTAATTGACCCCATTGTAGCAAGAGAGCAGAGCTTGGTAAGGAATGGCAGTGTTATAGAATACATAATAACTTCTTCGCTGTAATTCTTCATAACCTTCTGCAGAAAATATGTATGTCCAAACTTACCACACAACAAAACAAACTTAATTTGATTTTATTGTAACCAAAATTGTAAGTCTTGTTTACTTTTTTACACTATGCAGAGAGATTGCAAGGAAATGAAACTCTTTCAAACTGTTGTTTCTGGAAATAGTGTATCATTTTGAAATATTTTTCTCTACATTTGAATCAGTCAGAGCTCAACACTGCCTTTTTTGTGTCAAGGTATCCTTTCTACAGTTGGGGTTTATTTGCATACAAGGTCAGATATCAATTATCTTGTGATTTTTGTGATTGAAAGAAAGGACACAGGAATTTCTGTCTGTGGTGAATTTACTATCAGAGTCTGTAACTCCAATTGATGTCTCAGCAAAGGGCAAAGCAGCCAAAAGCTGAAAATATTTAACTGCTGCTGTAAATCATAGAATTAAAATATAATTTAATATGAGCTTTTCATTGCTGAAACAAATGTTGGAGATTTTTATTTCAATTTGACTGTGACCCAAATCTTGAAATCATTATTCTGGTAATTTTGTATTGTTACTACATGGACAGCTAGATTCCAGATGATCAACTTCCTCACCACACTTGGTCACAATACTTCTTTGGCACATTTAATTGTGGCAATTGTATGGAATTATTCCTCAGTTACGGAGTGTAAGCAAGTGAGAGAAGAAATATACTCTGAAGTGTGCATGTCTCCTGAGTTGTAGTTTACTATACAGTGGAAAAAGAACATCTGCAAAATAGTATTTGCAATTTCACTTGCTAAAAGGATCATTTGGCTTTATAGAGGTAATGTAAAAGAAGTAAGTCATGACTCATATTATTATGTAAGCAGAAATTAATCACCACCTCCACATTTCAAGCAGAAGTCATCTGAGTTGATGTTCACTTTATGCCTTTGGATGACACCTACAACTTGTTTTTGTCATGGCAAGACCTCTTTATTAAACAAACCACATATCTATACTGGAATAGTGAAAAGTACTCTCCCTATAAATAACCATTAGTCTGGAAATGCATGTTCTCGTAGCAGCTCAGCAATGGATGATGTAACCAACTTTTCAGGTTGGTTTTACAGCCCATGCTGAACTCTGTGTTGCTGCAGGTAGATAGCTATTGCTACTTGAGCTAGCGATTTTAAAACTAGCACAAGTATCCCTAAGCCATGCTGCAGTCACTTCTCTAACTTCAGTGGAGACATGCCTAATCACAGGCCATGATTTGATAAGTGGCATAAAACTGTGGCTAGATCTAGCCATGTGAAGGTACAGAAAAGGGTAACCAAAATGATCAAGGGCATGGAACAGTTACTATACCAGGAGAGACTAAAAAGGCTAGGACTCTTCAGTTTTAAAAGATGGATGAAAGGGGGTATAATAAGGGTTTATAAAATTATGATCAACATGGATCAAGTGAACAGGAAACTATTGTTCAGTTAGCCCTGGAATGCTACAACTGGATGGCATCTGCTGAAATTAGTAGGTGACAGGTTTAAAACTAATAAAGGAAAGTACTTGTTTATGCAATGCATTGTTAACTTGTGGAATTCATTGCCACAGGTGTTGGTGAAGATGAATAGTATAGTCAGGTTCAAAAAGGGACTGGATAATTCATAGATGATAGATCTGTTAATGGCTGTTGACAAAAATTGTTGGAAATGTTTCTTCTGGAATTTCTAAACTTATAGCATGTGTCCCCACATGCATATATATGCATTTCCCTGGGACAAATAGCAGTGGCACATATCTGTGCTGCTGTTAATTGTTCCTGGGTGCACCCCTCCACATGCATTGTGGCATGCGGCAAAATGCCTTGGGCAGGGTAGGAGAGGCTGGGACTTACGCCTGAGCTGGTCCCAGAAGCTTTATCTGGGGTCTTGAGCCTCCTGAGGCTCCAGCAGCAGCAGTCCAGGCACATGGAGATCTGGCTGGTCAGGCTCCAGTTTCAGGAGGTGCATGTTGCTGCCATGTGTACCGCACCTTGGGTTGTGTGTGTGTGTGTGTGTGTGTGTGTGTGTGTTAGATATCAGGATTTACCAGTATCTAATTTTTGCCCCCCACATTGCAAATACGCAGTGCAGAAAACAGATGAACATGTGCTGCATGTAATGTGCAGTGCCTCAAAAGTCTTTGAGGTAGCACAAACTGTACATTCCTGCTCGTGGGGATATGGCCATAATACTCTCCCAGGGAGAGTATTGAATAGGAGACAGATCACTCAAGAGATATCCAATTCAATGCTTTCTCTCTATACTATCCTGTCAGTGATGGGATACTGGGATAGATAGACCATTGGTCTGACTTAGTATGGCACGTCTTATATTCATGTGAGTAGTCCTATTGATCTCAGTGGGACAACTGTTGTGTTTCAAGGTCATGTCCTTAACTACTTTACTAAACAGGAGTCTGGATTGAGGAAGAAAATGATAGCATATTTCCTATCCCTTCTCTCCTCCCTCCAAATCTGAATTGGGTTGAATGGCTTGATTCTCATTTATGTTATAACTAGGTAGACTAACTGAATTTATTGGACTAACTGCATAGCTGAGGTACAGGTAGACACATTTTTGAGTTCAAAGCTTTCTTTGTCAGAGTTAAAAAACAGCATAGTGATAGTGAAAAACAGTTGGAATTGTTCTGAGCATACAAAAAGGTCACACAATGAATGTAAACTAGTACTTATGCCCATTGTAAGGCCCCTTTTAACTACCCAAATTATTGAAAATGTAGATAAGGCATACGAAAAAGTTTTCTATTCTCTTCCTGTTGGCTCTATATATACAAAAGCAGAAGTTAGTTGGTTGCATTCAGACCTACAGGCAAGATACTAGACATACAGGCAGCTGAAAATACATTTAAATAGAAAACATTCCCTGAATTTCATTAAAAAAATATTTTTTTGTAGGAAATAGTGGAGTATTTTTTTTCCTCACTCAGAACATTAAATTATGACCATATATTAAAAGGTGATATTTTCTTTGTTCTGGAGAGGCTATAAAACAGCATCATATAGTGACAATCAATCTGAACTTTAGACATAGAATTCTGCTGCTTCAGTTCTTTTCTGGCTGTGTCATTAACTGAAAATAACTCCCCAAGGCTTATTTACACTTTAAAGATTTTTTCAAGTGCTTAAAAAGAACATTTAAAAAATGAATGCAGAAGTAATCATCTTATTTGAATTTGTTGTGCTTGCATGTATGTATCTAAAATATTCTGCTCAGAGTGTTCAGTGAATGGAACATCCTACACAGTATGCAGCCCAGAATCCACTCTGGGATATAGCCATAATGGTGCAGAGATGTGTTCTAGCTTTTAATTCAGCTGGGCCATGTGCTGCTTGGCAGCTTGTAAGTCAACATCTCCTAGTTCATAGACACAGATTAGACTTTTTGACCTCTATATAAGAAGATAACTAATATTAAACCTCTATATAATAAGATAATTGCCATTTAGTGTCATTTACTGTGTCAGACCAGAAGTCCATCAAGTCCATCCCTTGCACCATAGCAAAGGAAGGATACTAGAGGCTGGGGGCAGGGTGCGGGGGGGCGGAATAGAGTGGGTGGAGTAGATAAGTGAACAGGTCATTCCAGAATTTTTCACTCCCTGCTCCTTTCTCATTGCACTTCTCAGCCTTCAGAGGGGTTTATACCTTGCTCCAGTAACTCTAACAGAAGTATACATGCAAGAGAGATACTGCCATTACTCACTGGTTTATTTCAATGATCTAACTTGGTCTTGCATCATATATAATAATGTTGTAAGTTGAAATGTAATACGCACAATCCAAAAAGAGACCACTTTGACCATCCAGTGACCTCCTGCATAGCATAGGCTAT
Source organism: Caiman crocodilus (assembly GCA_030014935.1). Taxonomy (NCBI): domain Eukaryota; kingdom Metazoa; phylum Chordata; order Crocodylia; family Alligatoridae; genus Caiman; species Caiman crocodilus. Next base: position 1,840,802 of record JAGPOW010000229.1, read on the forward strand.
GCAAACCTCCTTTAATAGCTTCTTCAAGGCCATAACTTCTGCTTAGAGAGTTCTAGCATTTTTTTTACAGGACTATGCAATACCTTTCTTATGGAGCTACTTGAAGTCTCTTAAAAACTTCAGGTGATCTACCATGTCCCAAGGTGAGTTGTTCCAATTATTATTTCTTCTTTCTTTTAAAGTCAGACTTTATTTTTAGCCTGTAGTTGTCTAGCTTTTGTTTCCAATCAGTGGATCCTGGCATGCCTCTTCCCCATCTCCCTCTTTTTTCTTGCAAAGATTCATGTCTACCAGAAATTTCAGATCTCTTTTTTTTGTGGAAATACTTGCAATGTGTGATCAAATCACCTTTAGCATCTTTAAAAAACTGGGAGTCTTGCTCTTTCACTAAGGGCAAAAAAGAAAAAAAAGAACAAATTCACATGGGATCTAACTAAAAAGGTGCCCATCAGATAATAATTTCCATTTTTTAGTAGAGATTTATATAAACATTTAATATCCACTGGAGCAGAGACCTGACCTTTCACATAAGTGCACTAAGCATCAGACTACTGAGTCAGTCTATCTTTGGCCCATTCTATATTTATTCATACAAAGTAGAACAGCATCAACAGAAAAACTTTGACACACTCATCTTGCATCCCAGTAATAATAGTACATACCTGAGAGACAGGAGATCTCAGTCTGAATTCCTGCTCCAACTCTGTCCAAGGAGATATCTGAACCTTGGTCCTCTCTCTCTGACTTTAAATACTGGGCTATTGGGCAAAGAGAGAATACCGAGAAACGCAAGACTATTTCAGTATATATGTTCTGAGAGTGCCTATTGGATTAGGTCATCCTGGTTGAGTTAGGTCATGGAAGAGCTTGGTCATGAATTACACTAGTGACCAGCAACCTTTTAAGTCTGCAGGCTGGATTGACCCAGTGGTGGATGGGCAGGTGGGTGTTAGGACTGAGCTTCCACTGCTACTCAGTAGGATGGGAAAGCAATGTCTGTCAAAGTCATTAACTATTGAATGCTGACAAATCTCCTTCTCTAAGGACTGAATTAAAAGATCTGTGGGCTGAATCCAGACTGCAACTGTAGGTTGCAAGATGTGGATGGTTGTACACGTGCTCAGTGACAGAAACTTACACAGGAAGGACTTTACCTGTGGGAATTCAGGCACCTCCATGTTTAGGTAGCAGCTAAGCAGGGGTTTTGAAGACCTAAATTATGGATTTAGGCACCTAAGTTCCTTTGAGAATCTAGTCCAGTCTCCCTAACTCACTTGCCATTGTTTGGCTGGATTTTTGTAGTGAAGGCACTTCCTATACTAACTACTTCTAATCCAAAGATATAATAATTGCAAAGAATCAATCATGTTTTCCTTGTAACACAGGTCTGAGATCACTTGGTTCAGAAAATATTTGTCTCCATATTTTTCTACTTAAAACTACACATGAACTGGCAGTAAGGAAACCTAATCAATTTACCAAAAAGGTAGAAAAGATAAATTGACTCCAAGATAGAAAGTCCTAAAATGAAAATGTAGCTCCATTGAAATTGATGGCAGTTTAACCACTGACTTCACTGGGGCCACAATTTCACCATTAGTCTTCAGCAAATTCAAGAGGTTTTCAGAGTTTCAGGTTTCATGCACAGCAATGAGTAATGGCTGCAGCAGAGGAAACCTTTAACACCTTTTCTTCTCTTACTTCAGTGGTTATAGGAATTATTCTCTCTCCATAAAGCACAAACACAAATAACTGAACATTTTGGGAAATTTATCATGTCCTGTTTTAATCCTTGCCTACCTATTAAATGGTTTCAAGTATACTATCTATGCTTTAAAATGAGGTTCTATGGTATCCTTCTTAGCTCTCCCTGACCTCATTGAATTTCTCCTAACCAATTCAGCTCCAAATTACTATATATCAGGGATGGGCAAAGTCTGGACTGAGGGCCGAATCCGGTCGGCAATGAGCTCCATTTCCCGGCTGCTGCGGCGCATGGCTGGGGCCGGTCCCCACAGAGACATTGCATTGCACTGCAGCATGGCACAGCACAACACAGATAACTATTTTTGGGTCACAGAGTTTGCTTTTCTCTCATTAAAAGTTCTGTTAGAAAAGTCCTGAAAGAAGAAACTCCTGTATTGCATCGTTTGGGAAAAAGGGTTGTAGAGGGGTGTATGGGATAGAAGTTTCATTATGGTGGGGCAGCCCAGCATATTTCACTTTTAACTTTGGAGTCACATTAGAAATGTTATCACATCATGTCAGAACTAGTTTTTCTTAAACTAATCCAGAAGTGTAATTAGGCCAGCATATGTCATGTTATGTAAACGGAAAATGAATATTAATCATATACAATGGAAAGTTGGCCTACACAAGTTGTTTTTTGGGTTTGTTTTTTTTTTAATTAGAAATAAGCCCCTCTGGTGTTTGCTGTTGATTTGGACTCCTTGTAATTAAATTGAAAATTACCATAAATGATATTTTTGGTGACTGGTAATCAAACTACTACACATCCAAGCTTTTTACCAAATATCAAGGGCTTACTTTTTAAATTGACACATGAATTATGTGTTCATATTGTGCATGTGTGTTTTGGCACATGATCCAAAGCCTGAAGTGGGCATGAAGTTAATAGAAATATGCCAATTTTCTTCAATGAGATTTGGATCAAAGGTTTTTTGGTGCATCTGCATTTGTGCTTTCAGTTAGGTAGCAGATAGCTACCTTGCCAGTCATTTACACATACGACCACTCAGCTTGCCTAAGCAGTTGCAACAAATATGTATTCCAACATAAGGGTACAAGTAGATCTCCTGGTTTTAAAAATCTTGCACTTACTCTTTGAATGTAAAACAAATACATTGCCTGCAAGCTGTTTTACTTCACTTAACTAAATGATGTATATTATAATATTATGTCACTCTAGTTCAAATAGTTACTAATGATGTGACATTTATGTGAAGGAACTAATGAAAGAACTGTTGTGTTAAATTCAATGGAATAAATGGGTCTGTAGAGTCAAATGTGTTAATGCAATCCTGTCAGCTCTATGCAGTTAAATGTGGTTCTGAGTTTTGTGCAAGGAACCTTGCTTTGCTTAGTCCCAGGCTTCAATCCCCATTAAAAATCTTTTAAACTTTATATTAAAGATGCAGAAAAAGAAACAGCTAAAACTTAATGTGTTGAGATGCAAAGTATTAAGTAACAATTCCTCCCTTGTCCTTTCAGCATAGCTATTGAGAGGTTTTGTTTTGTTTTGTTTTTATAGAGGAAACACTTCCCCTCAGATAATTCATGCTATCTAAAGGACTGTCTATCTGCTTTGGAGGAAGATATAAATTGTTGGCTTGGGTGGGCATGCTTGTTTAACAAGACACACAAAAATAGGAAACAGAAAAAATCTGAAAAATAGAAAAGGCTTCATCTGTTTCTGGTGTTAGCTCTAAACTTGCAGTCTCAGTCTTGGAAAAACATAAGCACACCACAGTCTTTTCATCCAAAGATTGGCAAGCTTGCATTAGCAGTAGGCTGTTTAGGGCACTGCTTTTTAGCTGCCTTTCTGATTATGGGTTCACGGCAGTGTTGCAAAAGACACTGTTGTTTTGGTTGGCTAAACAGACTCTTAAATAGAAGTCAGAGAAAGTGAGAAAAAGGAAAGAGAAAAATAACTTGGCTAAAAAAAAAAGACACCTAAGACAGAGGTGGGGGGAGTAGTGAAAGCAGAATCCCAAGTCTCACATTTCGTTTATCAAGATTTAGATGAAGTGTAGACCATTTAGATGTTCTCTTTTCCCTCTCCTTGGCCTGGGCTGGTCAAGATGTCTCTCATAATCAAGCTAATGAAGGCCTGATGATTTCCTTCAATTCTGCAACCCTGAGAATTCCTGGTAGGTAGCAGCCATGATAGTAATGCTTGATTTCTACAGCTTGCCCATCTTGTATCTTGATTATAAAGCTAGAAAGGACCATTGTGATCATCCAGTCTGACCTTCCATTTAATGCACAAACCACCTGCCCTCTCTGAATTAATTCCTGATTGAACCGGATTATCCCATTTAAAAATACTATATCCTCTTGGTTTAAAATTTGTTTCTGTGAGCAAGACTCCATTCCTTTGATAAATTGTTACAATGGTGAATTACTCTTACTGCTAATGATGCACACCTTATTTCTAGTCTAAAAACAATATTTTATGTATATTGATTTCTGTATGATAGAATTCACAAAATAGGAAAAAGTTACCAGTTTAGGCCTTTGATTTTGTACAGGATTTAAAGGAGTATAAAACTATTCCAAGAGCCATATTTCCACATGAATTACACTCCATGTGGAATGTAGGAATTATTTAAAATGCTGCCTGATTTAGAACTGACTGCTACCTCTTATCAGTCACCAATTCCCATGAAACAAGTTAGGGACCTCAGTTGGGACTGGCTGGTGTTTTTTCAGGTAATGACAAATTTCTGAGAAGGTGGCTGGAAGCAAACCTACTTTATAGAAAATTCTGGCTTAACCTACTTGACCCCCTAGGTTTTCCTAATTCTTCTGGACCCACATTTGTTGTGGGTAGTTAAACAACCTTGTCTGGTAACATCTCAGTGAGAACTAAGGCTACACATTATCTGTTGAGAGGCAGGATATTTTTTCTGGCAGCACAAAGTTCCTGGTAGAAAGGTATTATAAAGTAAAATAGGTCTACTTAAAAATACAAGTGGCTTTTGAAATATTTTATTTCCCTTTAAGCTTCTGTGATGGAGGTGAACATATGGCCCTTTGTTGTTGGGTTTTTTTCCCCCTAAACCTTAAACAAAAAAAAATAGGTGAGTTAAAACAGCAGGAGCATTTCTTGTCAACATATACTTAAGCATCTGCTCTTTTTATTTATTTTTAACATTGGAATTAAAACTAAATACCCTTTGTAAAGCAAACCATTACTCAAAACATCCTACAAGTATCAAGATCAATTAACAATCAAATATTCATTTGTGATAGGACCTCCATAAACTTAGGGAAATTAGAAACAGTCTAATTCCACTCTCATAAAAAAATCCTTACATTAACATTAAATTAAAAAAACCCCAAAAACCTTTGCAGATTAAAGTGGTATATTGTAAAATGGGAGATCAGGAGGATATTTTAGGCATTTTTCCCCACGTAGATAATTTTCATTATTCACAATATAATTATTAAAATAATCCATTAATCAATTCTAGGCCTTCCTTTGATCATTGTTCTACCGTTGTTATTCTCCCCCATTGTGTTCACTTACTATCTTCCTCCATGACTCTTTAAATGATTCCAGGTTTGGAGTAACAGGATAGAGCCATCATGATTTTCGTTGTGTGTTTCTTAGTCAGTTGCCATTATCAATAGGTATTGTCCATAATGGAAGTGTTGCATCTCAAAGTTACAGATCATTCCAAGTCATACCTTTTAGCTAAAATAAGCTATAACACCCAATATTGTCGATTTTAAAATATACATTTGTAGTCTCTATGCAGTTTTTAACCTTTATATAAGCTTAAAATGGATAGAGATATTTTAGTGATACTTTCTAATTATTATTTTAGCACTTTGGGTTTTTTTAGATCATGTATTTAAAATCTAAGCAAGATTTTCATGAGTGGTCAAATGGAAAACCCTTGGTAAAATGGGAATCAAAGCCCAAAATTCTTAGTTTTATGTCCTACTTAGTGAAAGATTTAAGTAGGAAAAAAGAAAAGGTAATAATGAAAACATAAATGCCTTCCATTTAGTTTAATCTTATTTCAAATTCATATTTGCAAGCCTTCAGGCACAAACACCCTTCTTCAGGCAGATTCTCTCTAATGCCTGAAGAAGAGAGTTTGTGCCAAACAGCTTGCAAAGAACATTTTTTCAACTGTTCAGTTGGTCTAATAAAAGATTTCACATTTACCCAAAAAAACCTTGTCTGCCTATGCCCAAGTGGTATGTTTATAGCCTTGTAATAGCAACATTTGTTATTTCTGTGGCAGAACATTGCTTGCATTTGTACCTCCAGGAAGTACAATAGAAAAGAAGGAGCATTATACCTTTTAAGTAGGGCACTTATAATTGGAACAAGAGACCCAGGTTCTAGCCTTGAGCCACAAACATGTTTGAACCTGTGTCTTCCTGATCCAACTCTAACCCTCCAGCTATAGGCTAGGTATGATCCAAAGCACTTTTAAGCCCTACTTTTGTAATTGGCTCAGTGCATCATTAATTAGATAAACAGCATTAGAATATGCTCCATCTACATAGATGGTAGGGATTAGGCCATCTTGCTTCTAAGGTTGCATCTATCTTGCTGAGCCACTCTCATACTAGCTCTTCTTGATCCCCAGATCCTCCCCTTGATGACTGCTCAATAGGTTAACTTCAAGAATAGAGCTGGAGAGTTCTCTGCATAGCACCTAGTCCATGGCCTGAGGCTCGTATTGCTAAGCAGCAGAAGATGCATACCTGCTATGGTTTTAGTTTTTTTTCCTGTGGCTCAGGACTTTTTAGGAACACCCCCAACAATGCCTCCATTCCCAGGCACTTAAAGTCATAGTGCAGGCTAGGGATGTGAAAGTTTAACATTTAAATGATAAGTATATTTATACCAATAATGCATTACTGGTTAATGTTTAGCATGGGGTATAATCCAGCAGGGAAAAGAAGCAGCATTATGCCTTAGGAACAAGAAAGTAGTAGGGAAGGCAGAGAGAGGGAGAAGCAAGGAGGAAGGGGAAGATGGGAGGATAGTACCTATAGTTTATGAAGTTAAAGAGGAAAAGAGTGGGCAGACTAATGACTCATCAATTAAGCAATTAGCTGCTTGTTCACAGGTGCTCCCTCCCTCCCGGCACACACTGGCTGCAGGGAGCTGTGAAAGCTTATCACCTTCTGCTACATGCAGCTTCATGTGCTGTGTTATCTGTGTTGTGCAGTGGGGCTTGCTGCTGTCTCGTTCCCCCACCCCCATCAAAGGCCCCAGGGAGTGGCTCCCAGCAGCAGCCATGTGTGAGCTGCTGAGTTATCAGTGAACTGTTTCACCAATATTATTAGACAAGTTTAAATGGATACATTTTTAAATGACTGCATTGAACATACCTTCCTGGAATGGAAACTGCATGTAAATACCCAAAACTGCTATTACACAGATGCATATGTTTAGATGTATGAAGAGGAAATAAGATTTCACCCATAAGTTTGGGTCTTGTGGACAAAATGAGACTGGGTTTGAACCTGATTGTGAAGAGGAAAATTACCAGATCGAAGTGATTAGTGAAGAAACAGTACAATATAGCACCTATACATGTGCCTGATGTCTGCCTAGATGCATTCCAATTGGAACACATCAGGCCAGACTTGATTAATCAAGTCTGCTGGAGCATTCTAATTACAACCTTGGCATCATATGTATTCCACATTTCAAAATGGACACTTTGACTGAAACTTGTTGAATGAGCTTTAGTTAAACCACGCCTGCTACCATTTTGGAGTGTAGTACGCTGAATACATCAGCTGCTTCAGGCATTTTAATTAGTGGCTCCTGAGAGAAGGTGTAAAAATGCCCATAGTGTACAGGGTTATATTTATATTTCCTTAATTGTGTAATATTCAATGCATAATTGCATTTATTGTATTAGTGTTGGATAAATAACTTCCTTCAAGATGCTTGAATAACTTGCACCCAGTAGGCTATGTCTATAGGAGGGCTGTCCAACTGGTGACCTATGGACTTTCTGCAGCCCATAATGGGTAAAATAACTGCCTCCAGAATCCTTGAGAGCCAGAAGATTTTGGGCACACAGGGGCCTCATCTACACAAGATGCTGACTGTGCAGTTGTTAGTGTGCAGTCATCTATTATTTGTATAAACAAGAAGTAAATGACTGCACAGTTATCTGAGTGACTGGGCAATAGTGTTGATGAATGTCTTTTTTGTGACTACTGTGCAGTAGTCTAATATTACTGTGCCGGAGCATCACATCACAGTTTGTGCCACGTGATACTACTGCACAGTAGTACAGTCAGTATCCCATGTAGCCGTTGCCAGGGAGTGGCAAAAAATTAATGGGACTAGTTTCTCAGTTGTTTGTGTAGGCTTAGTAAAGAGAAACTATAAATATAGCTTACATTTAAATGCACAGAATTAGTTATACTTGATATTTGTCTTTTAGCAGTATTTAAGATCAGATTCCAGTGAGCTGTTCTGCACAAGCACAGTATTTAAGAATAGTCTTATCTCCAAACTCTGTCTTGGAACTGTTCAGAGTTCTGCAGCCCAGCCTGTTCTCAAAGCTACGATGTGGAAGTAGGCATTATTTTTCCCTCTCCTGTTCGAAGTGATCTTAAAGAGGTTGAGTAGAATTCAAATAGTAGCATTATATTCATCCATGTGAACTCTGTAGGAGAGAAAAAGACTGGATAAGTGGTTAAGATCATGAACATGGACATCCTGTCCCTCTGATTATTTCCCAAGATATTGTTCAGGGAGTAGTAGGAAGCCACTCTACACCCATTGTGTACGTTCAGAGGAGTGCTGACAACTGTCTGCTATATGAAGAGCTAACGACCTTTCTCATTACTAATAGTTTGTGAAAAGTTGGGTTAGAATTTGACCCTTGTTATAAGCTTACAGTGTGTACAGAGCACTGTCTTTATATTCTCCAACTGGATGGGATTCAACCATTATGAATAATTATTATGTTTTGCTTTTTCATTATAGCTTCAGAGTGCAAGCATTTATTAGGCATTATTAAGTCAAGATCTAATATTTTCTCCTTCTATTCTTAATTTGTCTTCAGTAGTTACAAAAGAGAGTAAAACAATCTCTTAGAAGCTATGGTTTATAATAAAATAGTAAAATGTTCATTACTTTACAGCATGTGATTTTTATCATAGGAACATGGAGTGCATTGTTTGCTCATTTTCTGATGGTAGCCATCAATAAAAATTAGCATTTAGCACTTTTGGAGACTGTTATTACTTAGTTTGGGAATCAGCGTAAAGGGAGCTGGGGAATATCTAATATAAATTGATGATGCTTTTACTGTGCATCTCATTAAAGTCTTAAAGAGACTTGAAATTTATGTCAAGGGTAAATAACACAACAGTACTCTATGTGGATGGCTCATTAAAATATAAAGGTGAAGGACCTTATAAAAAAAGCCATCAGGTTACTGTATTAACTGTTTTCTGTAAAATCTAAGTGGTAAATAAATAGAGTATAAATGAAATATACCCTTAACACACTTTTCTAGTAAATATTGAATATTCTTGAGCTATGGGGCATGACATGTTATGGACTTCACTAGTTTTCTTGCAATTGCAAGAAAAAATACAGAAAGAAACAAGCATGAAAGAAATACACTTGCATAGTTTAACTGGGCAAATTGCAGCTCAGCAATGTGAAATTCTATGGATGAAAACACAAGAAAGAAAAAAAATCCACAAGGATCAATTTTATTTTTGAATGAGCACAGTAAAGTTTGACCTGAAGTTAAAACCTATGAACTTTTAATTGTGTTTGCTCTATTTCAGTTTATTAATAGTGATTAGGATTTGGATAGGTCTGGGCACTGCCTTGCGCATGATCTGGCAGTTAGGTCCCATTAATGGGAAACATAAAATATAGGTTCAAAGGCCCTTTGGATGAAAGGAGGCTAAAACTTGGGTATCCTGCTACCTGGGCTAACCCCTTGGGCTAAAAGGTGGGAGGGCCCTACCCACACAGCTGCTAGTCATGTTTATCTCTACCCCCCATTACCACTTTGGACGTCCCTGGGCAATTCTATTTCCCCACACAGCTACCTGGTGTGATCACAGCTCTGCTGAATGTGTTCAACTGTTAATTGCTCATAAGTGCCAAAACTGCAGTCATGTGGTAACATGCATCCCTTAGGCCCATCAAGTAAAATAGGATTTAACCCTAAGTATCCTCCCACAAATGCGTACAGAAAAAAAAAATAAGTAGGAGAGGTTAGTACCACCATGCAGCACAACTCAGTCCTTAACAAAATACAAAATCTGAATATTGGCTCAGCTTGCTCCTTTTTGTCACATCCAGAGTCTTTTTATTTCTGTCTTAAAACTTTTTAAATGATGTAATAACTAAATGATAATTGGTAACTATTAAATTTAGGAAGCAAGCTTGTGCACAGGGCAAGAACAGAGGAAGTAGGATATAATGAAAGAGACTACTATCCTGGTATACTTTGCTTAAATAAAACAAGAAGTTATGAAAAATGCCCTAGGGTAAAAACAGATGTTGTCAAATGAAACCATAGCTGATCTACTTTATTGGGCAAAAGACATATTGCCAGTGTCCCACGTTGGGCAGGGAGTCTAATGTGAGACACAGGTGATATATTCCCCTGGCCTGGAATTCCCACAGCCCCTCACTCTATGATGTCTTCTGCCTGGCACCTGGGTCTCACATCGATACATGTCTCATGCAGAGGTCCAGGTTAGCATCGGTGGCACAGGGCCTGGGAAATCACCGGTGCTCCAAGCTCTACTCTAAGGCCCAGGCCAACCTGTGGTTCCATGTGAAGCACAGGATAGCACAGATCTGGGAAATTCCTGGTGCCACATGCCTCCACATTGTGATCTGCACAGCCACATACCTCCACGATGGGACCCATGCTTTATATAGCCATCCAGGGTGGCTGAAGGCTCCAGGCTGCCTGCAGTCTCCCACCACAGAGCAAACAGATGTTCAACACAATAAAGCAGCATCTGTTTAACCGATGTGGCACAATAAAGGATGGAGACATCTATTTGCTTTCCCTTTGTGCCACCATAAACATTTTATGGTGGTACAAATATGATATCTGTTTCTACCTATGAGAACAGAATGATATACAGACATTAAGGTTAAGGTGTCCTATGCCATATATAGGTGTTTCTTCCCTTCAAAGGCAAATTTCCCAAAGAGTAGATGTGGTTATGCTCCTGAGATATGTATTTTTGTACCATACTCTGGATCTGGACCTGAGTTTCTTTCTCCAGCATGTGTCACTTACAGTGTGAAATCCTTTCCTCTGTCCTTTCTGAAGCTCCGGTTAGTAGTTCCAGTACCTCCAGTAGTTATGAGTATCTACCACTTGAATTCAAATGAGCCTTTGAAATCCCTCAATCTGTGGGGGAGATTTCTCAGTTTTGAGAGTGTTCCTGCTTAGAAACTAGTATTTAGCTATAACCGTCTGTCATAATAATTCTGTGTTTTACTTTACATCCTGTGGTACAGAATGTATGTTTGACACATCACAGCTCAGGGGATTGCTAACAGGATGTTGATCTTTTCTCATCTAAATAAATGAGTAAAAAAATAAGTCAAATCAGCATATTTGTATGCTTTGATTAAATCACATATATTAAAATGAATAGTGGACAAATTTAAAGTTGTTTGGCAGTTAAGACAGGGATGAAGTAATATGCTACTGACATCTTGATCACAAAGTCATGCCAGAAACATCTCATTAATAGAAGCAGGTAAGAGAGTGTGTTGAAGAGGGAGAGTAATAGCTGGAGTATGCAGTTTAGCTATTTGAGTTGCTGGGCATCTTCAAAGGCATTGTGCATTACAGCTATAAATTAAAACACAGCTAGGCCTACCCTAGTTCAAACTACCCCTTCATAATATGCCTCCTGAGAAGACTGGAACTACTGAATTTTTAGAAAGATGATAGATATCAGCTTCCTCTTGGGTAACCTGGTAGGACTTTGATATGCACACTTTTCAACTTTTGCATTTAAGACCTATTGTGTATCTGATGTTTTTCTTCAGTGTGGTTACCTATGCAAGAATCATGAGCATTATTTTCATTACTTTCTGGTTTACATTTCATTGCTTTCTTCAAAGAAACAATATTTTTGGTAGATACAGTTAAAATCATAGATTTGGTAAGGGCTACCTCTACATCAGAAAGTCTGTGTTTGTAGCATTTTTGCTAGACTGCAGTTGCCGAGAGAATCTGTAGAATGTATGCACATTTGCAGTATGGTGAGATAATTTACCTACAAGACTCTTCTCACTGTGGGTAGGTAGTTCAGTGTCCTTCATTCACTATCATGGCACAAAACATTGTGCAATACTGACACTTCTGTCAGGAAATTGTGGGGGTTAAAGATCTGTTCCCTTCAAACTCCGCTGTTCTATATGTTATAATTTCTGTTTCTCTTTGTTCTGTTCAATTCCCTCTCTGATCCGTTCCATAGTGTTTTTTTTTCATTTGGTCTGGTTTTCAGTCCCTCTACCATTTGCCATCCATGAATGTTAAATAGATCAGTGAAGTTTTGGTGTTTGTTTAAGAGAATGGCACACAATTTTCCATATTTGATGAACGTCAGCAACAGCTTGGGCAGCACTAACAAAGACAAAGCCAAGAAGAAGTAGATGATGCCAACAATGCTCAAAATATCTTAGGTTCTATTGCTATTAATTGATTTGTTTATGCATAGCTAGGCTTATGAAATGAGTACCAAGTAGTGGGAATGGACATCTGCACAGATAATTTAGTTTTAATGACCAACAACCTAAGTGGTATTCTTCAGGAGGCCAACATATAAGCAAGGGGGAAAAAGGCAATTAGATGACTTACAGACCAGTGTTATGCTCCTAAGTAATAGCATCAGATAGGCAGCTGGAAAATGCCTCCTACTTTTAATTAGAAAAGAAAAACAATTATTTTCCTATTTATTTTCATTTATAATTTTGGGATTTTCAATTGAAGTCAAGATATATAACCAAAAAGTCTCTCTTGTTGAAAAGCCAATTTTTACTAAATAATTGAGGAAATACTTTTCAACCAGTTTAAGCATTTTAGGCAAGCAACCTCATTAAGGCCAAGTTGGACAGGATATTAAAGAAACTTAAAATTCCACAAAGACTCCTTCAGAACATTCAATGGGGAAAGAAGGGTGAGCATCAGTGACAGGTACATGACTAGGATGTAGGCAGTTAGGACTTGACTCTTTGGGGTAATAGATCAAAAGAACAGGAGAGGATAGTGAAGCAAGGGTCCAGAGCCACAAGTCAGGGGCATCAAGAACGGATAGGGGAAGAGGTTGAGGGACTGATACAGTGCATTTTAGTCCCCCTGTTCCTCCCTCTGGATAGGACCCCAAGTTAAGGGTATCAGGAACAGAAGCAAACCAGACTGGTTTCACTAGCCAGGGTACCTGGAGCAGGCAAGTAGGGCATTCACCTACATAAGCTACAAGCCAGGTACTGGCTACCAGAGGACAGTCATCTGGAAGCACAGGGGATCAAGAAGTCAGCAAGGGAGTCTTGAAGCACAAGAGGTCTGAACCAGGGTCTGGAACCAGCAGGAAACAGGTAAGAACCAGGATGAAATCAGGAAGAAGAACCCAGAGCACAGGAAACCAGAAACAAAGAGGCAAAATTGATGAAATAGGACAGTATTTGTCTTCTTGAATAGTCTACTGAGCATTGAAAAGGCTGCTGCTTTAAAACAGACAGCTATGCCAATCAGGTAATTGGGACCAAGTGGGAGTAGTTTGATCATGTGCAACCAGGCCAACTTGGGTAACTATATCCAACTGCTGGCATTTTGGCTAGTCTGCTGACTTGCCCCTGACAATGGCCTCCGTTGAACCTGCCCCTGATAATGGGTTCCATCAGTCAATACAGCTGATTTGATGGTGATGGGGGAGGCCAGGAAATTGATGTCTCCAGAACAAAAGGAAAGCAGAGAAGGTACTGTTTTCTTCCTAGAAACTAAGGTTTATGATACCATGTGAACAATTTCCTTTCTTGAGGATCTATTAGTCTTTCAGACCAATACAGGAATCATTATAAAATGATTCCAGGTATTGGTAAAATTATAGTTGATTATAACTTATGGTGTGCTCTTACTACATAAACTTGTCTTAACAAATATTTTGAACTGGGCTTGGTATCACATCTACCACATCAAAGACTCTTCGTTAATAATATTTTAGCAGAACTGTAAAATCATTTTAAGCAACCGTGGCTGAGTAATAAGTAGGAAAAATACACGTCTGCAAGTTTGACAACAAACAGCAAGTTAAAGTGTAGATGCTATTAATTTTTTATATCCCTGATAAAAATTAGCAATGCCTAACCAGTTTGAATTAAATGAGAGCTAGTTGCATTAAGAAAAAAAAAAAATCAAGCAGAAGATTTTTTTTCTTTTGAAGTTGTAAAGCTTTGATTAAAGCACACCACCTGCATTTTTAAATAATGCTTTTAGAGACCTGAAATCTCTGAAATTTAGGTGGTTTAATTTGGTTTGACTTTAAAGGATACTGGCTATGCAGACTAACTGGTTTTAAAGGGGCCATACTCTGGGTATGGACACATTTCCAGCCATTTCAAAAGGGGAATATTTCTAAAGGATGACAGTATTAATTGTCACACGTTGACAAGACAGGAAGGATAAAATGTAGCAAAAATCCTCCAACTTTAACACTGCTTCTGCTAGAGTGAAAGTTGGAGCACTTTTGCTACATTTGCATCATACCCAGCTTGTCTACATGTAATAATTATAATGCAACAGCGGCTGCCCTTTTGAAACATCTCCAAATATGCATTTGCCCATGCCCTCTAACATAAAAGTTTTAAGACTACTCACTCCACTGAGCTAGATAATATCCATCATTTCCTCCTTTCACCCTTTCTCTTATCTCCTTCCCTATATTGACAAAAAATGGAGTAGAATGGTTATTCTTCCTCTCTCATGTCTTGGGCAAAAGAGCTATTGCCCTCTCATAGTTCTCTCCAAGTCCTCTGGATCCAGTTGGGACTGAATAACAAGAAAGAGGCTTGAAATTACACAGAATAACCAAACCTGTAAATAATTGCTTCTTCTGCTTAACTGACAGCTTTACTTGGACTGCAGGATTTAGCAAGACTGCTAAAGAAAGGGATTCCATAGGAATGGTGTTCAAATGTCAACTCTTACTGTATTGCTATTGCCTCTGCTAAGAAAAAACTGATCAGCCTGCATATACCAACAAGTGGTATGGGAAGAATTCTTTCTGGTTACAGGAAGAATGAGCAGTAATAAAATCATCACTTAACAGAGGCACTCAGACTTCTCTCATGAAGGTAACCCTGACTATTACTGACAAAGTTCCTATAGGAACTTGGAAAAAATGAATCTGTCCCTTCAGGCAGAAACACCAAAGGATAGAGGTAAATGCCCCCGTGGTATAATAGCATAACATGTACAGGAAATAATTATTTATACTTCTTCAATCAACCATAATAAGTGATAACCAGGGACGCTGATTTTCTCTGATAAAAAAAAAAAATCCCCAATTTTGTGATTTAAAGAAGTAACCCAAAATCTACTTTTTCCCATGATCAAAATGAAACTATATATCTATTAGTGGTATTTTATTTTAATCATGGAAAATACAGATTTGGGGTTAATTTTTAATCTAAAAATTGAGGATTTTTTTAATCAGAGAAAACCAGGATTCCTGGTGATAACCAGTAACAGGATAGCAAAATTTGAGTTAGAACAAGAAAGGGATCCAGAAGGAACATGCTTATCAGTTACTCTTGATGGCTATGCCCCCAAACCACCAGATTCCTAAACCCCAAATAAACTGCTATTTTATCCTAAAATCCACAGACAACTACATTTGCAAGAACAAAGTTCCCTAAATCATACTGGGCACGTCAAGGCACACCTCACTCTTGATGGTGCTGAACATTGTAGCACTTTTCTTACACACAAATCCTAGAATTCATGAACTAGAAGTATATTACAATTAAATTATTACTGAGAGCCAGGGCAGGAATTCAGGTTTTCACTTTCCACATAATTGACTCTGTTACCTACTAGCTAAGTCACCTCTCTTTTGTCCTCTTCTCCTTCCCCCAAGGACTATTGAATTTTTCCATGCTTTTTGTCCAATGACTGTTTAATGTCAATAAGTCCTTAGGGTAGGGACTGGAAACAGTGACTTATCCCTTCTAACTGAGTGCCCTGTCTTCTATACTACAGAGTGACGTATGCTTTGCTTCTCCCTCTCCATCTACTTCTCCCTCCCCATATGAATGAATCTTAAAATGTATTGTCTATACAGTTTCAAACAAAGAAGTGGAGAGCATTCTCCATGCAGAAGAGTCTTAATACCTCTTTTGGATTCAAATCTGCATCTCCCAAGGTCCTACTGATCATGTACATCAATGGGAATAAAAATAGCCCAGGCATGGTTGGAGCAGGGTGGGGGTAGGGGACAAGGGATTACCACAACCTCAGAGCTGTGACTGGATTTTTCCCAGAGCTGCACTGTGAACATGTACAGGCATTTGGGAGATTGGGTTAACCCTTTCCTAGATGGGGTTAAGTCTTTCTTGATCTAAGCTTGTACACCTCCTGAGGTGAACTAACATAGATTGGAAGAGCTATTTTCAGGGGGCAAAGTATACCTCCTGAATGCCAGGGACCTTGCCCTGGTTAGGTTGACCTAAATGTAGGTATACATCCTGAGTAAGACCTTTTATAGTACAATGTTAAATTAAGTTTCTTAGTTACATCTAA
>JAGPOW010000229.1:1857439-1880276 GCA_030014935.1 Caiman crocodilus
TAACTCATACTCTTATCAGACCTATCCTTAAACTATGAGTGCATGTTTTAATGACTGAAATATTTTTTGTATTGAAAAACCATTATATATTGCAAAACCATAATGCCCAAAACCTTTTTTCTTTTAAATTATGGTTATGTTCACATTCAGTAATTTTTATAAACCTCACAAGTCATTTTCTAAAACTTGCAGAGTATCTAATAATTATATGATACCAAGAGAGTTGCTTAATTAAACAGCATCCCCAGACTGAAAGTCATTAGCGCTCACAGCTGTTCCATGGCCTGTTTCAAAGATACGGTGGTCTTTGTCCAGTTCCCACTGGACAGGTGTCCATATCACAAACTGTCGTTACAATGAGCACTGATTGGTGCCATCTCAGCAGAGATGACAAGCAAAAACTGAATGGACTTCATGACTGAACTTTCCTATGAGCCTTATAAGTAGTCCTTCTAGAATACTTCTGGGATACATTAGTCAGACACTCCAGGTGACTTGCACTATTACCTCACATGCCATACCTGTTCTGTGAATAAATAGAGTTCTATGGCATCCAGGGCCCTATACATGGCAAGTCTGAGTCACTATTCACATTCTGACTTAAAGATGATTCCCAAGTTCTCATATTAAGAATGGTTTTTATTAGTTTTTTTCTCACAAATGTTCATTAAAATGTACATGTGTATGGCATGACTACACATTTCAAACAACAAATAACTAATAAGAAACAATATTAGGAGATATTTTGTATTAATAGCTTTAGTAGTTCTGTAGAAACTAGCATGACTGTGTAGATGTTTCATATGTAAAACATATTTTATTACTCCAGTTACTCAAGTCTATAGTCAACTCAGACTTGTGAAACTATAACCTAAAGGAACTATAGACGACGGGTAGAGTGACATGATTTCTATTTTTTTATTTGTTTAAATATTTGGGGTATAACAAATCAGGAGTGAAAACAAAATTGACATTTTCTGAGGTCCCTCAAGCATTCACACACAGTATTCAAGGTGCCCTTCTGCTCAAAAAAGCAACTGTATAGTAAATTGTACCTTCTTACATCACAAATCTATTCTGTTTATTAACTGACAAAAAATATGTGTTAATTAATTTCCATACTCCAGTTAGTATTGCTGAGCTACTACCACTGTGTTTCTCTTCCATCTTGTTCATCATCATAAATTAAAGTTATGCCTAAATAAGTCCACTGAAGGACTGAGCAAATATTCTATCCTGATGGGTATGATTGGAAGTTAAAATAGTTATATAGGCCTATTATATCTCCTATACCTTTTAGCATTAGTGATAATTTACAAAAATAAATAGGAAATAAACCCGTTGATACATGTTTCATGTAAAGTTTTGACAATTATATATATCTATATTTTCACTTGTAATCATACTACATGTGTAATGGTAATTTCTGAGAGGACAAATATGAATTTCACTGGACTAATTTTACAGAATCACTTATAGGAATGAAATTGCCCTTTAAATTAGCAACATGATATACAGCATATATTCTGGCAAGAGGTAAATCTTAAAAGTGGAACTGGTTGAATAATAGAAAAAAATATTGGCAAAGAATTCTTTGCACAATAGGGAAAAAAGTCATGGAATGCATTATTCATGGTATATCTCTAGAAGTTTAGATGGATGCTTGTTGTAGCTTATCTAGCCTGCTTCAATCTTCAGTATTGATCTGAAAATCTTGCAAAACATCTTCACATTTCTTGTCCTTCCTGCTTTTGGTCAGGTTAAATATATTGCTAGGGCCCTTTCTTGCAATATTTCAGCAATTCAACTTCCAGCTGGAATCAGAAAGTGAAGACACTAATGAAAATGGTAAATAATTGTAAAGAAAGGTTTTGAAACTTAAAAACATTTAGTTTACTTTCAGGATTGGGTTAAAGTGTGTGTCAGACCCTAATTTACCAATTCCAGATGTCACCAATGCCTGTCTATGGTAGCTAAAGAGAGCTTAGAAACTTATGAAATGTTCTTGTTTTTAAAAGAGTAAATAAGTACTTAGATCTCACTGTAAATCTTTGCCATAGATTACCTGAAGTAATTAGGCAAGTCATAATGAACTGGCTTCATATATGTATACATACACAGGCAGGTGTTTGGCATCTTAAATAAAAAAATGTTAGACCCTCAAACTGCATGTTCAGCTGTTGCCTTCCCCTGGTGATGCAAATAGTGCATAGGTACCTCAACTGTAAGCTCTAAAGTTCCCTATTGCCTAATTTATGTGCCTGGAAAAACCCAGAAAAACCTCGATTTTACTATTGGTAATAGCTTTAGAGTTTTCCCAACCCTATAGGTGTGTCTCCACTTATCTGACTGGGAGGACTGTGTCAGATTGGCATTCTTTATGTCTACCTACTAGGAAAAGCTTCATGCAGACTTCAACCACGTGCTCTTAAAACAAGATTGGAAGAAAAGGCTGTGTCAGCACTACAGATTAGATAGTCAGATTACACCTAGAGAGCCATAGAAGGAAGAATTGTGGGGACAAAAGTGAGGTTTTGAGTTTATTTTTTGATTTTGTTTTTGAAGGTGCTTTTATTATTTTTTTCCATAGTCCTGTGGTTAAGATACTTTTCTGGGGGGCGCAACTACACATGCTATTAGCATGGAGCAATAAACTCCAGCATAAGTGAGAAATCCATGCAGGCATAAGTGCTGGAGTTCATTGCTCCTGTGCACCTGAGACCACAGCAGGGAGCCTTGGGGGTCAGCCTGCTAGCTGGAGGCTACTCCAGCCCGACTCAATGTGCTGTGGAGTGGCTGGTTGGGGCATAATGGTGCTCCAGTGCAAGGCTAGCCAACAGGCAGCCCCCACACTGAAGCACCCTCATGCCTCAGCTAGCCCTGTCAGCCCATGTGCATTGCTGTGCACTAAATCATGCCATCCCAAAATAGTACTTCTATTTACAAGCATTAACTTGAGGTGGAGTTAATTAGTTTCCTGCAGCTTATTAGGGCTGTAAGTGTAGATGTTAACATTTTACTGCGAAGCTAATTAGACAGGTCTGCAGCAAACATATCATTTCCTTCAGAGTGGGAAGTTTCAAGACTGCCTGATCTAAAAAGGTACTTGAATCCAAGACTCATTTCACTGGAGAATAACCTAACTACTGGGTTCCAGTTGAAGATGTTCTACTTGAGACAAATAATTAAGTTCATTTTGGGCCAGAAAAGAGAAGATTGACTATATGCTCAGAGGTTATATCACTTAACTGTGATGTGCGGAATTGTTTTCAGTTGCTTGAATTAAAGAATATTTAGTTAGTTCTGCAAGATGAATTGAGTTCCACAGGTAGGACTGAGAGATTTCTGTCCTCAAATTCCCAATAGCCTGTACTTATAAAAGACTGGAAGAAGCAATCTTAGTCATGGAGTCCAATCTCTTGATAATATAGGCAGCCACATCATCTATTCCCTTTTGCAGGGATTAAGCTCCAACTTAATGACTAATGCACCAAAGGGAAGATTTCCTTTGCAAGTCTAACTAAGCAGGCCCTTAAGTAGAATTTCCTTTCTGACCTCAAAGAAATAGCTTCCTTTGGAAGCCATCTCCTTTTTCCATATTTGATAGGCTCGATACTTAATCCTAATGTCATTTTTCAGCCTATTTATCCAGTTATGTCTGGAATTTTTACCAATATATTTTTCTCTTCACTTGGATTGGAAATTCCAGATAGGTCTTTGACTTGTCTTCTCACTCAAAGCCTACAGTTCTTCAGTCCATTTGACTTCACTAGCTGTTTTCATCAGCTTGTCAAATTTTGGTCTTTTCAAGATTAATTCTCTTCTCCCTCCCTGCCCCCCCTCAAAAGAAGAAAACAACAACACACCCTGGAACATATTAGTTATACACCCATTTTGATTTACACATCCACCTTCTTTAAATCAAACAACTCATAGGGTACAAACAAGTGTTTATATCTTTAAGCCACCAACACCTAAACCAGGAACAGATAGATGTGATGCAGCAGTTCACTGCTCCCAGTAGTAGTCTATACTTGGATCTGCCACGTCTGAAATCCATGCGGGCACCCCTATGTCATTTACTTGGGGTCAGAGAGAAGGGTGGGCAGGATTGGGGAGAAGTCTAGCAGATCTTCAGTGGAGATTGGTGGATCCAGGAAGAGTTTGGCTAGGTTGGGAAGGGGAATCCGCAGGGGGTTGGTTGGTGGGTCTTCAGGAGGGTCGGTTGCCCAGTTAGAAAGGGTTGGGGACTAAAAATAACCCAGTCAGGGTTGGAGGGGGAGTGGCAAAGCTTCCTCAGCTCCAGGGAAAAACTGTGAATACATAAAAATGCTCAATAGATCAAGCTAACCCTTTCTTAGATTGGGTTAACCTGATCTCTATCTAAGTTGATGTACCTACTCAGATGAACTAACCTAGCTTGTGCATGCCATTTTTTGCCTGATTTAACCATTTTGAATGCCTGCAGAGAGAGGCATTTATATCAACCTAACCCTGGCTAGGTCAATTTAAATGTAATGGCTATATGTACCCATTATCACTTAAAAAAAAGGGACTGCTGGTTGGAGAAAGTATAAACTGTAACATTTGTGAATCATTAGACTCCTATCATCAATAGTAGCATTTGTTTTGCAATCTCTATCTAGGATCAATTGATGTGTACTAGACAATATATGTGTGCATATATATATTTGCTTTATATAGTAACCTTTGTATAAATCTCTACATATCAAGGATGTGTCTAGGCTTGGCAATTAGCTGTACATCAGCAGTGAGAAAAGGCAGGAAGTTGTGTAGTCAGTTGGAAGGGTTTCTCTTTTATTTTTAATGTAAAGTCCCCAAATTAAGATAGTAAACTAAAGACTTTACGGCAACTACTCAGCAGCATTCACTTACCTCCTTTCCTATTCCCATAGGAATAAGGATTTCTTCTTTCTCTTTAAGAAGTTACAGAGAAAACACTCTTTTGTTCTGGCTCTCTGTTTGCTACCTCTTCCACCTGGAACATGGGAAAGGCTGCTTCAAATCCCAGCTGCACTGAGCATTTAATTATCTATACAAAGTGAAGAGCACCAACAGCAGGAACTGAAAGGACTCACCACAGAATAACGGTCTGGGGATGAGACCTTGAGAGGTTCATAAAATCATAGAAGTAGGGTCAAAAGGGACCTTGTAGATCTTCAGGTCCAACCCCTGCCTGGGCAGGAGAGAAACTGGGCTCAAGTGACCCCAGCAATGTAGGTGTCAAGCCGCTTCTTAAGGACCCCCAGGGTAGGAGCTAGCACCACTTCCCTTGGAAGTTGGTTCCAGATCCTAGCTGTCCTAACCGTGAAGTAGTTTCTATGGATGTCTAATCCAAACCTACTCTCCAACAACCTGTGGTCGTTATTTCTTGTTATCCCGGGGGGCGCTGGGGGAAAGAAGGTCTCCCCCAAACCCTTCTGGTCCCTCCTAGTGAGTTTATAGACAGTCACAAGGTTGAGTTCAAGTCTCAGTCTGACTTGAACCTGTACCTCCCACATGCTAGGTGACTGCCCTAAACACTAGGGGTTCCTGTACACATGTGGGGAGGCTGGTCCAGTGCACTGTAATTACAGCATGTGAGAGCGGACTCAATTAACTGAGTCTGCTAAAGCATGCTAACTAGCATGCTCCAGCCGGCCTCCACATCTCATGTATCAACATCCGCATGCTTCAAAATGGTGGTAGGGGTGCTTTAACTAAAGCTCGTTCAACAAACTGATACATAAAATGCTGTGAACACTTTAATTAGAGCAGCTTTGGAGCTATTGTATTTAAAGTGCTCCCTCCTCACCCCTCAAGCATGTATAAAAATACCTTAGGTTATTGGTTAGTTATAATCTTACTTATAGCCCCTATTTGTTATTATTCCTCTCTGCCTGCCCCAGCCCCCACATTCTCTCAAAAAGATGTGGGTTCATTCTCAATGGAAAATTTTTAAGGGCAGAGAAGTCATTTCATAATAGCTCTAAACTTCTTAGTGGTTGCTGTTTTTTGGAACTTCCTCAAGGGCTTTATGCAGAGTCTGTTTTAAAAATGGGGAAAATGAGCTGCAGGTAAGCAGAACAATTTGCTCAAGATAAAACTGTTTGTTTTTAAGAATATGAGTGGACTCTTCCAAACTTACTTCATTTGAATTTTGTACTTTGGATATTTTTTAATAAGCATCTTTTTTTTTAACACATTGTAATTTTGTTATCTCCAAGAGAATGAAAAAGCTATACAGTATTTAATTTAAGAATTTAATTTCAAACAGATAGATGAACAGGAGTGCACTTTAAATTATAAATAGGAAAATTGAATGATAAGAAATATGCTTTCATTACTTTGTAAGTACCATAATAACACTTGCTACCTTGGGCCAGGAGATTATTGGCAACCCAAATTTTAATCATCAAAATGGTAAAGTTTTGTGTGTCTGGGAGGTACTAGTAGTTGCTTCTCTACTACAATGCATTTCTTGATATTTCGAGCTCTGGATAATAAACATTTAATAATGATTATATTAACATTTATTTTCCTTTGGGCTTGCTTTTGATGTGTACTATACAAAACAGGTGTTTTGTATTATTTTACTGACACTAGAGCTTTCCGGTTTGCACTGAGCTCAGAATTATTAGCTCAGAATCTAGTTGCCTATCTTTGTTATTGCTTTGTAAGGTTCTAATTAGAATTCTGGAAATCTAAAGAAGCAATATGCTTTGTGAATAGCACTGTGTCTTTTAGATGCATGATTGCTGTTCACTTTCTTTCACTTGTTTTATTAAGCGGAGAACAGCAAAGAAGTATTTGAATAATCTTGTATTTTTGATCTTCTTGTATTAGAAAGAATTTATTAACAATAAGAAGAAAGGAGATAACTGTGAATCAGTATTCAGTTTTGAGGCATATGAACAGGTTTGGGGCTCATTAAGACTTTGGCAAAGCTGATTCCCTGTTTTTTAAATCTCCTTTGGCCATTTAAACTACACTATTAAAATATTCTTGTACCTTGGTTGGGAAGGGACCTCATAGGTCATCTAGTCCAGGCCCCTGCATAAGTGCACGTGTTACAGTAACGTATTCATCCAAATGTTACATCTAATTTCCTCTTGAATACCCCTAGTACTGGTACCCTGTTGGCAACAAGGGGTAAATTATTCATTTGATTAATCAACCTTAACGATAAGACTTTCTTCATAATATCCAACTTGCTATTGCTCCTTTTCTTACTGTACCATTAACTTGTAATTTTCAGCAGAATTAATATTCAGATAAATGACCTGCTTTCTACATTCCAGTAATTTCTGCCATGCTGTTGGTTCTTAGCCTTTTGCAGCTGTATGCTGTACTGGTGTTCATAAAGTCCTCCAGTTACAAATATTCAGTCACAAGGCAGGAACAGGTCCTCGAGTCTTTCTAAAATTGCTGTGGCCTTTTTATGCCATTCCAGACACAGAAAAGCTTTACAAATTATTTTTAGGGATCTAATATTAGTATAGTTAATGCAAGATCATGTATTTGGCCCTTAGAGTTTGCAGTGTAAGGGTATGGCAAGAGTGGTGCTTGAGGTAGGAAAAGAAAGAAGGATAATAGGTGAAATTAAAGCTGTATAAAAAAGCATAATTGATTTAGTTTGGACACCTGTGGCAGGGCACTGCTAGTACCTGCCACTTTAAGGACTAGGCCAGGGAAGGCAGTGCCTGAGTAGGGCAGCATTTTTTAAGGCCCAGCTCCCTGAGCTGATGGCAATTCATGATCAGCCAGCAAAAGAGAAACACCTCTCTGCTGAACTCTGCCAGGAACACCTTGGAGGTAAGGATGAGGCTATGGGGATGTCTTGGAGGCCTCATTGGTCCTAGACGTGATCTAAAACTGTACCCTGCCAGGGCAGAAAGGCCTGGTGGGGTGCTGGTGGTGTGTCAGTCCCCATGTAAATGCCAGGCATGATCATCTCCCTGGTGTAAGGTGGATTGGGGCACCTTAGCCTCAGCCTCCACCTTCAGGTGGGTTATATAATACAGAGGCCAAGTAAGCTTCTTGAAGTGCCTGAGCCTGCTGGAGTGAGTGACCCCATGGGGCCAGGCATGCTTTAAGAAGCACATGAGCTGGAAATGGGGGACCCTGAACCCTGTGAGCAGGCAGTCAGCTTAGACTTGTCCTGAGGGACCCTTGATTGGCCCAAGCTAGGGCCAGGACCCGGGGGGGAGGAGGGGGTCCAAGGGCCAAGGTGGCCCACCACGAGGGATATCCAGAGCAGAGAGTCTCAGGATCCTGACTGGCCTGAGATGAGGCCAGGGCCTAAGGGGGAGCTGAAGGTCCTAGAGAGGGGACCACAGCTAAGGGGGTGAAGGGTGCAGCTGAGTTTATCTTCCAGGAATGCCATCTGCAGGGCTTGAGCCACAGTGTATGGGTAGAACAGAGCTATAGATTTTCCCCTAAACATCAGAGTTCAAAGTGGACAGCCTCCTGTCTAATTAACACTTCAATACTCTACTATTACATTAAGACGTGGCAGGAAAGTGAGGTGAGTGGCTGCCCCATAGACAGGAGGTGGGCTGGTGCTTGCACCAGGCATGAAAGCTTGCCCCTGTCACAATATCCAATCTGAAATGTTTCTTTTGATAAATGCCAATACAAACCAGTGTAATACTTCCATTTATTTTATTTTTTGTCCCTCCCCCCCTTTTCTTTTTTTTGGCCCAAATGGTTTGCTGAGTTCAGTCTGAATTTTTTAACAGCTTTGGTTATCATCAAAATACATTGTTAGTTGAATAAATAATTTGCCAGCTATATACATAAACACCCCCAGAATGACTTCAATTCTGTGAGATATTTGCTTTTTTTTTTCCTTTAATGGACAAGAATGGAGTGGAAAATCAGCCAGCTGGAGAAAATTCCTTCTCTGTGTTAAGAAGCCCCTGGGGAACGCTCATCATTGATGTAATTACAATGATGCCACTCTACCTCTGTGAAAGGTTGATCTATGGCAGTTGTAGATAACCTAATCCAAAGTCCAGCAGCAAGCAAGTTAATTTTAGACTTGAAAAGCTAAAAGCTGGATCTTGGGTGATTTAACTGAAAAAAGCTGTGACCAGACTTCCATTCTGCGTAGTACAGTCAGTTTGATATATATCAATAGATTCAAATGGTTTAAATATGTCCTGGTTTATTTGGTTGTGTTTTAATAACTTATTTATTTAACATCCATGCCAAGGTACAGAAGATGTGAAAGATTCACTTCTTTATATATCAAAGTTTGAGACAGAGTATTTAAACATAGTATTCCATCCATTATGGAGTCTTGTTTAGGCCTCTGACCTAGAACTAAAAGAGCCCAGCAATCTCACTGTTTAATGCTATCTACAGATCTGACTTTGGCATTTAATGTCTATATAATGTATGCTAGGTTAGGTTTAAATTGCCTAGAATGGGGATTCACAAAGGCCAGTGTGAGAAGTTGAGAACTGTCTTTATTGACCCATAAGACATTCTGAGTGCAGGGATGTGCTTTTGGCCCTACATCTCAATGACAGTCAGCCTAGCCTAAATTTAGGCTGCAGGGAAACGCTATCTTGTACAAAAACCATGAACTCCCTCCTGGAGCTGGACCTAGTAGAGGCATCTTTCCCACAAAATACAGTATTAGCAAGTGGTACCCCCTTTTAGCTTGTTTACTCTGGACAACAAGATTTCACTTTCAAATAATCTTCTTTCTGAGGCTATTTAAGCCCAAGTCTTCTATCTCCAAGGAACATTACCCTAACCACCAATTTTAGCAGGGAATTGACAGATAAGGAGGAACCCATTAATCTTTCCTCTTAAAACTGTTCACTTGCTATATAATAGTTCAATTTCCTTCCAACCAGAGACAGGGAAAGCAAGAGAGAATGGCATTGTAGCCTGGTGGTGGTCAGGGCACTCATCTGAGTTGGGAACATTTGGATTCCAGTCCCCGCTCCAACAATTATTTAAGGGCATGAACAAACGTTGCAGCTTCAGCAGAGGAGTTGGAGCTGCTGTTTAGGAGCATACAATGTAAAGGAGCTAAATTGCCCCAGCTTTGCCCTGAATGAAATTTGGTTCACTTATTTAACTATAGAAGCGTGCGTACATAACAGTTACAGCATAAGACTTATTATCTTCTCCCCTACAGCAGCTGTTCCTCCACCTTTGAAGCTTCTGCACCTATACATTTGTCCATATGTGTGATTGGGGTGCTATGAGATCTTTTGAAGGGTGCCATAAGGTGTAAAGAGATAGGTGCAGGTTGGACTAGTCCTTTGCCTTCTGTAGCCCTGCCTCTATACCTCAACTCTCCACAAGGAAGTAAGCATTATAATAAGTATGTTTTGGAAATGGCTTGCTGATAAATAGCCAAAAGTTGTGGAGGAGTGCCCCAAGTTAAATGAAGAGTGCTTCAAGTCTAAAAAGGTTGAGAACTACTGGTCCATATCCTAACTATTTACACTAAAGTAAACTGCTTCAACCACACTTAGTCCAACTCTGTCACATAGCTTAATTTTAAGATACAGCATTTCTGAAGAAAACTATATGAGCAGTCTTTTCTTTTGATTTCTAATTTGTGTATGCCTTAGTATGAGACCCCAGAAGTTGCACACTTCAACTCTTATACCATTTTCAGAGACTGTTGACTAATTTTGGGCCAGATTTTTAAAATGTTAAGTTAGGGCGTGTGTACATGAAACAGGGCTCCTAAATTGAAGCAGTGGGTTTTAAAAAACACTGCTTAAATTTAGGGCTGATTTAACCCCTGTGTCATGCATACATACCCCACTGACTTTTGTGTCTCTCTGGTGGGGAGAATAAGGCAAGTTGCCAGTAGGCAGAGCAGTTCCTGGGCTGCAGACAGGCTGGGCGCTAGTGCTTCCCCCTGCAGCAGTGGTATGTTTCCCCCAGGCAGCACTTGCCCTCAGGCACCTGGCTTGGGCGGTCCCGGGGTGATCTTAACCATGGAGGGACACACTGACTCAGGCAGACAGGCAGGTTCCAGGAAGATGGAGGCAGGAAGATCAGGCTCACTACTTTCCTTAGAGGGAGCCTGCTTTTCTGAGCTGCTACCAGGCTGCCTGCAGGGTTTCCTGCAGAGCTGTGGAGATGCACAGAGCACGGTACTTCACTCTACAGCTGTAGGGGCAGCAAACTAGGAGTTTTAGTTTGCTGTGCCCCAAGTCATTTCAGGTGCATTATGCCACCGGATTTCCCACAGCAGCTGAAGTTAATGCACAATACACTGCTAAGGCATGCAAACACCACCACCATTAAAGCAATGCAGAAGCATTTAGCCCACTTTAAGGTGTAATGCACACACACCTTGTTTCGTCTACACACAGCTTTAGGTGCCTTAGGTACTTAAAATAACTTTAAAAATGTCTTTAACCAATAAGCAGATATGTAAAGAAATTGTACTTGTTTTCATTTAAATAAGTGTTTTGTTATAGGTAAAAAATTTTGATCATCTTGTTTTGAGCATTAGTTATTTAGTAAAATGTGTTAGGGTTGTTTAATGAATATAAGGAAGTAGAATACAGACTGTTTTCATTACAGATCCATAAGGGATCATTTTAAGATAGATATATACTTCTAGTCTTAAGTTTCTTCAAGAATATTTCCCAATATTATAGGTTAAAATCACCTGTTGGATCTTATTACTTTTTTATAATCCTATAATTATAGATAGCTTCAGACTGATATCTGTGCTAGTCCCAGTGGTATCTCCAAGACTGAACAGAAAGGCTACCTGAACTTAAACAGGAATATTAAAAAAACAAAAATAATAAATAAAAAATGTAATTAAAAAAAATGTAAACATAGCCAAATAAAATATTCACAATTTATGACAGTGATTTTAGATAAAAAAAACTTTTAATTTTGATTAGTTTTAATGTTGGTAGTTTGGCCAAGTTTAATTAACCATGCTTCGTATATTAAGGGCCCCTCAATATATATGCAGTTATACGTGCAATGGGATCTAATACAAGAGCCACACAATTGTGACTCCTGCCATGCTACACATGGCATTGTATATGAGATCCCCATTGTGCCTTATCTCTGGTGTTGGGGAAGCGTAGGATTACAATACCAGGTGCTGCCTTCTCCAGCTCCCATGACTGCGAGGCCTGCATCTGATGGGACTCACAAAAGGGCACAGCAAGAATGCTGTTGCTGGTGTAAGCTTGTGAGGTACAACAGGGGAATCATGGGGAGAATGGTGCTGCCAATGAGAACCACCAAGCTGATGATGCTGGTAGTGGAGGCAATGTTCTCCCTGCTGCAAGCCTTGCAGCTGATGAAGCTTAGGGCAGGGGCAGTGCTGGAAATGCTACCACCACTGAAAGCCATAAGGGCTCCTATAGATATGCACAGAGCTCTGGAAATCCAGCACATTGGAGCAGACATGATTAATTGAGTCTGCTGAAGCATGGAAATTGATATACTTCTGCAGCCTTCTGCATTACATGTATCAGCATCTCTGTGCAGAAAATGTGGTGGTGGGGTGCTTTGAAATAAAACATATTCAATGAGCTTTAGTTCAAAGCACCCCACCACCATTTTTTCAGCATGGGGAAGCTAATAGACATGACCCACAGACACTTTTAATTAGTGCAGCTCGTTAAGTAAAACACCTGGCACTGAATCCCAGAGCAGGTGTAAAAATGCCCCTTTGTCACCTGTGGGGCTGGCAGTGAGTGGTGCACTCATGTGACTGGAAACCCCTTAGTTGACGGGTCTCCCAGCCATAGGAGAGCACTTGCCTATACATTCAATTAATGACATGATTAGAACAAGCTACAAAATTGTTATACATTTGTTGTGGAATAACTTCATAGCTCACTGCTTGTTTTATCACGCCATTAATTGGTTGAACATGTAACTGGGTCACAATGTAAGGTGTGATGAACTGGTCAATCTTGCCTAATCTGTAACATGTAGAGGGGACCTAAAACACACAAATGTCCACATTTATGAGACCATATGTTTGTCCCTGCTCTGAATGCTTTTGTTCAAGGAACTCTAGAACTCCATAATCAATATCTCCATATATCTAATGTTTAATAAGCAAAACAGGAATGGAAAATATTGTTTCTATCCAACATATCAGTTCTAACATTACAAGAGGAACCTTTGCTTTTGCATTTGACTCCTTGATTTCTCCAATTTAATTTTGTATTCCTTTCAATGTTTCTAAAGGGAGAAAAACTCTGTTATAGTTGCCCTAGCAAATCTTCTTATACATATATTAATATGAAACAAGACTAAAGCTGATACACAAAGGTTTTCTGAGAAGATTGTCATGAAATAAAGCCACTAAGCAGAGCTTTTAGGTTAAGGATTCCTAAAGGGTTACTGCTTGACATTGGCTATATCTATATGTGTGGTGAATTGTGAAGTTGCATAAATAAGTAATAAATGACTGTGGAGTAGCTGGCATTACTCTGCAGGACCATCACCACACTTTTTTTTCAGATGCTACTGTTCAGTAGCAATGAACAGTAGCCCATTACTGCTGTGCACTCTCATCACCACATGACTAGTACTTTCCAACACTACTGCGAGGTAGCAACACGTTACTGCACAATAGATCATTACTACTGCTCAGTAGCATCTCATATAGACATGTCCACTCCTATAGGCAAAAAAAATCTTTACTTTTCATATATGAAAACAATGACTTAAGATGCTTGTACTTTCAAAACTACTGTTTTGTCTCTACTTGACTTGATTTCTGTCTTGTAAAACTTAGTGAGATCAACAAAATAAGAAGGGTCTATGGAGTAGTGCATGGCCTTACAGAGGCAAAATGCCAAAGACCCAATGATTTCTAGGTATATGATAACACTTGTTTGTCACATTCTGGGTCCCATAATGGCTATACTCAGCAAAATTTCTCGTGGGACTCAGTGAGGACTGCTGGATCAGTCTCAAAGAATATATTTTTTGGCAGCCATATCTATAATGAAGAGGGAGCAAAGGCAAATTTAAATCAGACATTAACTCGTGACAGCACTACATGTAAAGACAGTTTCTAAAATATTGTGTGCACGTAAACATTTTCTTTTTTTTTCTTTATCATCACCACCTGCGTAATTATTTGGTCATATGTGTGATGCAGTCACCCTCTTGGTTTCATCCAGGATTCAATTTGACTGTATGTGAGTGACTGTAGGTACATTTGGTTTAACTCCTATTAGTTTTTCTTTTTGGGTAGGTGGGGTGGGAAGGAATTGTCCAGCTACTTAAGAAAACCACAAAGATTCACACCCTTGTCTATTGAAGTAATGTTTTACCTCTAGCTCTATTGATGAAGCTATTTGGTACATTTTAGCACTGCATTGTATCAATTTTGTTACCCCTTGAATTTCCTCCACTTATAAATGTAAACAACAGATAGTGAAAATATGGTCAGCAGATTCTTCTGCCACCAGATACTGGTCACTGCTTCAGTCCTGCAGCTACACCTAGTCTGAGTCGTCAGCACAAGGATTATGAGCTAGATGCAAAGACTATTGAAGTCAGTGTCTCTTTCCATTGGACAAAGTGGGTTTAGGATCTGGCCTAAAGCTATGGCCAGAGATAAAAAGCAAGGTTTCATTTTTTTAAACATGTCCATTCATTTTGAATAATTTGTCCGGATTAAACTATTTTATTTTTATTTAATAAAGGCATTGCAGATAATAACAAAGTAGAGATTATTGCTAATGTAGGTTGCTCTGGTGTCAAGCCTGTGGTCTGCCTGATACCCAAGAAAAAACAAATAAGGTACTGATTGGAATGATTCTGTTGCTGAAAGAATTATATCCATGGAGTAACCATCAGAAATATTGTTTCTCATGGAACTATGATGCCAGATAAGGAACACAGAGAATGTGGATGTTTTCTCTCCAAGGGTACAATAAATCATATGAGTTCTTCCCAAATGCCAGTCAGAATCCATTTACTAAAACTTTGTTCATGGTTTACATTTGGGCCATGGGACCTCATTCACAGCCTAATGAAAAATAGGGTGAAGCTGAATGTTATACTTAGACCACACTAAGGGCACTTATAACATGAGCATCTCCATATTAAAGCTTGGTAACACATGCTAAGTGCCTTCTGAGCACCTCAAAGTTATATCACTTCAAATGGGGGTTAACTCTAGGCCATGCTATCTAGCTCATGTTTGGGTATCGTCAGTCCACTCCACAAAAATAAAATGAGCAATTTACAGTCTTCCAGCATCCCAGGATGCACAGTTCATAGCCCAGCCCCTCTGTTCTCCCACCAAGAGCAGGGGTGGAGCCCAGGTGTCCTGGCTCCATGCTAATGGCAAGTCAGAATTGTGTGGGCAAGAAATGGTATTAACCCTTAACATATGACTACTCGCAGCATGTTCTAACTTTAACGCTGCTTAACATTCCACTGATTTAGTATGGTCTAGGCATAATATAACTTCACTCTTAGAAACTCTCCAACCAACTACAGTGAGCTTTGAATCATGCCCTTAGCTCTCTGTGTGAAAGGTGGAAAAGGAATTGCAGTAAGTTTAGGGGCAGTCAAGTCTCTTCATGTCCTTCAAAATTCTTGCAACCAGCAAAATATATGTTTTAAGCATCCCAGTGGCATGTATTAAAAAGGAATTTCCTAAAACAGATACTCAATTCTTCATTCAAATTGCTGTTGATGTTATGCACATTCAGACATTTAAGGAACAACAAGTTCACCATAAATGCATTAGGGGGTTAATTAGGTTTTCAGTAAGCACTTCTTCCGTAATTCCTCCTTGGTGCACAGCATTTACACTGAACCATTGGGGGATAGTTGGCAGCTGTAAACATGAATCATGACAACTACCAGTAATATTGGCAGCAAAGAGATTTAAGGTTAAGGTCATTTAAAGCCAATACCTTCTCTTCCTTTATTCAATCACATACAATGCATAGGGCTTAAGAAAAGGATTTACTTTGTCATCTAATGAGGATGTCCCTGAGCATGCTTTTATTTAAAACTACTCTTTACAGTTTTTCTTTCTTTCTTTTCCCCCTTATTCTATTCAGCAGCCTCCTTTATGGGTATTTCCCCCTCTGCAGTTTTCAGTAATGAAGGGGAAACATTATCACTTGCTGTTGAAATTAAACCTTGGAAAGGTTTTCTAGAATGAGAGTTTGACTAGCTATGGGCAAATATCCAAAAGCTGTTTGGGGTGGTATTTGAATTTCTCATCCTTTTCAACATAATGCAAAGTTTGGATTCAATCAATAGCATTAATAAGTACTTTTCTGCTGAAGGAGCACATGGATTCATTTACAGTGTTGTTACCATGTGTCCCCTGAATGTAGGTTTATCATGCAAGAAGCCTTCTAGAATAATACATGTAATCTGTGGGAGAAGAGTATGTGTCCACTATTACTGTTCTTCATACATTGTATGTAATTAATGGTATTGTGCTTTATATGAAATTCATAGTAAAAGGATTAATATACTCTTTCACTTTCTATTTTTTAATTTCAATCCTATATCACATTTTCTCTCAATATTTTTTTTCAGGTTGTTGTTTAGCTCCTAACCTAACCTCAGTTCTGCAGTGTTATCTACAACTTCACACAAATGGGATTGCATGAGAGGTACAGGTCTATTTTGCCATGATCATGCAAACAGTTATGAATCTGAGTAAATACATGCATATTGTAAAATTAGTCATATACATAACTATTTGCAGGATCATGTCTTAGCATATAAATTAATGCATAAATTTGTTTGCCCTTAGTTACAGTGCAATGTGTTGTGTGCATACAGTTTATTTTTGTAACACAGTGTCAAATGCCTGACGTTAGTGTAGCTGCATCAATGTAGGTGGGAAAAAAGATGTGAGCTATTCTCTTCATGGTAGTGTTATAAAGCTTTTTTTCCTTCATTTTTTCCCTTTTTTTTTACTTAAATATGAGAATGTAACTTTTCTTTGAAATGGGAGCTATTGTTATTAGCTATTGTAATGCAACTGATACTTACTTTTAGCTCAAAATATTGCAGAAATACAGTGAAGCCCTTTTAAATGAGAGTCTGATAAAAGAATTTAATCACAGTGCAACAGAAGGAAAAACAGAATAGCTTTTTGAGTTGATAAAGGGATATAACTGATAGAGGAAGAGATCTGTTAAATTACATATTTCTGTGTAGTAGGCAACAATATATTTTGTTAAGCAGCAAAGTCCTTTTACTTGAATACCTGCATGCTAAAAGGAGAAAAGATACAATTGAGATGTATTGGGTTATCAGCTAATCTGTTTTCTTAGGTCTTGAAATTGTGCATATGCTCTTCTTAAAACATGTACAACTGCTTTATAATACACCTGAAAGTACTGCTGGCAGCAGTGTTTATAAGTGTTGGTGCATTTTCTCCTTTAAATCCAGATATGAGTATCTCAACCTGTCCTGTCTTGTAGTTAGTCTTACAGAAGATGAGAGAGGAAAATAAGGAGAAATTTCTCTGTCAGTTTTAGGAATGAAATTTAGGCCTAGATACACAAAAGATCTGAACTACTATTATAATCTCTCAAGTCCAAAAAGTTGATGCTGTAGGGCTAGATTCAAAACAGGCTTAAAGCAAGAGCACACATACAAGTTACAGTGAGATAAATGAATATGAGTATTTATAGCATAAATATCTACCCTTTGGTAACTGTTTATGTGCTCTTTCTCTGTCGACCTGAAAACTACCTCATGAAAGCCTACATGGGTTAGCTATCACCTATCACAAGCTAAGAGCATTCACATGAGGAGTTGCCATAGAGCAGCATATGTATTTCAGTAAAGTAATTAGGGGTGGGTGAAAAGGGCACTTGTTGTGGGAGCCAAGTTAAGAGGGATGCTGGAATTACATCCCTCCTCAACTCTGCCACCCATGAAGAGTCTACTTCCTGGAAGAGTTGTAATGCAATCCTGAGCAGTTCCTAGCTGCCATTACTTTTGGAGCAATAGACAGCAACTCTTCTGGGACTATTTTAGAGTTGCAGTATGGCAAGACTGCCAAGGTGGCAGGACTCTGACTCTCACCTCACCCCACTCTTAGAAACTGTAACCCCTACCCCCTTTCTTTGCATGCTGCCTCCCAAAGTGTTTGCCCCAAGTGTCAACTCAAGCTTGTTACACCACTGATGTACTGTAAATCCTCCTCCTTATTTACTTCACAGTGGGCACATCTACATGTGCTATTAATGTGCAGTAAGGTTACTGTACATTAAACTGAGGCACAGTAAACTGTTTCCTGAAAGAGCTCTTCATGTGTGCCTGCTTGGGAGCAAATTTTCTCCCAAATGAAATAGTTAGACCAATGATGCTTCTGCCGTCTTGCCCAGCTCTGCCCCACTGTAGCAGCCAGGGGGAGTTCCAGGATCTCCCAGGTGCCACCCGTGGGCTGACAGGGGGCATGGGGCTGGTACTGATCCTCACACTGTGGGAAAGAGCTGTCGCAACAGCTGGGACTGCTACATCCCATTCATGTGAGAATCTGTTCAGGATTAATTTGTTTGGCCTCTAATGCAAAAGTTACTAAGAGGTAATAAGATAAATTTTAGGTACCTACTCTTGGAATAGAAACCAAAATCTAGAAGCATAAATACACTGCAGAGTAATTGACAATGTGATCAGGACTTCTCCAGGAGCAGACCAACAGGGAAAAGTTGAAGAGATGTGACCCTCACCTTGTGTCGGAGGTGCGACACTTGATGCACAGGCCATTAGGGTGTTGGCCCCCTCCACATGATAACTATAACCTGAAACCTTATCTTGAATGTTGACAAGTACAATCTTTCCTTGAAATTTGAGTAAGGTACATTTTCTACAGGCAAGTGGTGTGTGAGGATGGCAATGTAAAGTTAAAACTGTTATGCTTTGTAACACAGTTCAAAATTCATTGGGCTAGAGAGAAAAAGGAGCATGCCTGTCTAGGTTACTGGTTGTCGAAGAGTTGAGTTGGAGGTAGAGAGAAGCATAGGCGATGCATAGAAGGGGCACAGGGGTGTCGGGGGGAAGGGACATGTGCCCCACCCTGAGATTGGCCCTTACTGGCTGGGGAGTTGGGGCACTGAGTGAAGCACTGGCCTGTCCCCTCCCCCGAGATTGGCACCAGCTGGCACTGAGAAGCACCAGCCAGCACTTGCAATTTTGTTGGCGGTGCTGCGATTGGCTGCTGGGGGACCCCTGCTCCTGGTCAGCAATCAGCCACTGATGCTCCCCTCCCCAGATTCTGGAGGCACCAGTTGCCCATAGGGAGAAGAAAGCCATTCAGATCCAATCTCTGCTTTCAGGACTTTTTATATGCTTTAGCTAATGACAGGTTTACGTACTTTCATCTTAAACAACATATGAGAACAGTGTCCTAACCACCAGATTAGAAAAATCATTTTTGTTCTATCTTTTCCTTTCTTCTTATCCCCCTTTTTTTGGCAAATGAATCTCAAATTATTGCTTGAAGTGGTGCAGAAGAGGGTATGTCTCCCCCAAAATTTATGTTATATCCTATATTCTGATGTTATGGAGATTTGTAGGTATGAAGGTTGAAAAGGGAACTGAATCACCATAGGCTACTGGTTAGCATACAGAATATTGCCTCCATTTTTGGCCACATTTTTTAAAAGATAGTACACCCCACTGCTGCATTTTTCCAAGAAGTCAACTCCTGCAGGTCTGTCTTAGGCATACTCTGAAAATGCCTGTTGAATTAAGAGTCTCAGGAAGGTTAGGTGAATGAAAATCTAGACTCTGGCTCCTGACTGATCTTACATGTAAAAATAAACTTAGCCCTGTCAACAATGAGGTGCTTCTGGGCTGAAGCAAGGTGCCATGGAGTTAGGCAGCTGTTGTTCAGAGATATTTTAGCATTGCTAGTTAGTACTTAAGTAGAATTTAAGTGCTTTCCTTTTTGACCTGGCCCTTGGTTCTCATCAGGACAGTGGATTCAATTAACCTAAAATGACACCTAAAAATGTAGTGCTGTGACTAATTATTGTAGTGGCCTCTTTATTTTTGATAAATTAGTACTTATTCTTTTCAGCTATATTCATACAGCTGTAGTCACTAGCCATGAAGTAGCTAAGTGGAATATTTGAAAATCCAGGAATTGATCATTTAGTAATTCTAGCAGTAGTTGGAAGTGCAGGTTGGGAGTATAAAATGATAAACGTGAAATCTAAGATTTTAAAATATTTTATATTTAGGCTTTCAGTTTTGAAAATGATGGCCATCAGCTCTATATTTGTATTGCACCTGGCTATTAATGTAATATGTATTTACAAGTGTGTACCCAGTGAATTGTTGTCCCCTTAGATTCTATTGTAGTAGTTACCAAGGTGGAACTAGAATATTGTGTTTTAGAAAAATCAGGGGCTATAGAAAGATGAATCTGTTTTCAGTACAGGGAGAGACCAGGGTTGGATAAAAGGAAATTTGAACTTTGGTAAGATAGGATTTTTTTTTATTTAAGAGAAGAAACCATAAGAGAAGGAAGGGTAACAACGATGGCTATGTCTGTTAAGTGTTTATTGGGAGACCTGAAGGTAAACTGAAAGATAATCAGAAAGAATGCATAAACAACAATCAGATTCAGTCTTCAAACAAGATTTAGCTACTTAGGGAATAGACTGATCTTCTGAGAAGTGGCCTAATCAGAAGCTAAGCCTGAGGGAAAGGTTTAAGATGGGAGGCATGTTTGGTATAATTGTGGAAGATTTGTTCTGATGTTATTGAACTACAGCAGAGAGGCATGGTCATGATTTTATTAAACTATGATGGTGGTGTTTTGAATTTCTGTTATTTAGGTATATGATTAAACCCAAGCTACCACAAAAATGAGAAAATGTGTTCTAGATCACTACTGCATACTGGGAAGAGAGACGCTGCCTATTTTTTATAGAGTAAGTACATTTATGCACAAATGGCAGGGGTGAAACAAGACAAACCCAGAAGTTCAGATCCACCATCAAATTTAAGAAATGTAGAAAGCTGATTTTTTATATTTTGATCTCATTCCTTGTTGATGTTTATACCATATGTATCAGGCCCTATATTGGATTTCTTCATCAATGTTGGCCTTTGAGAGATAGCTGCTATGATATGCAAAGTGTTCAACATTTTCCAGCTCCTATCTACAAGGGCCTTTGCCAGGGGAGTTGATTGGCCCACAACAACCTGGTGAAACACCTTTGTTTTTCTCTGCTCAGCAGTTGGGAGCCAAGACCTCTGATATGGTTTAGGTGTGGTCTCGGCCACATGTGAGCCCTCGCAGCACAGGAGGAGCAGGAGCAGCAGCAGCAGCAGCAGGAGCAGCAGTGAGAGGGGCAGCGCCGGCAGCTGAAGTTGATCTGGAGGGGAGCCTCCTGGATCACTTTTAGCTGAGCCGGCAGGGAGCTGCACTCCCGAGCCATGCGTGAACAGAGCGCGCAAACAGGCACACTATGTAAGGACGCGCCAGCGTTTGCACCAGCGTTTGCACAGGAGGAGAGTGAGGAGGAAGGGAAGAGTGACAACAGTGGGAAGACCACTTTTTCTAGTAACATGGTGAGTACACACAGTGCCACTGCCAGGGGCCTGGCCCCTCCCCCTCCGCTTCCCTGGTGCTGCCCCCCAGTGCACTGCTGAGGCCGCCACTCAGACCGGGCCCCAGGAGGGCCCGCTGTCTGCCTCCCCCACCCTGGCTGGGGGTGGTGGCTGGGTGGGGCTCCCGGGGGTGGGGGTGATGCCTGGGGCATCCCCTGGCTGCCCCTCTTGTGGCCATCTTCAGGCCCTGGAGGGGCAGCTGCGGGAGCTCCAGGCAGAGGTGAGCAGGCTTAGGGGGATCCGGGCGACAGAGCATGAAATTGACATGTACTTCTGTTCTCTGCAGGACCAGAAACCTACTGAGGAGCCCCCAAGACCCAGAAGAGCGACTCGTTGGTGGCAGCAAGTTCCCCCTGGACCCAGGGCAGCCCATGCTGCTGCAGAGCCTGTACCTGAGGTGCCACTTGGGAACAGATATGCAGCCCTGGCCACCCTGGAGGAGATTGCTGAGGAGAACCCCCATCAAGGGGCTGTTCGTGCACCATCAACGCAAGTGGATAAGAAGAAGAAATCCCAAAGAAGGAATAAGCGTCGAGTCCTGGTCATCGGGGACTCCATCCTGAGGGGCACGGAGAGTCCCATCTGCCGTCCTGACCCCTTGGGCCGAGAGGTCTGCTGCCTGCCTGGATCGCAGGTTCGGGACGTCACGGAGTGCATCCGGAAGATTGTTAGGCCCACAGATTACTATCCATTAGTGGTAGTCCATGTGGGGACCAATGACACTTTGAGAGGCCGGCCGGAGGATATCATTGAAGATTTCAAGGCTCTTGGAGGACAGCTCAAGGCAATTGGAGCGCAGGTGGTCTTCTTTTCCATTCTGCCAGTGAGTCGATGGGGAACACGACATGAGGAGTGTATCGCGGCTGTAAACCAGTGCCTTCGGGGTTGGTGCTATGATGTGGGTTTTGGATTCTTCGATCACAGCACACATTTCTCTATGCAGAGCATGCTGTCGGAGGATGGACTTCACCTATCACCTAAAGGCAAGCGTTTCTTTTCTTCCAGGTTGGCTGATCTCATGCGGCAGGCTTTAAACTAGCTTCACCAGGGGACGGGCCTGCCGGAAGAGGAGAGGATGCTCTGCCACTAAGTCAGGTAAGTTGGACGAGCAAAGGTGGTTGTAGCTTGGGGGATACACGTGGAGAGGGGGAGGTGGCAGTGCATAGCCTTAAATGCTTCTATACAAATGCACGCAGCATGGGAGGTAAGCAGGAGGAGCTGTCTCTCCTGGTGGCTGTGGAAG
>JAGPOW010000229.1:1880376-1892533 GCA_030014935.1 Caiman crocodilus
TTTAAGAGTAGATTGGATAGGTACTTGGCTGGGGTCCTGTGACCCTGGCACTCGTTCCTGCCATTGGCAGGGGGTCAGACTTGATGGCCTGCTCTAGGCTCCTTCTGACCCTAGATACTATGATACTATGATGTTATAGTTCAATCTCAGACACTAGTATGCTTGAGCGACACGGCTAAGGGAGAATTGAAGTGAGTAGGCAGCCCTGCTTGATACCAGTTTTAATGGCAAAGGGCTCCATAGTGAAGCCCTTAAGATGGAGGCAGCCATCTGGTCATGAAGGAGTTTTAGGATGATGTTAAATTTCCTTGGGCAGCCAAACTTTGATAATCAATCTTCCATAGAGCCTAACAGTTAACAGAATTAAAGGCTGTGGTCAAATTGGTAAAGGCTATATATACTGTTCCTGGTGCTGTTTTCAGTTCTCTGTTGTTTTCTTGGCTGTGCCAGGCCACAAAAATCATGTCTGTGGTGCCTCTTGATGGTCAGAAGTTACCCTTGGACTTGTGAAGGATTTCCTTGTAAAGAAGGAGCAGTCAGTTCAGCAGAATTCGATTGAGGATCTTCCCAGAAATGGAGAAGAGGATAATACCTCAATAGTTTCCACAGTCAGACTTATCTCCCCTTGTAAATATGGTGACACTATTGACATTGCTTACGTCAGTGGGAATTTCCTTTGTGTTCCAGAATTTAAGAAGAGTAATTTAATGTGTGGACCTATAGGGCAGTTTTGCAGAGCTGTGACATCCATTAATGTGGACTGCAACTGCCAGAAACTCCAGAGGTTGGGAGGGGAGGGGGAAAGGTATAGGAAGCTTGAGGCTGAAGTAAGAGGATGAGAGAACAGTGTGTGCATGAAAACTGGCCAGTCCAACACAGAGTAGGGCACAGCTGGAGATCTCACTGTTGTGTCAGCCCAAACTGTGGCGTGAAAGAGCTGGACTCAGACTTGAGGGCAACTGCAAGCAATTCTTTGAGTGCTCTAGGAATTTAAGGCTTGTTTGGGGACGTGTCCAGAAGTATGTGTGGGGAAATTAAGATTTTAAGTGTATGTTACCATGGTGCTGATGTTTCTTTACCTTTTACCTGTTCCCTCTCTTTGGCCTGTTGGCTCGTGACCTTAACCCCTATGATTTTCTATATAAAAAGGGAACTCTCCCTTGCTGTTTGTGTCAATTCCTGAAGCTGCAAGGTTGGAACACATGGCTGTTTTTTCTTTGAAAGATTGGTAGCATTTGAACATCAAAGGAACTCGATTTTGATCTTTAGGCAAAAGTTCATCCATGCACAAGATAGCTAAGTTTGCTGTTAGGAGAAGAACAGTTCTGATTCATTGCATTCATTGTTTGTATTCATCTTCATCATCTGATAACATTAAAATGCTAGCAGATAGAAAATGTACTTGCTTCTTTACTCTTCCAAGGTGTAGGCTATCATTTAGGCAACTGTATAGTATAGATCTCAAATATTAGGCATGACATTTTGAATAAATATTCACTATGCAATTTAAAATACACCAGAAAAAAATAACATTAGCAATATGAGGTAAAAATTTCAAAGTATCCATGCTATTATTTTTTCAAAAGTCTTGCAACATGTCTTGGATGTTCTCTACAATATCAGTGAAAAACTAAGCCCCACTTACTAGTTTTCAACTAGTTCTCACTAGCTGGCTAGGCACATATGTATATATCTGAGGGCAAATTTGGGAAAAAGCCACAGACTTTCTCCCCACTCTTCTAATAGTTAAATGGCTAGGGTGCATATTAGGGATCCAGGTTCTAGGCCACTCTCACCCAGAGGATGTTTGGATCTGTGCCTGTTTCTTTGCAGTATGCCACATACCAGGCAGTGCTCCTTTTAAAGCTCAGACACAGTCCTTTCTATTTAATAGTCATTGGGTAAAATGGATGAAGAGCATCACATAAAGAAGCCTGTGTCTTAGTTCGAGGAAATTTTCAGGCTAGAACCCAATGCTAGCTTCAATCTTAAATGGGAGACATCTCTTTGAGCCATAGATCTTCCTGCTTTCTTGTTTTATCCTTCCTTCATATCTCTTGCTCTGGGCTACCTTGGGAGCTAAAACTTAGTTTCGTAGTTATTAGGGGCTGGAAGGGACCTTACAGATCATTGGATCTAGGGCCCCTGAACTTGGACAGGAAAAAGTGCTGCGATCAGATGACCTCAGCAAGATGGGTGTCAAGACATTTTCTGAAGATCACTAGGATGTGTAATTGTACGGGAGCCTGTTCCAAACCCTCAGTACTTGACCTGTAAAGAAGTTTTTCCTTATGTCTAGCCTGAAGTGATCCTCAATCAGAAGTGAATGCCCATTATTTCTTGTTCTGCCCTGTGAGGCTGTGGTGAACAGATGCTCCCCCAGGCCCTGATATATGCCCTTGATATATTCATAGGCTGCCACCAAGTCCCCTGTCAGTCTTCTCTTTTTCAGGCTGAGCAGTCCCAAGTCTTTCAGTCTTTCCTCTTATGACTTGGTGTTGAGGCCTCTAGAGAGGAGAGTCCATGCGTCCACATTCTTCTCCAGCACCCAACAGCCATTAGTCATGTGTTTCTGTAGAGCTACATTTTTATGAAGTGGAAACATTACACATCCAGAATGGATGCAGAAACATGATGTGACTCTATACCTACTCAGCCAGTGCATAATCTACTGAACATGCTTACTCTAAATGTGCACACTTATGTATGTACCTACGTGTCCATTGTGCAGAGATAATTGAATCTCAATTCTCATGTTTAATAGGTTATTCTGGTCTCTTACTGTAAGCTGCCTCAAGCCTTTGTTGGGAAGTATAGCATATAAAACAAAGAAATAAATGTAGGTACCCAAAATATTACCCTGACAATGTTATTACTCTTATTATGGCTGCTGCTGGTCTTCATAATAATGATTATGACTATAATGAGATAGTAGCACCACATCTTTTTTGATATATGATCATCTCTGCTCTCTCTAGAGACGTCAGTTCTCACCTTAGTAGCTGACAGAATACCCAGAATTCTACTTTTTAAAAGGGTCAGGGGTTTGAAAAGGAGAGAGACAATAAAGAGGTATACAGGGTAAAAGACAAGACAGAGCCTTTGAACATCTCTTTTAAGGCATCCATTTCCCATTACAAGCATTAAGATGATACTTAATGATCTAAGAGTAGGGAACAGGTACTATAGGGGGAGTCCCATGAAAACTGATAATATATGTTTAAAAAGTAAGGAAGCTCATTGATGTAACTTCATTTGTGCCTGAAGTTAGGTGCATTAGCATCTAAGTGGCCTTCATCAGTATAAAAATAGAGGCAAGCATTTCAAAATATGGCAAAAAAAGATTTCTGCATTCCTAGTTGCAGACATCCTTTGTTGTTACGTGGTAGGTTTTTGCAAGACCAATTAAACTATAAAACATTTATAATATACACTTATAGCTATGTTCAGTGTAGTCGTACCGTAATTTATAAAACATGCATTATCACTTAAAAGTAATTTGTGTTTTGTGAACATAGTTTAAATAAATACATTTCCTGTTATTTAAGTTTAAAACAGAGAGGCCTGAATGTACTGAATCACCTAGGATCAGTCTCTATATGAACAATGAAGACATCATGCAAATCACAGGGCAACAATATAATCAATTAACGGTATAAAACTGGTGAAAAGACATTCAGGAAACAGAAGAGAAGAGGCAGCTGCAGATTGAATGCCTGTACTGCACCCTCTCCTGGAAACCATTTCTAGTGGTGGACATTTGTAAGAAATTTCCATAGTAAGAAATGAACATCTGTTCATACCCAGAGCCTTATGCAAATTAAGTGAATTGCCCAAGGAAGCCTGGTAATGACAGGATATAGATTTCGGTCTCCTGACTTCCACATCCGGAGTATTAATAGCATATAAATCATCAAACTATCCTGCCTAGAAGTTGGTTCCTCATCTTTGGATAAAGAAAATTTAATGCAAATCTAAACATTATTTACGCA
Source organism: Caiman crocodilus (assembly GCA_030014935.1). NCBI lineage: Eukaryota > Metazoa > Chordata > Crocodylia > Alligatoridae > Caiman > Caiman crocodilus. The sequence continues at coordinate 1,884,369 of JAGPOW010000229.1, forward strand.
TGCAAACTTCTATTTTATTGCTAAAATCAGTATTTTGGATTCCTGGTGGTTACCACGTAATAAAAAACAAAAATCACTGGCCTATGAGATTTTGTAGAAGCTTTATACCAGTTCTAAAACATCAGGAGGCAAATATAAAATTAAAAGAAGGAATTGTTTATTAAAACTGACTCTCTCATAGCCCTTCAGCAATTTTAAAACAAGCTTTAATTTTTCCATTCACTTCACAGAATTACTGCACATGGACAGTTTGAATTATTGGGATAAGGACATCTCCCTAGTGCACACAAACTGTTTTTACCCCTAATATAAAATGTTTATCTTCTGTCCTGGGGTAGTTGCAAAATGTCAGATGTTTAATTAAAGAATTTTCTCCTCCCAGTTTTAAGGGCCAGTGTTGCTTGCATGGTTTCCATCCCTCAGCCTAGAGCAGTACTATGCCATCAAATATTTAGAGTTCCCTCTGCTGCTCTTCTGGCCTACCCCAAAGGCAAACGCACACACAAATATCCATTAACATCCAGCCATGAAACAGATCAGCACTCAAAGACTATTTGCCAAAACTCAGAAGAATGATTTGTTTTTTCCTGTCTGGTAGAATTATCTGAAGGAAAAGCAAAACAAAACAGATCAGCTGTAATATAGCTGCTGTTCATTCATCATTCAGTAAAATATTTCACCACAAAAGATTCCCAAACTGTTCTATATTGTGAAAACTCTCTTGCAACAATAAAAAGTGTGTCTGTTTCAACTGTGTAGTTTAGCTTGCATTTTCTACATCCATGTCAACTATAAACAGTAAATAGTAAAATCTGGACTAGAAGCAAAACATCACAATTCATCCTTAAAACAATCTGATACTGAACCTTAAAGGTTAGGACAACTCAAAGTACTGGGAAGAGTATGTCATCACATTTCTGCAATACACAGATACAAGGTTTTGTTTAAGATTTATTCAGAGCTAGTATAAAGTTGAACTACAGAACCTTTATTTGAATTTTGCCATGATAGAAATATGGTTTCTTCCTTATATTTCTGCCTTCTTAATATATTGAACCCTGTGACCATATTTGTGTACTGTGTGACAACCTCTCTGTGGTGCTTATCTGCATACTCTCACTAGTATGCAGGGCTGGACTGCTGAGAGCTGTATCCACTGTGTGGAAATTTTTTTTAACTGTCTTTTTACCAGTATGAATATAAAGGTGATGTTAGGGTTTCATTTAAACTATTCTAAGAGCCTTAAATGGGAGTGTCTACACATTAAAAGCTGTTAAAATGCTTTGAGGCTGCATCTATACATATGCTTGACTGTTGACTAATTAGCTGTGCAGTAAAATATTACTTTCTATATGTGCACCTGCATTAGACCACAGTAAAGTAATCAACACTAAGATACTACTGGAGTAAGATACTTCTGTTGGGGACAATACTATTTTATGTTGGGGTAATCTACTGTGATTAAACACAGATGTAGATGCTGACTGAAGATGTTAATTATGCCCAGTCATCCCAGCCAGTTAACCTAGCCACATGGCTGTGCAGTCTCAGCACCCTCATGCCCCAGTCAGCCCCACTGCCACCCAACCCAACCCAACACAAGCCAATCAGGGCTGCTCTCCAGTTCCCCACAGATGCTTCAGCTTTGCACTAAAAGTGAGGGTCACTCCACTGCTCACAGTGAGGGCTCATTTTTCAGTGACCTTCATATAACTCTGCATTAACTACACTTGTGTGCCTACACACTTCACAGATTTGGAAGGGAAAGTCAGTGGACACAAAATCTTATCCATCTGCCTTTTACATTTGCATACTTTGGACAACTATACATGTGTAGCAAGGCTCCTCTGACTCACTGTAATTACAGCATGCTGGAGCAAACTTGACTAATTGAGTCTGCTGGAGCGTGGTAATTACCATGCTCCAGCAGACTCCAGCATCATGTGTATCAGCATCCCTATGCTGAAAAATGATGGTGGGGGTGCTTTAACTAACGCTCATCAAATGAGCTTTAGTTAAATCTTCCCCACAACCATTTTTCAATGTGGGGACACTCCAAGCATTTTAATTAGAATGCCCCCCCATGCATATATGTAAACACTCTTTAATCCCAAACAATATAACACAAATGAACAAACGGTACAAAGATGCAAAGAGTTCCCCAAACCTACATACTAATGAAGGTATGCAGCTAAAAAATACACAAGGTTACCATTACAGAAAATGATCCATAGTCAAACATGTAGGGTTCCCATGCAGAGCATATACATGGCTATGATTTCATATATCTGCTGGAAACAAACAAGACTTGGTTGACACAAACCATCCTTTCTTTCTTTTCCTTTAATCACTCACAACACTTTCCATTAAACAAGTGCTTTGCTCTTAGTCCTAGTGATCTTCTATGATGATTTTTTTCTCTCTCCTTGAGCAATAAAATCATTGGATTTCTCAACACTTGTAATGAAGAGTAGGTTAAGGCGTAAATTAAAAAGAAGGATAAGTCAGCAAGGGGCTGATTAGGGTCTGGTTTGTTACACATCTTCAGCAGATTGCAGTGTACCTCCCTTTAACCAGGGTTAACAAGGGCCTGTAGAGACATCACATTTAGTTTGTAGCTTCTTTAAAATTAAAGGACAACTTAATACGATCCCATTTGTCTTAACCTACTGTTAGATATTGTACTTCATTAACAATTAAATGTCTTATGTTCCAAGGCACAAATGTAAGGCCTGTGATAGGACCTTGTTAACCAGCAATTCTTTGAAACTGGCAGCAGCAGTTTTGATGAACCATTATGGTACTTTACTATGGTAAATGACATTTTCCCTCCATTGTTGAATTTAATTATCCTTTTAAATGTTAATTGCTTGCTGTCTCTTTGCATAAAATTAAAACATTATTTCATGATAATGTTAAAAAAAAATCGCTACCTTTCATACACTTGTGTTCGTATTCCCTTTGATGACTTTATGCACTGCTTTGCAGAGCTTGACTAGAAAAAGGGGAAGAGGAAGAAAAGCTTGCGTACATCAGTAGTATAAAATGAAAAGCTTATACAACAGCATAAACATGCTGGGCTGTAATGCAAACTTTCTTATAAAGAATCCAAACAGTTTGCAGCAGAATGTTAGAAGCATAGATGAAACAAAACCGAACAACCTGTGGCAGTAGCTGCTAAACTTATGGATTACTGAATCATACGATCAGTCAATATCTGCAAGAATCAAGCTCACATGTTTCCTGTGGCTGCCAGAGGAACTCTCACTGCATAGAATAAGACACAGTCAGAGATGCTCTCTCTCTCTCTGTTTTTGTTACTATCTTCTTTAATTTCCTGATAACAGCAAAAGTGGTATAGTTCCTTCCCTGCTTGGATGTGGATGTAGATATAATGGTGTACATGAAGTCTGCTTATAGCATTAAATCTTATTGTTGTATAAGAAAAAGGCACGGCAATGTGCAAGTGCCAATGCAGGAGGAATGCCACAATACAGATGCTCCTTTTGCTGCTGCTACTGCTGTTCCCTGCTGATCTGGCCACAGGGAAAGGCCCAGAGCCACTCCTGTTCTAGTGGCAGGTTGCAACTGTGCAGTGCCAGGCTTAGCTGGGGACAGAGGCAGCGATATAGAAGGTCCTCCTTAAAGTGCCTGCTCCTTTCCCACCTCTCCCCTACAGGTGTCTCCCACTGTCTGGGAGCACATATGGGAAGGAGGAACCTGCATTCCATTGCCTTCATCCCTAGCTAATGCAGGCACTAGGTGGGTGAGGGGTGGAGCAGAGCACTTCTTCCCTGTGAACTCAGGTGGGGACAGCAGCATCAGTGCACAGGTTCCTCCTTCCAGTACATGTTCCCAGCATGGGGGGGGGGGGGGGGCACCTACAGTGGAGCAAGGGCAGGTAGGGAACAGGGCCCAGAAAGAGAACTTCCCCAGCCAAGCTCGGCTCCCTGCACAGCTACTTCCCACAGTCCCTGGCTGGGTCAGAGCCAGGGACAGCTACAGTGGCATCAGCAGAGGGTTACTCCTACTCCTACTCCGTATTCTTTTATGGAAAGGGAAATGAGGTACAATGATAAAACACCTCTATAATGATACACCTGAATTCACTCCCTTCCCCTGCCAACTTTTTGCTCCTCCTCTCCCTGCTAAAGAATTCTAACAGAAATATATCAGTCCAAAAACTGTGCAAAGACTAGGTTTAATTGTAAGGTATATTTTATTCACCTATCTTTGCTTCAGAATTAAGTACTACCACACAACCATCATTCTATTTTACTTTTTACTGCTAAAACTTCCTTTTCATTCTGGAAATCATTAAGGGTCTCAAGGATAGGAAACAGAAGTTCCTAGCACCATAAAGTGAGGTTTGCTTAATCTAGGAGTTCAACTGCCATTTAGCTTAAGTGTCTCATTAGCCTTAAAATTACACTGTATTGAATTCTCTTAAATGTATTTCTATATACAGCTTTGCAATTAGGACTTACACTATGCAACAGACTATCCACAGACTATGCACAGAATCTCAAACTGTGTAACACCTGGTATAGTGCCTGCTGCTTGAAGACACATGTACAATGAAAGATCTCAAACAGTACAATACATGAGCATCAGCATAAGCATGCATAACAAAGTGGTCAAATGTAATGTAGAGACATGAGAGGAATAAGATTTAGGACTCAGAAGGGTATTCTTACAGAAAATACTACCTACCTTTCTGCCATGTGACCAAAGTAGTGCTAACCTTACAGGAACTAGAGCACAGTTCTGATACAATATTTCTTTTAGGCAGTTCATATGAAGAGTGAGGCAGGGTATAATGTCTGAACATAATGCATTGAGTGGTTATAATTTAACACTTAAAACAGCATTGTTAGCCATATACTTCCTCTTTATATAAGTTATTTTAAAGTGTGGTATTCCAACATGAAAAGACTACCAAGTGAACTTTCAAAAGCATATTAAGCCATGTAGGAAAACGTAATGTAATGTAACATTACATCTATTGTGTAAACTTTTCATCTTATACTACTGATGTATGCAAGCTTTTCTCCCTCTTCCCAGTCAAGCTCTGCAAAGCAGTGCATAAATTTAACCTTTGAGGTTAAAGAGACTTGTGCATTTGTTGCCCTGTGGGGTTAGGCTAACTCCCCAAAATTGCACTGCTAGACAGGAGAGTGCAGTGTACAATGCACATACACAAACACAGAAATCAATTAGGTACGCACACAAACACACACACACACACAGAGTCCATTACCAGCCTAGGCATATGCACACCTGTCACCAGTTCAAACACCTAGACACCCTATACAGACCAAAAATTAAACCAGAATCAATTACCAATACCTGCACACCCAAGATACACACACGGATCACTAATTCGTGTATCGTGCACACAGTGACATATATGCATATCTGTTCATATACATACCACTCACCTACACATACACACAGGTGAGTTCCCAACTTGGGTATTGTAATATGTATATATGTGCTTGGTGTACTTGGGATACCTGGGGAAAGGTTAAGGTAAGAAAGTGGAAGTGCAGGGAGTGAAAGTTGCAGGGACTGGGATTAGAACCAGTAGACTAGGGAGAGCTAGACTGAAGAACTGAGGCTTGGGGATTACTTTAGGTGAATTGACCTTAATTGATTAAAGGGCAATGTCCAAAGTCTGCAGAACAGGGGAATGATGCCAGAGAGAAGCCAGCACAGAGGCTGGGACCAAAGTCAGAGCTATGAGGGAGCCAAAAGGTAAGTGGGCAGAGAGAAACTGAGACAGAGGGTGCAGGGGGGCTAGAGAGGGTGTGGAGGAAACTGGGGGCTGGATCTGGGAACTAGGGGTGCTGGAAAAGGACTGCCAGGGAGCTCAGGAAGCTACAGGGAGAGAGGCTGCCAGTCCTGGGAACTGGAGAAGGGCTTCAGCCACCAGGAAACCTGTGGGGCAGCCCAAAGCAGCTGTGGAGAAGTTGGTGGCAGGCCAGAGGACTGTGTGGGGAGAAGAGGCGGTTAGTGAGGGTGTGGGGGAAAACTGGAGAACACAGATGAAAGGGTGAAAGGGGCAGGGAAGGTTGGGAACAAGAGGTGGAGCGAGAGAGAAAGAGAAAAATGGGAGAGACAGCAGGGGGCAGAAATGAGTGAGGCTGAGAGGCTAAAAGTGGCAGGAAGAGCTGCAGAAAGACACGGGAAGGAGGCGGGGGGCAGCAGAAATGGGGCCAGGAGCCTAGAAGTGGGAAAAATGGCAGGAAGGGCTGTGGAAAGACATGGGAAGAAGGTGGTGGATGGCAGGAACAGGACTGAGAGACGGCAGAAAGCAACAGGGCCAAGAGGCTGCAACGGGAACAGCAAAGAGACAGAGGAGGCAAAAAGTGGCAGGAGTGGGGCTGAGAGATGGCAGAAAGCAACGGGGCCAAGAGACTGCAGCAGGGGAACAGAGAAGGGGCAGAGAGGCCGAGAGGTGGCACAAAAAGGGTGGGGGGAGAGGCGGGAAGCTGAGAGAGACAGAGACTGGAATTTAAGATGAGGAAGAGACCAGGACTCAGTAAAATACAACCCAACTTGGGGTTACAAATGACAGTGGTTTTATTGAACAGGATGATGGTGACACAATATCTTATTGGTTTCTTTGGGCATGCGCGCACGCACACACACACACACACACACAAATGGCAGCAGGGGTTAAAGTCCAGGAGGAGGGAGAGAGAGAGAGTCCAAATAGGAGAAGGAAATGTGCAGGTGATATCTACCTATCCAAGGCTGAAAGTTGGTCCTCGATGGTCAGTCAGGGTCTCCTTCTGCTCAGTGTTGTCCAAAGTGGGTTGCCAGCAGGGCCTCTGGAGTAGATAGGCAGCATGATGCAAAGCTGGTCTGGTTCAGAAAGAAATGGTGTTCCCAATGGGTCTGTTTTCATTGCCCCTTTTTATAGGGGCAGACCTTGTGCGACCCTAGCGACATGAGGCATGCCCAGGCAAGAGTTAGCCCCTGGCATACTGAGCATGTGTGCTCCAGGCAGGGATGTGCAGTTTTGGGTGTCTGTAATGGTGGGGTACAATGGTAGAGTTGCTGGTTCTGCAGGGTCTTTTGTCTTTCAAATGCTGGGTTGTTGTCTTTGTTCCTGGGTGAGGTCCATGGTTCCTGGATGAATCAATGTGAGGTGATAGCCCAGTTGTTACACACCATTCAGTAGAGGCCTGCTACCATTGTATTTCAATCATTCCCAATCACTCCAATTTATCCGGGAACCAATTTACATGGGAGGGGTAGACATGAGCCATAGTTACAACACGGGGGATCCCTGGCCAGAGGACACAAGATGGAGGCTTGACATACAAAATGGAAACTTGACATTACCTTGGTTCACTTACAAACTAGGGCCTAAACCAAACAATATCCATATGAAACAATAAAAATGAATACGAAAATGATAATAATACAATATACAACAGTAAAAATCAATATAAACCTAAAAAAACACTGTTTACAATATAAAATATAAAAAAAGGGGTCTTGTCATATAAGAATTTAGCTTACCTAATACTACTAATAACTACTTATAAGGGATAGAGAGGTCAGAAAGAAAATTAGAAATAGTTAGGGAAGGGTAGGGAATGCATTAAGAAAAAAAAAGAGAGAGAGAAATGGGGGTGGGGATGTACTTACAGTGACCTTTTAGAGTTGAAGGACAACACAAAAAAAACACCTTATTTTGGTATTTTGCTAAATAAAAACAAACTACATTTCAGCTGAATGAAAAAATAAGATTTTTTTTTGACTAAACCAGTGACTCTAAAAATCAGTTGTTCGCAAAAATCAGTTATTCACACAACTCTACCCCTCTACAAACTCTTTCTTTTGTATTCTTTTTCCTTACAGCATGGATGCTTTTATAAGTCTTACACTGACTCTTTTTAATACAATGACGATTTGACTGTTGTATCTAACTTCATTCTTATATGCCAAATTAAAGTTACAGAAATGCTCTGGTCATAAGAGGTGATAAAACTTGTCTAGAAAAGAGAAAGTACTCCTATACTTATATGCTTAAAATTAGGCAAGTGTGTTTTTGTAGAATAGAGACCTTGAGGAGTAAAGAAATTCAATGGGCACACTGCAGTATATAGCTCTATATTAATCTTCTACTTTCTAATTGATATAGTTACATA
>JAGPOW010000229.1:1897082-1941109 GCA_030014935.1 Caiman crocodilus
AAACACATATGCCCATGCATGCACATGTGCACACACAGCGAACCTCCTACTCCAAAGCTCCCTCTTGCAGTGAATTCCCAGGCAAACTCCTTTCTGTTTGTTTCTCCTCTGTTGCTGCTCTCTCTGTTTGCAAAGACTGCCTTTTATAAATATGAAAAAACATGAGTGAATGTCCACTCATCATATTACAGGAATGAGAATTTTCATTTGAGATTTACTCAAACCAGGCAAAGTGTCGGAGCACACTTCTGTTAAAATGCATGTCTCCTGTCTCTCATCTCTATAATCTAACAAGTAGCAATGGATGGTTATAGTGGCATGATCAACAAATTTAAATAAAGAGAGCTGCAAACACTCCATTGAAAATAAAAAGAAAACAATTAAAAAGAAAAAGGGGTGTTCATTCTAGAGAAAAGAAAACTGAGGGTACATATACTGTCTATGAATACATAAAAGGATGCTATGAGCAGATAGGGTTCAATTTATACCAATGATGTACAACTTTCTGGCACCGTGGGTTGGGTCAAGCCCATAGGCTGGAGTTTGAACACTGGATTTTATGATTAGTTAAAAAAAAACAGAACAAGACGGAATGAGTATTATACAAAACAATAGAGGTATTTAAAGTTAATTTTTTTCTTTTTTGTGGGAGGAGGGAGTCTTAGCTACAGGCACTGATCAAATAAGGGATCATGGAACTGTTTATCTGAAGCTAAACTAGGTACTCCCTAGGTATTCAGACTGGTTCAGAATAATTAAATATAGCTTTCAATGAAGAAGGCAAATGGTGAAGAGGTTCCAGTAAATTAGTCTTTCAAGTCATGTAATTTTATAACTCAGTGTTTTTTGTTCTTTTACAAAAGCATTTGGTGTGAGAGAAGGATATTGAAGTAAAGTAGCATTTAATAGGATGTGGAAACTAACCAGGTTGGGAAACATAAGGTGTAAAGAATGAGGGTACATCAGATTAGCATCAGTGTAACTGAGATCAGAATCCAGCCTGTTGCTCCAGCTTGTAAACTTACAGAGTATACAGGATGGTCCAGCATACCTAAGTATAGAAGCATACTTATCAGCCATGGTGCTAAAATGATACAGTATGTCTCAGTTTGGAATTATTAAAATCTCCATTACTGGGATCTAAGGCAGTGCCAAGATCAAAAGTATCTAATCAAAACCAGGCTTCTTATCTGTACTAGACGCATCAAATTATCAGACAATTTGAAGGTTCCCTTGCTGCTAATGTTTTCAGTTCCTTCATTTCCTTGTCAGTGGCATGCAGGTTAAAAATCTTTGCTCTACAGTTAGTGTTTTACAAATGCTTGAAGTAAAATGAAAAGAGTGAGCAATACACTGTTATTGACTTCTGGCTTCAGGCAGTTGTTCTAAAAAAAATACTTTCATTTTGGAGGCAGATGTGCATACACCTAATAAATAATTTGGGTATATCTGAGCATGTTAGTAAACATCTATCAACATTTATAGATGGGTAACAGCTTACCTATACTCTTTCAGCAGTATTTACCTATGGCTATTTAGGTAGCAAGAACTGGTATACATATCTGTAGCTCATTTTGTTCAACCAAAGGAAAGTTAAGAGAGAATTCTTAAATAGGCTTTCCCACTATAATGGGACAGCACACTATTTGCACACACAGGCCATGTCTACACGAGATGAGTTGTTACTCTGCAGTCCTTTAATATTTGCATCACAAGTAATAAACAACTGTGCAGTAACCGGTGTTTCTGTGCAGTAGCATCCTGCTTGGCTTCTTGGTGATGCTGACTGTGCAGTAGCTCATTACTACTAAGCAATAGCATGCATCACTCTGTGTGAACTCAGTGCTACTACAAAGTAGTAACAAAGTACTGCACAGTCAGTGTCTCAAGTAGATACGGCCACACAGGGTCAGATTTAAAGGAATTCTTATGCGCCTAAAATGAAGATTTAGGTATATTTCAGGCACATAACTTCAAAACTGTGATCCAAAACACCCCTTCTCCATGCACAGATGGCCCTGAAGGTGCCTAAATTCTACAGTTCCAAAAACTAGAGGTGTAGTAGGCCAGACTGGAGGTGGAGAAGGAGAGAGGGGAGAGAGGGGAAATCCAAGGATAACCCACCTCTGTCACTCACTTTAGCTGAAGTGGAGAACACTGTCAGAAAGCAGGGTCCCAGGCAACACTTCCAGAGTCACTGCTTCATCTGGATTAGTGATTGGCAGACCCAGGAATGTACTGGAGAGGGGCCATCAAAGGGAGTCCAGAGCATCAAAGAGGAAGATACCCTGGTGAGACTCTCCGCCTGGAAGTTGCAGGCAGCTAGTGACAGCAGAGTTGAGCCAGCTGCATGTATTGGCGACTGGAGGAGCACCAGAGGAAGTGGATGCCAAACACCAGAACATCATATCAACCAGTGGGAGATCCATGATAGGCAACTGGGAAAAGGAGAAATAAGATCAGATGTGGCCAAGGCAGGCATGAAGCATGGGGAGGGGTCCCTGGATAGAGAACCAGCACAAGTGGATTTCCTTCCCCTTTGTGGGACTAGGAAACCACCTAGAGAGACTGGTCCCTCTCGGAGAGACTTATGTATGGATTGAGTGGGGAGCCCAGTCAGGGTTTATATATTTATATGTCCCTGAGGACTTTATTTCAATATCAAGGGGGCAGTGTAGGGGAGGGGTGCTCCTGCTTGTGGTATGTGGGAATCGACTGAGCATTGAACTAGCCCAGAGAGGCCTCCCAGGTCTGCAAGAACAGAACTTAAACCTGGAGGGGTACAGCAGACATTAGCCTATTCTTCTTTCATTTTGCTTTGGAATTTTAGACTGCTTATTGCATTTGCCACTGACAAGACTGAGTGGGAAGGGCCCTAGGCCTATAGTAGAGATTTGTGTAAATAATAGAAGCCATTTTGGTGGTCAGGACAGAACCAAGGGAGATGCAAGGAAGAGCAAAATCCTCGAGTCTTCCCTCCGACCAGTTGAGAACATCATCCAATATGAAGGAAGTGATTAGCATGGAGTGTAGGGGAGGTAGAACCCTATGAAGACACTAAGGTCTCAGACCTGGAGTGTCACTGAACTGGCTCCCAATGAAAGTAAAATCAAGTTATGGCAAGCGAGAAGGAAATCTACCAGGACAACTGAGTGACATCTTCTAGGTTCCCTGTAGTCTGATGGTAGAAGGGTGCCTGTCTGGAAGGGATAAAGGCCATATAACACCTATGGGCAACAGGCAGCTCCACACCTGGGGAAGCCACAGGGTAAGGGCAGGAGCAGATTTAGAGGGAATGGAATGTCACATTTGCACTCCCTTCAGACCATGCCACATAAGCATCAGCCAGGGACATGTTTTAAGTCCTGAAACCAGATAACAATCTCCCCCTTCCCTTCCCTTCCCTTCCCTTCCCTTCCCTTCCCTTCCCTGCTTAGTGGCATATCCCTTTCCCTTCCAGTCTTCCCCAACCTGCTGCTGTAATTCTAACCATCATGCTTGAGACTAGACTGAGGAAGCACATTGCCCAGCCCTTCTTCTGAATCCATGCTACTGTGTAGAATGATAAAGTACAATATAATTCAGACAGAACACAATCTAGCAAAAAGAAGGCTGGTGTCAATCTCAGCAGGAGCATTAGCTGGTGCTTCTCTCAACACCCCCACTCCCTGGCTACCAAGGGCCAAACTCAGGTGGGGCATGTGCCCCCCACCCTGTGCCCCTCCTATGTGTTGCCTATGTGGCAGTGCAATCAGCTACCAATATAGTAATGGTAGCTTTGGCACCTATCCTATGTCCCTCTCCCCACCCTTTCCCTCAACAAAGGCAATTCCTTGGGTTGCTGTCTCACTTCCCACCTTACCTCTCAGTTATACTACTAAATAATGGAACCAGCGTCACCAGTTGCATGTCTGACTGTATTTTAAAAATGGCATGGCCTACTCAGGTCTTCTGATGAACACATGTAGACTGGTACTTTTTGTTAGGACTCTATTATATTCTTGAATGATAGAAAGTATATATTTATATATTTTTATAAATTGCCACAAAATTGTCAAGAATAGTACACTGTCTGTTTTTGACTGATAATTATGTTCCTTCATTGTAACAGTAACTACAGCTGGTATAATCTAACATGCAATACTGACAAAGTTCTGGCAGATGTAACTTTATACAACAGGTCAGTTCCTGCCCTATTTTTGCTACTGTCTTGTATTAAAGTATAATGTATAATCACTTCTACTACTGAAATAAATTGTATTTAATGAATGGATCATTTCAAACAAAAGCCCTATATCTTTTTTATAGTACCTGTTTTATATCTGTGTGCCTCCACAGATTTGAAAACAAGTTAGTGCAATTTAAGTCTGTGGCCTATAGAAGAGTTTAATTAAGTATAAAAGTAAAGAGTTTTAATGAAAATAAGCAGTCTCATATTAGAAAAAAGAAAGTTTTAGAAAACTTAACTAGTAAAATATCTCAGCAGACTTCCCACAGTTGTCATTAATTCTCTCCTTGATAAATACACTGTTTACAGGTGATTAGTCATTTTCAAAATGCTTTTACTGGTAAACAATAAAAACAGTTTAATGCAATTCCTTATCAATAATGGAGTTTGCTATACCCAAAGTGATCTCAACCAATGTGAAATAAAGGATATTTTAAAATTCATTTTTATAATAGGTTAGTTATAATAAATAATACAGATGTTGAATATTTGATTTGTAAATGAATTACTCTGGTAACAAAGCTGTAGTAGCATAGTAATCTATATGCAATAGATGATATGCAACATAACTGTCCTTTAAAAGTGCTGTAGAAAATATAGATACACAGAAAGCATTTCCTTATTTTTCAAATGCAGTAAGTATTTCCCAGTTGATTAAATTCTATTCCTTGTCTTCATTTTGGTATGTAATATTTATATAAAGGGTATGTTATAACCCAAATATAAATTAGTCAAACAAAAGTAATGTTCTAACATAGGTTTAAAAAGAAGAAAACACCTTTTTCTAACCATGCTAATTCTTCTCTTTCCTCTCCAACTTGTCTACATACCAGACAGGGTATTCTTACTTTATCCAAGAACAAAAAATAAAGTTTAAATACTTTTGAAGTTTGTGTGAAAATGCTGTGTGCTCATGTTCCATTTCACCGAACATAGCTAATAGGATTATGCAAACCTTCAGGTGCTGATTCAGTCTGAAGGAGATTCGGCCTGATTCAGCAGCCAAATCTCTGAATCCAAATCAAATCAGGAGACCAATAAAAAAGTCTGAATTAATTTGAAGCTCTCTGAATTGATTCAGAAAAGACTTGGAGATTTGGGCAGTCCCTGCTTGCTGCCACAGGGAGCTGGACCCAGACTCCATGCGGGTAAGTAGTGAGGTGGGGAAGAGGGACTGGAGGAGAGAGAGGGGACCATGGAGGGACCCCACCAGGCCCCATCCCCTGCCTCCTCCCCCAGGCCTCTGAGCTCCCACTGACTCCCGCCCATTCTCCCAGCCCCACCAATGGCTGCCCTGCCCAGCCCCAGCTCTCAGCTCTTTAAAAAAACTAATAATAATGCCCCTACTCACCAGCTTCTGCCAAGTGATGGGGAGGTGGAATTCCCACTGCTCCCCACTTCCCTGCACTGCATGGGGGGGCTCTGCCATGAGCTTCCATCCCTCACCCACTCTCCCAGCCCTCCCCGTCATGGCTGCCCTGCTCAGCCCAGCTCCCAGTTCTTTAAAAAAAATAATAATAAAGCGTCCACTCAGTGGTTGCTACAGCAGCCATTGGGGCTTCTAAGTGCGCATGACAGAGCACTCCCATGCATCGTGGAGCAATGGGGGCCAGCAGGGATTGCCCCTCCCCTTGCCTGGAAGGAGCTGGTGGGTCAGGACTTCTTTCTTTCTTTCAAGATGGCCGCCAACAGGTGAAGCCCTTCTGAACTCCTGCAGCTCAGGTGCCTTTTCTGCATTGCCTGCACTCCGTGTCCCCCTTTTCCTGTCCCCACCCCCCAAACTCCATGCCTCTCCCCACCCTGTCCCTGGGGACCCCCTCCCTGCCCCTTCCCCCCGCTTTCTGGGCGTTTTTCTCCTGGGCTTTGGCAGCTCCATTTGCCTCTGCCCCTCCCCCACCCCCGCCTGAATTCACCCTGTGATTCCTGCTGCCTACCTCCCCCAGGGCCCCTTACCTTGCTCCCTGCCATCTCCCCCTGCCTTGGGGCTTGCCCTGAGCCCCTGCGGGGTCACTCTGCCCCCCCGGCTGAGTTTGGGGCGTTTTGAGCCCCTCCCAGTCCCAGGCATCAGTCTGAGGCTTCCCCCCCCCTTCCTCCTGAGAGAGAGTTACCCTCTCCTGCCAGGATGCCTGGCAGCAGCCAAAGCGCTTGGCATGGGGATGTCTCAGCGGACCTTCCCCTCAGCCATGGCATGCAGGTGCATGCCCCTCTCCACATCACGGTGGAGGACTGCGCCAGCACTCTGGTGGACCTGCTGGGACACCACAGCGTCCACTACGCTTCACGGGTCAACTCGGTGCCCATCACCTACCTGAGCTCTCCCAACCTGGTGAGGGAGGTGTGCGCGGCGGGGCTGGACGTCTCGGGGGTCCACCACTTGGTCATGCCCCTGGAGACCCTGGCAGTGTGGGTGGTGGCCTCCAACGTGCCCCCGCACCTGTCCGACTGGACCCTCACCAAAGTGCTCAAGCGCTACGGGGTCCTCAGCAGCCCCTGGCACAGGCTAACCATGGGGAGCAGAGTCCCCAAGCTGAGGCACATCCTGTCCTTCCAGAGGCAGGCATTTATGCTTCTCAGGGGGGACACCCAGAGACTGCCTCCCTCCTTGACCTTTATGTCCGGTGGAAGGTTGTACATGGTGTATTTCTCCCAGGGCGGGAATTTATGCTGCTGCTGTGGCAGCAGCTCCCACCTGGCTCCCCAGTGCCCATTGGGACAGTTGGCTGGGGCACTGGCCACTTCGCCCGCCCAGGAGGTTGGTGCATTCACCTCGGGAGTGGGACCCTCCTCAAAGGGTGGGGCTGGGGAACCTGCCAAGCCCCCCTCTGCCACCTCTCCATCCGAGGGGCTCGACCTCTCTGGCAGTGGCATGCCGCCCAAGGAGGGGCCTGGGACATCCTCCCAGGTTTTTCCCGCCCCTGTCCTGGTGGATGCCCCACCTGGTGGAGGGGCTGGGGAGTCCTCCCGCTCCTTTCCTGCCCGTTCTCCCTGGGGCGGCTAGCATATTGGGTGCTGGGGCCCCATTGGGTGGGGCACCCAAGACCCCCCTCCACCTCCCTCAACCCCTGCCTCAACCGAGGCGGTGGACCTGGAGGTGGTGACCCCCAAGCAGCCTGGCCCACCCCCTATGGGGGAGGTGCCAGCTACCCCCAAAAAAGTGAAAGACAAGAAGAAGAAAAAAGGAGTGGCTAAAGGAGCTCCTGCCCCTTCGGGGCCTGTCTCAGAGAACACCGAGGAAAAGGCAGCCAGGGAACCTGAGCCCGCTCTGCCCATCCCCCCATGACTGAGGGTGTCCCGGAGATGTCTGGCAACCCCTCACCCCCATCCCAGCCAGTGGAGCCCGTGAGCAACGAGGCGGGGGAGGAGTGCCTGTCTCCCGGGCGGCAGCGGGTGGGGGAGACGGCAGAGAGTCCTGCCGCCCCGCCTCCTGCTCCCCTGCCTGCCGAGGCTGACAGGGAGGAAGAGATGGAGTGCCTGCCCTCAGAGCGCCGCAAGAGGCCCTGGGAGCAATACAACATCTGCCCTGCAAAACGGATGGGGATTGATCTCCCCGAGATGGTGTTTGACCTGGACAGAGAGGGGAGCCTGCTAGGGAGCCCGGCCATTGAAGGCACCTTCGCTGGCCTCACCGGGAAGTCCCCTCCCAGGGTACAGCCCCGCCGGTTCTCGGTCGGCAGTATCCACCTCCTTCTGGAGAAACCCCCCCTGGGTGGCCCCCAGCTATGGGGGCCTCCTCAATCTCCTAGACCAGGCCAAGGGCCAGAGGAATATGGCTGAGAGCATCTGGCAGTGGTGCCCAGACCCCGCAGAGTTTGTCCGCGCCGCGAGTGTCACGGCGAGGCTCATGCGCCAGGACCCGGGCACGCGTCAGTATGCCTTCCAGCTTCAGAAGCTGGTAACACAGGTAAGGGAGGTGTGGGGCCAAGATGGGCCCATGGAATAGAGTAGGGCAATGCTAGGCCTCCCCCTGTCTCCGCAGTGCCGGTTCACCTTCTCTTCCACCCGTACCCTGCCTACCCTTCCTCCCTCTTTTCCTGTTCATGGCGGTCACAACAATTGCCTCGCTGAACACCAACGACTGCACAGACCCGGTGAAGCGGACAGCCATCCTGGAGGGCCTGCAGCAGAAGCGCCTGGTGATCACCTTCCTTCAGGAGACACACAGAGACGTCTACGTTCAGGACGACTGGCACGCCGCCTGGAGAGGCCGCGTGTTCCTGAGCCACGTCACCAACCTCAGCACTGGAGTGGCGACCCTCCTCTCACCGCAGCTGCGGTACGACTTGGCGGTGGCACGCGAGGTCTTCCTCAGCCGCCTGCTGACCGTCCATGTCACCCTGGTGCACCAGAGCCTGCTCCTGGTCAACAACCATGTGTCCACCAATGGGAGAGAGAGGTTTGCCTTCCTAGAGACACTGGGAGAGCTCCTGCACGACGCCAGCAAGAAGGATGACCTGCTCCTCATGAGCGGGGCTTCAACTGCACCGTCGACACGCTGCTCAACCAGACGGGGTCGGAGCCGCACCTCCCTTCGGCCCACAAGCTGCAGACCGTGCTGAAGGCAGCGGACCTCATTGACACCTGGCAGGTCCTCCATGCTGACGCGCACCAGTACACCTGGGAGAAGATGAGTGCCAGTGGGCTCACCGTGACCCGCCTCGACCACCTCTACCTCAGCCAGCACCACGTGCTGCTGCCACGTGGCAGCCACATCATCCTGTCGGGCCTCTCAGACCACGCTTTAGTCTGCTGCGAGCTGAGCCTGCCCGGTGGAGCGTGCACATGGGCCCCTTACTGGTGCCTAAACATCAGCCTGCTGCAGGACGCCGGCTTCAGGGACTGCTTCGCCCACCTCTGGAGGAACTGGGAGGTGGCGCGAGCAGACTACCCCTCCTGGCGCCGGGGAAGGTGCAGATCCGGGTGTTCTGCTAGCAGTACGGCCAGCTGGCGGCGAGCGAGCTCCGCCGCTGCACCCAAGAGCTGGAGGAGGACGTGGTAGAGCTCGAGGTGGCCCTGCTCCATGCCAGCAATGATGCGGCACTCCTCAAGAGTCTCCACTCCCGCCAGAAATGCCTGCGAGAGCTGGCAGAGGGCGCGGCCTGTGGCGCGTGGGTCCAGGCCCGCTGCCAGGAGCTGGCGGAGGCCGATGCCCTGACCGGCTTCTTCTTCAGCCTGGAGAGGCAGCGGGCCACGGCCAAGATACTGGACCACTTCTGGACCCCGGAGGGCTGGCTGCTCACGGACCCGGGCGAGGTGCGGGAGCACATCATCACCTTCTACCAGGACTTGTTTGTGGCTAAGCCCATCTGTCCGCAGGCCACCCGGGAGCTGCATTGGGATATTGCATGCCTGAGTGCTTCGCAGGCTGAGACCCTGGGGTGTGAGCTCTCCGTGGCGAAGCTGGAGGCCGTGGTGGGGGGGCTCACCTCAGGCAGGGCCCTGGGCCTGGATGGCCTGCCCGTGGAATTCTAAAGAGCCTTCTGGCCCCTCCTCGGGCCCAGCCTCCTCTGCGTCTTCCGCGAGAGCCTCGCTGCTAGGACCCTGCTGACCAGCTGCCGCCGGGCCGTGCTCACCCTGCTGCCCAGGAAGGGGGACCTCGGCTGCCTGAAGAACTGGCGGCCCGTCTCCTTCCTGTGCGCCAACTACAAGATCCTGTCCATGGCACTGGCGAACCACCTCCGCACCGTCATGGCCTCTGTCGTCAGGCCCGAGCAGAGCTACTGAATGCCGGGCAGAACCATCCAGGATAACTTGTTCCTGCTGCAGGACCTGTTTGTGGGCGCAGAACTTTTCGGCCTGGACATCGGCATCCTGTCCCTGGACCAGGAGAAGGCCTTTGACCTGGTCGACCACCGGTACCTGCTCGGCACCCTCGAGGCCTTCGGCTTCGGGCTGCTCTTCACCACGGCACTCCGGGCCCTGTACCATGACACCTATGGCTGTCACAGTGAATGGCACTCTGTGCTCCCCTTTCCCCATGCGGTACGGCATCCACCAGGGCTGCTGCCTCTCAGGCATGCTGTACGCCCTGGCCATCGAGCTGCTGCTGCACGCACTGCAACGTCGCCTGACTGGCCTCGTCCTGCCACCAGTGCCGGGCCCAGCCACCGGCCCTCTGCTCCGGCTGATGGTGTACGTGGACGACGTGACCGTCTTCCTGGTCAGCCAGGAGGTCGTGCGGGCCCTGGTGGACTGCCAACGTGCCTACAAGCTCGCCATCTTGGCCCGCAACAACTGGGACAAGACTGACGCCTTCCTACTGGGGACGTGGGCCGGCGCGCCACCTCCGGACCTGCTGGGAGGCCTCGCCTGGTGCCGGGATGGCCTCAAAGCCTTGGGCGTATTCCTGGGGCCGCCAGCCTTTGCGGCCCACAATTGGGAAGGCCTGGCGGAGGGAGTGGAGGCCCGCCTGCAGCACTGGCACTGACGCCTGCCCGCCCTCTCTTACCATGGCCGGGTCCTCATGGCGAACAACCTGGCGGCGGCCACCCTGTAGCACTGCTGCACAGTGGTGGACCCTCCGCCGGAGCTCCTGGAGAGAGTGCAGCGGCTGCTGGTCAAATTCCTGTGGGACAGATGTCACTGGCTCCCCTGAGCCACCCTCTACCTGCCCACTGGGGAAGGTGGCCAAGGCCTGGTCGACCTGGCAAGCCGGGTGGCCACCTACCGACTTCAGGCCCTCCAGCGGCTCCTGTACGCTGAAGGCCACTTCCCATGGCGACAGCTGGCATACTGGTTCCTGTGGCGAGTTGGGGGCCTCAGCTTAGACCGGGAGCTGTTCCTGCTGGACCTCGCTTTCTTGAACGGGGCAGTCCTCCCCCTGTTCTACTGCAGCGTGGTGTGGGCCTGATGAGTGGCCTTCCAGCTCTGCCCCCTGGCCAGGCACCTGCGGTTCCCACACCTGCTTCGGGAGCCACTATTCTACAACCCGGTCCTGCAGCGTGTCATGCCGATCCTGGCCTCTGCTGGCCTCGTGGCGGCCCTCATCAAGGTGCGCACTGCCCGCCTGGAGCACCTCTTGGAACCTGCTCAGTTGACGTGGCTGTCCCCCGAGGCCCTGGCCGTCCAGCTGGCACTGCACTCTGTCTGTGTGGGCCAGCTTCTGAGGACCGTCAGGGGCGCCCTCCCAGCAGAAGCGACGACCGCCCTGGAAGTCCATCTCTGGGCTTGCCGGACCCTGCCCACCACAGACGCTGTGCTCGACGCCTTCCTGCCACTGCCCGTTGTCCCTGGCGAGCTGGCTAAGTGGTCCGACACGCTGCTCAGGCTCCCGGTACCCCCCAACAGCGAGATGGGCTGCCCTTTTGGTACCCTGCCCCACAAGGGCCTCTTCCTGTGGGTGATATGAGCCCGGCACGCCCAGGTGCTGGCCGACTGCCCCGACACTGAGTGGCGGCAGTGCCTGGTGCGGTCCGGGACCCGGGCGTGGTGCATGCTATACAAGGTGCCCACCGCCAAGAAGACTGGCGACCTGCAGTGGTGACTCGTGCACGGCATCCTGGCCACCGGCACTTTCATTCACCACCTGGACCCGGCAGCCTCGGCAGTCTGCCCCTTCTGCCCAGGGGTGCTGGATGAGGACATATTCCATGCGTTCCTCAATTGTCCCCGGCTGCAGCCGCTCTTTGCCCCTTGGGCGCGCTGCTTCGGGCACTGGGCCGGGAATTCTCTGACGAGGTCTACGTCCACTCTTTCCCCTACCAGGCATTGGAGCGGGCCATGGTCAGCCTGGCCAACTTTCTGCTGGGCCAGGCCAAGATGGCCACCTTGAAGAGCCAGCAAAACCAGCTCGCTGGGACCGGGACGGTCAATGACCTGCAGCTGTTCTGCCTGCTGGTGCGGGCCCGCCTCTCCCTCAAGTTTGAGCACGCGGTCCTGTGGCGGACGGTGCCCACCTTCAAGGAATGCTGGGCCCTTGAGGGGGCACTCTGCCAAGTCGAGGCAGGGCACCTGCTCCTCCCCCTGTAACACCCCCAGCTGCTTCAGCTGCAGCAATGCGTCCAGCGGGCCGAGGCCTCAGACTGTGCTTCACGCAGGTCGACCGCTGAGAACCCCCTATGGGGGTCTCCACTGGCTGAACTCTAAATGTGTAAATATTTAAAAAGTCTCTTTGCTCGCTAGGGTGGTTTTTACTTGAGAATGTATGGGCAAGCCTTGCAGGCTGTGAGCCCAGGACCATGTCTGTGAGACCCAGGTGTTCGGGCCAGCCTGTAAATACCTTCTACTGTTCCTGATGGGTCACCCTCCCTGGAATAAATACCCCTTAAACGTCAAAGTCTTTCTTTCTTTCTTTTTTAAAAGAACTGGAAGCTGGAGATGAGTGGGGTAGCCATGGGAGGGACTGGGAGAGAGGTTGGGGGCTTGTGGCAGAATACCCACACAGCTTGGGGCATCAAGGGGCAGCGGGGATCAACCCCCCTCCCCCACCTGGCAGCAGCTGATGAGTTCAGGAATTCTACTTTTTTTTTTAAGAACCTGGAGCTGGGGCTGGGCAGGGCAGCCATCGATGGGGCTAGGAGAGTGGGCAGGGGATGGAGCCTGTCTAATTTGGAGATTTGGCCAATTTGGCAGCGGCCAAATCTCCAAATCAGATTCTGCCAAATCAATTTGGAACAGTGATTTTTGAATCACTGAATCAAATCACTGTCCCTGAATCGGCCAAATCTGAAGTGATTGCTAGCCTCTTTGCATAGGCCTAATGCTAGTATTGCATATTTTTGACCGTAAACATCATCTTCTTTATTTCTATAAAGAGAGTGCAAATGTAATATTTAGCACACCTTGGATGATGTACACTGAAGTAGGGAGATCTCACTGCATCAGTCTACTTCCTAGAGTATAAAATTTATTTGTATTTTAGTAAAGCCAGAAAGAACCATTTGCTCCTGTGTATCACAAGCCACACATTTTCATTTAATAACTCCTGGCAAATATGTTGCCTACTGTACAGGTTCAGTAGCTGTGGAATGCTTGTCCAAAGTGCCAATTATGAAGCTGGACAACTGGCATTTGTCCTGGTAAAGTTAAATAGAATTGTACCCCAAGTCTTCACATGCACTGTATAAGTCCACATTTTGGATTCTTCTCTGAGTGCCAGTTACATAAAATTTAACATTATGATACATAGCATGTAGGCACTCAGATTCCTTAGTGTAGTAGTGCTCTTCATTTTTTTGCTTAGCAGGCCAGATGGGCAGTGCCTAGTTCCTCTGTGGGCCAGATCTGGTGGGTATTCCCAATCTGTTGCCCGAGGTGGGCATGATGGGACCCCATCCAGCCATACAGAGCAGGATGTGGGAACAGGCCAGCCCCAACTCAGAACCACAGAAGAATGGAGCTTGGCCCAAACCTACAGGTGGGGGAAGGGGGTTTGACACAACCCGAACCTAGCCCTGTGGTAGGAGAAAGCGCATGACCCAGCCTTAATTTGGCCTTGAGGGAGGGAAGTGAGCATCAACCATCCCCAACCCAGCCCTGCTGGGGAGGAGGGGGCATGGCCAACTTCACAGGAGGGAGGGGTGTGGCCTGGCTCTAACCCACCACAGGGCTTGGTGTGTAGGCATTTGGTAGTGGTGGAGGGTGGCTATATTAATTGCCACTACTCATCTGCTGCCAAATTTCATAGCCCATGGGGAGCTCCACTAGCTGGATGCTATGGCTTTGCAGGCTGCATTTGACTTACGGGGCAGAGGCTGAGCACCTTTGCTTTAATGCTTCTGTCACATAGGGAGGAGGTATTTTACACTGAGAATGAGTTGTTTATTTGTTATTAAAAAAAGGTGATTAGAGCAGTTAGAGCTTCCTCACCTAAACTTCCTGGTGCAGGTGTTGAAGAGGCCAGCTAGGAGCTATGTTCTTCTTGATGTGCTGGAACAGGTTACCCAGAGAAAATGTGAAATATGTATCCTTGAAGTTTTTTAAAACCTAGCTAGACACAGCCTTGGCTGGGATGATCTAGTTGGGGATAGTCCTGCTTTGAGCAGGTGGTTGGACTAGATGACCTCCTAAGGTTCCTTCCAACCCTAATTTTCTGTGACACTATGATTTTATGACCTCATTGATGGCAGGGTAGAATCTGGTGCCAGAATCTTGGACTCAGGGTACAGTGCACCTTCTTGGAGAGATAAAGAGGTTGTATATTTGAGCAGGTGTGAGATTTGGGTGTTAGGCTTCGAATATTCAGGAGTTGGTGTGAGTTTGATGAGTGGTTTGTTTAGATTACAATAACTCTACAAATTCGGTTTGTATGTAAGGAAGGTTGTCCCTAGTAGTTATTTAGGCCCTTTCTGGCTAAGGTTTCCTTTCCTTTTTTCAAACATCTTTATGAGTTTTTAATATGAGTACAATATCTATTAATTCTTAAGAATCCCATACTTTACAGTTCCTCCTGGTCACTTCTAGTGGCCACAGATAATTTTATTTTGCTCTTTTGAGTGCATTCCTTGGCTTTGGGTGATCACTTTTGCCCTCCTCTGAATCCTCAAAGTGGGTAGTAATAGAACTAGTGACAAGTGTTGTTCCTCATGTCCTGAGGAACTTGTTTGGTGCATATGTGCTATGGGTTAGGCCAAAAATCTAAGATATGGGAAGAATTTTTTTCCCCCCAAATTAGATTGTCAAGAACTGGTTTTAGGAGGTTTTAGAAGGTGTTTTGTGTCTGTGGTATTCATGCAACACCAAAGTGATTTGTTGTTGACCATGAGTTCTTTTGTACAAATATGATCACAAGATACTGTGATCATAGGATACTGGATTCAAAGATGCAGCTGAACCCTTCTAGCCTTTGTTCCTATGCATATAAATAAAGTAGAATTAAAAGTAGAGCAGATATGACCAGGTATGTAAGTAATATAACTTCAGTGTAACTACTTCTATTATTTGAACTGAACTGCTCTGCAACCCTTCCAACTCTTTCTTCCTAGATCACAGAGACTAGAGAAGTTCCTAAATCACAGAGACTATTCTATCTGCTCAAAGCAGCTGTGGCATAGATCTAGAAAAGTTCTAGGTTAAAATAAGTTTTTAGACGTTGCTTTAGAGCCATGTTTTCCTTTCAAAATTGACTGTAAAAGTTGTCTTTTGATGTAGGTGATCCTAACCATTGCTGACTATTGAGGACAGTATGCTGCAACCTCTTCTTGATTAATTGGATCAGACTGGAAACTTAGATCAAATGTAGGTGACTTGAGCCCATATAACCACTGGAAAAGCACTATAGCTGAAACTACCTGGCACCCTTATTGCTGGAACAGCGGAGAGGCAAAGATGAAATAGGCCTTAGATAAAGGGTTTTTCTCTTATTTTAAATGAATTCTGTTTCACCATTCCATTCCACAAGCTACTGGGACCGCTGGCCCTGATCAAGAAAAGTATCTAAGCACATGGTTAACCCTACTGATATCCGTGCTGTTCCATCACTTCTGTGAATTTAATGAGAACTTCAGTCTTCAGAGCTGTCAATCCAAGTTCTTCAGTTACAAATAGAAGAGGGGGGAAAGGAAAATATTTCATTATATCCATGCATCGTTGCCATGGGGATTACTTGACACTTTATACAATCAATATGTTAGATAGGAAAATAGAAGATTAGAGACAGTAATATTAGCAGAATTTTTTATGAGAGTACTAATATGGACCAAAGATAATTTCTGCAATTCATAATGTCACATGCTGTGGTACAACATCAGTTTCATTTAAGTAAATAACCTGCATAACTGCAGTGGCTGCATTAATTCATTATTAGGATTGAAATACCATGTTGCACGTTCACTATTTTACTCTGCTGCAACATGATTAGGTATCCTTTGTCTACTCTGGGCATGTCCACACATGCAGGCATGTATGCTTCCGGCAGCACAAATAGCAGTGAAACAAATTTGTGCTAGATATGTTTGCTTGAGCACACGTGCCTGAACATGCAGTTTGGTGTGGGGCATATTGTGCCACTTGAGCCAAACTGACCCTGTCCAGCTCCTCCCAGATCCTCCACCAGGGAGAGCTAGAGGCTGAGGCCAGCACCTGTGCTAACTCCATCGGTATAAAAACCTGTCCTGTGCTGGCTCCAGCAGTATAAAAACCTGCCCTAGTGAGAAGCTCAGGGCTACTTGCCCTCAGAAGCTTCTGAGGCCCAGCCAGTTAGTATCTGGGGACACTACCACTTGTGGCAGCTGGACTGCTGAAGCAGCCCTGACTTGGGATGGCTTCTGCACCTTCTACCCACTGCAGCAGTCTGACAGTGGGGGCTGCTGACTGGCTGTGACCTGCTGCACCTGTGACAGCACCTTCTCTCTTGGACCTCTGGCCATATGGCTGTGTGCCTGCCAGACCTGGACAGGGATGGCACAGTCACCTGGACTATGGTTTGGACCACTGCAGCAGAACCACCTGCACCTCTGGGCCAGCTGCCAGTGGGCTATGCCTGCAGAGTTGGCCTTTGGGTAGCACTTATATTATATCTTCTGGTTGCCCCGCTCTGCCATCTGGGCAGCTATTGCCCAGAAGATGTGCTCTTTATGGTTGCCCACTTCAAACTGTCAAAGTGTGTCCTTGTGGCTCCAAATGGCCAGGAATTTACCCACCTTGTCTGACCTCCAGCTGGGTCCTCAGTGCTGGCCCTGGGCAGGATCCTTTGCCAGAGCTTTGCCACTTGCCTTACCAGCAGAAAACCTGGTATTCCCTATTAAAAAATGGCAAATTCTTTGAGAAGAAACCCAAATCCTCTTATTAAAATACCCAAAATCTGTGTTCTTCCACTATTAAAATGAAATACCACTATCTATAGAGAGATCAGTTGGGCAATATTTTATTGATATAGTTACAAGTTTAAAGCATTTTGGAAGCCTACCAGAGTCTCTATCATCATAATAAAATGGATTCTAAATATATGTACAGTTTGGTGCTTGTTTGTGGTTTTTTTGTAATAGAAAAACCAGAGCTGTCCCTGCCCACTTTGCTCACCAGAATGTGGGGTGCTGAGCAGCCCTGATATGCCAGTTCCCTGTCCCTGCCCTTGCCCCTCACTCTCAACCCACAGCCCCATCAGTGCCCCTCACTTCTGACCTGCAGCCCCTGCCTGCCCCCACTACCTCCCTCTGGGCCACAGGTCTGTCCCAGCAACAGGACATGAGTCCAGCATCAGCTGTCCCACCTGCTGCTTTGTGACTCTGAGCAGTGCTAGCCCTTGCTGTTCTGCTCCCTGTGCTCAGGGCCCAGTAATCCCCATGCCATTTCTGGGAAGCCCTTAACTGGAACTGGACTGGTGAAGGCACTTTCCTTCCAGGCTGGCCTCCCTCTGCACAGACTGCTCTAGGGGGAAAGGGAAGCTCTAAGCTTGGCTTCAGCAGCCTCTCCTTCCCGGAGCACACCCCTATCTCTCTCTGTCTCTCACAAACACGTACAGACACATACCTGCCGCCACCTCCATCCCTCCCCTTAAGTAGTTCCTGAGAACTACCATCACACCCCCTCAAGTAGTTCCTGAGATCAGGACCCATTCGAAGCTGGGGCTGCAAATCCCAGAGCTGGTGTGGGCGTGGGGAAGGACTGCAATGTGGAAGTTGCCCCTACAGGCATGGCTTCTGCCAGCAGATCCTGTCTCATTCTTTGTGGCCTGCTGGACATGCAGGGTGTGATTTGTGTGGGGTACTGTGGGGTTTGGGCAGGGGAAGGGGTATGTGTGTGGGGTTTGTGAGGGGGAAGATTTATAGGTATGGGGCTTATGCAGATGTTTGGTGAGTGTGGGTTTTGCGGCTGGGTATGTAGGTGAGAGGTTTGTGGGGTGGTCTGTGTGGGTGGGAGGGAGTGCTCAGGAGGGATAAGTCCCCCACTTTCCCCCTGCATGGCCACAGACCTCCTGCAGCAGCAGCAGCTGTGGGGGTGCTCACTCCTGGCAGAGCCTCCTCACAGCACAGCGCAGCATGGTGTAGTATTGCAGTAACTATAATTGCTTTGATTGCTTATATTGTTATTTTTCTTTTTTATATAATCAAATATTTAACCATTAAGATAAAGTTAATCTTGTTAGGATTTACTTTTTATAATAATTTGAGTCATTATTAGTGTTCTGGAATTAACCATCTATTTTAAATTTCCTATTACTTAGCATAAATATATATTTGACCTATTGGTCTCATGATTTTAAAACTTAAATTAGTATAAGCTTATACTAAAGGTTTGTGGCATGTCTTGTGTATGTGGAAAGAGATAACAAAAGAGTGAATGATGTATGTATGTGACAACGTGAAGGAAGACAGTCCTCTTGCAGCAGGTGAAAATAGCCTTCTGTGGGTTAACGGTTAAAGGCTGCAGCAAAGTCAAGTGAGCAGTTAAGGATTACCAAATACTAGATCATGCTTCACCCTGAGAGCTGAAGACTTCAAGCACAACAACCCCCATGAAGATTGTAGACCACGAAGCCAGAAGTTCATGTCCTACCAATCCCAACCAGTCAACAGGAAAAGAAGGATGACCTTCGTGTCTGACTCGATGAAATCCATAGGATTGTATAAACAGATATCATGATAAAGAATGAACACAAAGGCAAGGTTTTGGGTTTTTTGCACCTGCAAGAAGGAGTTTTGCGGACATCCAACAAGACGTGACTCCATTTCTCGTGGTCAGTCTGGCTGGCTACCAGACTGAGCTGAGCGACTTTAGAAGTTGGTAACACCTCAACCTTTGCAGGACTGTCTAACTATCTCTGTGATATCTATGGAATGAGTGAGGCAGATAACTTATTCTTTATTCTTTTCCTGTTGCATGTTTTATGTTTTATGTTCCAGTAAATGCAGCATTGTGCCTTATCCCCTGAAAAGATTCCTACTTTACTTGTTTTTAACTCACACTGTACACCCTGTGCACACAACACTGGTCAGGCTTCCTGGCACTTCATGCTACCTGTGCCATATTGTACAAGCCTGGCCTGGTCTCAGGAAATAGGCCTTTGGGCAGAGCTGGGCCACTTTTGCTGTTACCTGTGGTCCTGGTACCACACACAGCGGCTGCATACCTTCAAGTCAGCTACATGGAGGCAGGGCCTAGGCCGGCCCAAGAGTGTGCAGCCCCTGTAAGCAGAGCCAGGACTCCAGGTGACAGGAAGAAGGTCCTGGTCCTTCCTGAAGGCATACACCCCTGGACCAGGGCCCACACAATGTGGCACAAGCTGCCCCAGGTGCCACAGTGCTCCAGGAGCCAGGAGGCTGGTTCCAGAGGGATGGGTCCCCCACCCAGGTCCACTGCCCACATGGCCCACAGCTCCCCTGTAGCAGCAGCAGCTGTGGGGGCACTCAGAGCCTGCTTCTGGTATGGTGAGGCTCTACCAGGAGCAGGCCCTGAGTATTCCCACAGCTGCTGCTGCTACAGGGGAGCTGTGGGCCATGTGGGCAGTAGGCAGTGGACCTGGGCAGGGGACCCACTGACCCACCCCTCTGGAACAGTGCTCCTCACCCACACGCAGCCACCCACACCCTCAAAGCCCCTGTCTCCTACACATCCCTACTTACCTGGAACAGTGCTTGGGTCTAGGTGACTACTGCAGCCTTGCCTTGCTCCTGTTTACCCCGCATGCTAAGCAGCATGCTGGAGCCCTGGGGCAAGGGGCAGCCAGAGAGACTCTCTGCCTGGCTGCCAGAGCATCCCTCTGAAGGACCCAGCCTCCAGTAGCTGGAGGGTACACTACAGGACTGTGCCCTACACCACATTTTTTCACTGTTTTTTTTTTTATACCTGTATTTCAAGTTATGAAATTACATCCCACCCTGCATGCAGGGCAGGGAACATTTTTTTGGTCCCAGCATGCCTCTTGTGGCTTCTCAGACTGCTTTGAGATGCCGCAAGAGGCACGTGCACACTCTTCTGGGCACACCCTATGGGATCAAATTTTATCCCTATTTATACCTAATGGAAAAAATGGTTTGCAAAACTAAGGAACCAGTTTTGCCTTTGGTCCATTTACTACAGCCAAGCTCTAAAACAGTTTTATTATACAGTTAAAGACATCACCAGGAAACCACTCCTTCCTCCTGAAATGATTTACCTCTGCAGTTAAACATGAAAGTTTCACATTTGCCTCTTCAGTCATCTATGAACTCTCAAATGACTTCCCTATTTACTAGAAGGCTGTTTATCCTTGTATTGAGGAATTGCTAATGATGGCAGCTCTGATACCACCAATGAAGATACACACCTCAGGGATCTACAACAGGATTCCTACAGACCTAAATATAATCCCCAAACCATAGCCAATCAAATCAAGAGAGACAGGCTCAGAACCTACTCCAACCTCCTGCAATACAAACCCTGGGATAAAGACAATACAATGCCTATAGTCATCACTTGCAGCCACCAAATCAAATACCATAGATACATTAGTGACCTTCAAACCAGCCTGGAAAATAGTGAGCATCTCAAGGCAGCTTTTGGTGGGACAAGCCTGTCCTGGTTTACAGGCAATCCCCCCAACTCAGCATCTCTCCAGCAACAGACTACCTAACTCCAGTTCTCACCAAGGCACCAGGCTTTTCTTCAACACAAACCACATGTTCACTGGACTAAATATCGCACATGATAATATCCAGAGTACATTTTTTTCCATTACCAATGTCACATATTCCATCACCTGCTTACAGTGCCCCTCTGCTGTTTACATTGAACAATCACAGCAACCCCCACATAAATGAATCAATGAACACTTAATGTTGATTCTAGAAAGACACAAGAGTCCATGAAAGAACTCCTTAACCACACCGGACAGTGACATCAGTGACAGACCCTAGACAGTATATCACTGATGTCACTGTACCTGTCCTTAAACAAAGACAACCAACACAAAGTTAAACACCTGCTGAAATCCATATTGAAAAACAAGGAAGTATCCACCCACTGCATTGTATTAACCACGGTTCCAACAGGAATGACAGGTTCTTAATACATTGTGCATCTTTAAGTGTGAGTTGACTCCATTTTGTCAAATAATTTAATCAATCCAATTCTTACCTCTTTTAGCACCATCCACTCCCCCTTTCCTTTTTCTTCTACATACAATCTTTTTTCTTCCAGTCTATTTCAAAGCATTTGATGAAGGAGGCTGTTTACAAAACTTCATGCCTTTCTGAACCAATTATTCCCTAGGATGTCATCCTGCCCTGTCCTTCTGCTGGTCCTTTACTAGGAAATAAATTTAATAATAAAGACATATCTTACCATACTTAGATAAAGTAAGGGACTCTTCCGAGTGCTCGTCAGTCAGTTTTTGTTTGTTTTTTTGTGAGACAAAAATATATAATCAATGTGAGTTATCGATATGTCTTATCATTTTCACTGTGGGTCTTATGTTGTGATTTAGGTCTCTAATACACAGGATAAAATTACAGTCAAAAAGCTCTATATTCAATTTAAAAAGCAAATGAAATAATTTATTCATACATTAAGTTTGCAATCTGCAAATATTTAGATAAATATCCCCTTATTCATATCATCTGTACCTGATGCCTAAATAAAAATTTATTTGAATAAATAATTTGAATTTACTTGAATTTGTTTTACTATTTTCTTTTTATGAAACTACAAAGCAGCATTTATCTCGTCTATATGATAATGTTTATTGTATAATAACATAGTTTTATAAGTACCAGAACAGAAATGTATTTATTACTAGTGGTATAAATTATATATTTTTAATTGGTATAATAAAAAAAATCATTTGGTTACTAATGTAAAGCAGGACATTTTGTAAGAATACTGTAAAAAATATGGGGTAAGTATTAGAAATGCAGCACTGGTCAATGAAATAAACTTAATGCAATGAAATCATATTTCTCAACTATGCTCACTGAATGAGCTGAGCTTTGCTGTAAAATAATGTTTTTTTTTTCATTTGTTTTAATTTAGGTATGGAAAAAAATGACATATGTTGCTGCAAGGAGTATCATTCTGAGAAGGTAATTTCATTTTACTAGCTTAATATTTTTTTAAGGATTTTGCACATGTTATGTAACAACTAATACGTAAGGTGATTTATATGGTCTGTTAGAGATATAACCCTCTCAATTCTGCTATCAAGTCCTTGAAAATATGTAAGTGGAAAGGATATTCTGAGTACATTTAGGTGCTTTGTTTTAGTATGATGCCAGAATTGATTTACTCTTTTATTACCCTTATCAAGTCCTTCAGAATATGCAACTAGGATTTAATTATTTGTGCACCTTTAATTAGTTTGTCTTACTACAATGCAAAGCATAATTTAGTGTTAGAAGCACATATGCTTAACAGTGGGGTATTAATATTAATGACTGTTCTGTCTTTTGGATTCTCCATCTTGTTTACAGATTCCTACTGATTATGAGAAAGTTTCTAAACAAGATGGAAACTACATCACAATGATCATTAATCTTAAAGTGTGTGTTTAATACCGATTACGTCATTACATTCTTACCCACCAGTCAGCACTAAAATTGGTAAAGCCTTTCACATTATTTCTATTATAAGCTTTACTCAGTGGCTTAAAGCTCTGCCAAAATATAACCATTCAGGATGAAATGTCTCAGTATGAGACTTCAGTGCTTTCTTTTTGTTTTAAGAAACTAAAAATAAACTCTAGTTACTTTTTAATTTGAACAGTTCCAGAACCTATATGCTTTAGAGCATGGATTTGACAAGGTGATGTACTTTATGCCAAGGATGAACATTTTGCCTGACTGTTATGATTGCCAAGCTGAAATTTTAAAAAAGCTTCCAACTTCATAGAGTATATTTGAACTTTGCACAAATCCTATCCAAAGTCTATATACGCTATCCCTTCAGAGTTGTTATACATATTCCACAGTTTTAGAACTTGTACTTATAACCAGTATGCAATGAAGTATCCCTACAGAATCACTGAGCATGTTGACATTTTTGGAGACAAAACCAGATTTTTCCTGTAATCTCTTCTTCACTGGGTTACAATCAGGCACTCAGTGTTTCCTCTATCCATTCAACAAGGAAAGCAGCTGCCTGATTTGGGTGCAGTAAGACAAAAGGCAAATCATGAGAAAGGTTACGAAGTAGATCTGGAGAATGGAATCTGGTGAAACCAGAATTGGTGGCAAAAAGAAATATAGGGCCAGATCCTATTCCATCTATTAAGTGCTTCAGTGTAATCCTATGTTACCCTCTCAACTCCCTGAAAAGCTGTTAAGACAAAAAGTAGACACGTGCTTCTCCACCTTGCTGCTTTTTGGTGACTTAGCCCTCAGGTTAAGAAGAAAGTTTATTATAAAGGCAGACAATTTAATGGCTTTCCTGTGATTTAAACAGGATGTAATAGGTTCGCACTATGACACCTAAAGTCACAGAAAAGCAGATTTTTACATATATCATTTAAATCCAAGATCTTGGGCAACACAAGAGGTAGAGGAAGGTGTTTGCACTAGAAATCTACAGGCCTCACTTGAATATATTCAATATACACTGAAGCAAGGGCTTTTTAGGTGATATCTTTCATTGGAACAAATCTATAGTTGTGATAAAGTTAGACAAGCTTTCAAATTCAAGATATTCTTCTTCAGGTCACCTGCTCTGTATTAAAAAACTTGTCTAACTTTATCCCAACTATGTCATTTGTCCAGTAAAAGATATCCCCTAAAAAAATCCTTGCCTCTTATAATTCCTGGACCATTACAGCTACATCATCACCCTAATGCTTCCTCAATATGCACTTACAATAGAGCCTACATGGGGCTAAATTCTGAATCCCTGTACAAAGCTTGGATAAGTTAGCATTTTTCAAGTTCTTCTTATGGGGGCAAGAAAGATGTAATCATGTACCTTCCTTCAATGTAAAACACCAGTTCATTGGTTATACTATTACTTCAAAGCACAAGTTCTATGAGGTACAGCGATGATGAGCTCCACTAAATAAGAGCAACTATTTAAAACCATTATCTTTCTTCAATGTGAGACATGATGCGTGTGTTTAAATTTTTATTTTTATTATTTTTAGCTTATCTATTTTGGGTCAATTGTTTTGGATTGTGCTGTAGAGTTTATAGAGAAATATAAATATATCTCTGGTATTGAATTCTATAGCATGACTTGAAACAATCTTTTAAATATTAGGATTCTTCAATTTAATTTCAGGAGTGGTCAAAATAATTGTTAAATGTTCTATAGGATCCCATTTAAATCTTATAGAACCCTTTTGTATTTAACCTTCTTAAATCCAAGGGTGTTTTTACATAGGAGCTCCTTCCTTCATCTCAGAAGAATGCCTTGGGCTCGCTTATCTGCAATGTCATGCGCTATTTCCCTGATGCCCTTATAGACAGCTCTTGGGAAGTAATTCTTTGTGGCATACTTAAGAGTCATGATTCTACTGCTTGATATCTCTGTGGTCTGCCTCATAGAAAGCCTGTAGTTATTCTGTTACATTTTGGGATGTGGTCTACTTACAAAGGCTATGTGGCATTAGAAGGGGAAGGATTTGGCTCTTTAACACACACACACATGCGCACACGCACACACACACACACACTCACTGTGTGCATCTTCGTGTGTACTTTACTACAGAATTGGCTAATTAGCTCATCAATAAAGTGTCACCATCTACATGTGTCCCTGTATTAGGGTGCAGTAAATTAATTAACTGGTGTAGGATAGTATTGTCAAGGACAAGTACTATCCTACAGCAAAATAATTAGTGTGTTAGTGCACCAAAAAGCATGTGTAGATGCTGACAGCTCGATGGGGCATAAGGGTGCTACAGTGAGGGGGTTCCTGTTGGCTAGCCCAGCATTGTATCACTGTCATGCCCCAGCTATGCCCTCTACAGCACATTGATCCAGAACAGAGAAGCCCCAAGCTGGCAGGCTAACCCTCCAGATCCCTCACCAGCCAGCTGCTCTGCCCCATCTCAACATGCTGCAGCCTTGGGCACACGTGTAAACGCTGCAGCTGAGAGCAAAAAACCCTGGAGCAAATTGTGACAGAGTTCATTGCTACATGCTAATTACATATATAGGTGCACCCACTGATACCACATAGGAAGCTGTGGTTCTTGCAAATAGGAACTCTGGGCACTAATACAAGTGATGGATCTCTGCTCCTATTAATTGAGTCTGCTATGAGCCTGCTGGAGTGTGTTAATTAGCATGCTCCAACAGCCTCTGCGTCACATGTATTCAGTGTTTCCACATTTCAAAATGGAAATGGGGCACTTTAAAACTTGTGGAAGAAACTTTAGTTAAAGCACCCCTGCCTCACTTTGAAGTGCTGAATACATGTAA
This sequence comes from Caiman crocodilus, assembly GCA_030014935.1. NCBI lineage: Eukaryota > Metazoa > Chordata > Crocodylia > Alligatoridae > Caiman > Caiman crocodilus. The sequence continues at coordinate 1,922,568 of JAGPOW010000229.1, forward strand.
CACTGTGCCTCCCTTCCAGCCCAGAGCACATGTATAGACACCCTCTCTAGTTAAGCTAAACAACAAAGTGAATAGTTAACTAACTCTGAAAAGTGGGCAGGAGGCATATTGAGTCTAGTATTACATGATTACCACCAATCAATGTTTTAAAAAGAAAAGCTCTGCCATATTCTGAAAATTAAGGAGACTAAGTACTGTACATATTACTTGGAGTCAGTACTATTTCTATATCACATCCGTCATCAAGCAGCATTTACTGATTAGTGTGGATAAAACATTTTATAGTAGCAGAAAAGCATCATCTACTGAATTAGTACCTATCAAGAAGCAATGTGCTGCCAGTAAATATTATTTTGATGTTTCGGTACCATGAAAAACTTGCTTACAGGAAGGAAAAGAAAATACATACAGCACATGCTGCAAAATAAGTAGATGCTTCTGTGTAGTAATGGCTTGTGAGCAGGTGAGCAAATCCTAACGAAAATACTTTTTTCCTTCAGTTGCTAAAACAGGTAATTCAGCTAAAAGAGTGGTTTCTGCTATGATTTTGCATGTAAAATAAAAGAATTTGGCATTACCTCTACTGTTTGAAAGGCTTCCAGCAGTTCTTCATGGTATATCAATGCATTAGTTTCTTAGTTTTAAAATAAGTAAAAAGATTTTGTAATGACCAGCCACACAGGTAGGAAATCCAGTGTATTTTAAATATAAATTAAAAGAGAACTAATCCAAACCCTTTACTCAGCATATATTAATGTTTTATTGATAGTAAATACCATAACTATTTCTTTAGGATTTGTTTTAAAATAACTTACAATTTTAACACTTGGTTTAATTTTTTTTTATTTCTTGTTGATTGTAAAGGTATAGATATATAATTCCTCAACTGCTATTCAAGTAATAATTAAAGACATTGATCAGAGAATTTACTTCACTTAATAAAGGATAAGTTTAATGCTAAAATGAATAGAACAAAATTAATTAACTGGCTGTATGTGAAGCAGGCATAGCTTGTTCTTTTGTGTTTACAGACAGATGTAGAGATATATTTTTAAGATGACAATATCTGTAATGTATCATTAAAGTCTCATTATTTCATTAATAAAATACTAGCAATAAAAAAAAAAAATGTAAAAGTAGCCTGGGTGTAGGGTATGTACTCTCCTATCTGATGAAAAAGGATTGGCAGCAGGCAGAGGTGCTGTGGGAAAGAACTGCAAGATAAGCACAGTCTCCCCACTTCCTATAGAGCCAGGCCAGGACAATACTAAACTGTATACAAATTTATTAATATTTACATAGTTAGATAAAAAATAGACATAAATATAAGCATAGGTAGTGATATTTATGTATAACAGTATTTATAGTGATATATATGTAACTATAAACCTTATTCTTTACAATGGATCAGCACCACCAGGGTATCAGTTAAGTGACAAATAAACAGGTAAGTGTGGGTAAGTATAGGGGAACGGTCACTAAATGCAAATAGCTGGTACAGGGTACAGCAGAGGCCCAGCAAGGATCTTACAATTATAAATTTACAAATATAATAATATACAAAATATAAGGTGCAGCAATATCAGGTACCCAAGCATTACCCTTCAGTGCTTCCCCAGGCCCCAACAATATCTCTAGGGATGTCCCTTCAGAGCACTCCTTGACCTAAGGAAGCCTTCCCTTACCTAGGCTTCCCTTTCCGCCTTACCATCTGGGTAACTTCCCCTCCCCTATGAGAGTCCATTTCCCCAGGCAACTCATGATTTCAGGGGTCTCATGTGGGTGGTCTTTGCCCACAGGCCAAAGGCCCAATGGCTCAGCCTTTTGTTCACGGCTGGAGATTTGGGCCACCTTATGCAACATTAGAGCTTGGTCCCCCACATGCGGACTAGCTGTGCACCTCTCATGCAAGATCCTGGCCATGTGCCAGGAGTGATGGACCTGAGCCATCTTGAATGGCTCCCACAGTCTTGGTCCCTGCTCCGGACCCACTGTGCAGCATTGCCTGCACCAGGCCCTAGTCATGTGCTAGGGGTCAAAGGCCTGAGCTGCCTCATGCAGCTCCCAGGGCCAGAGTTCCATTCACCGGCCTGTGAACTGTGCTTCTGGCTGATTGCCAGGGGTTGCAGTCCCGAGCTGCTTCAAGTAGCTCCCAGGGTCTGGGCTCTGTGCACCATCCCATGCACTGTCTGGAGCTGGCACCAATCACCAAGTCTCTCCGGTGAAGGGAGCCTTTGGGGCTTCTTTGGGTCAACTGGAAATGCCTGCTGGGCAGCTGTCCCCAGCTTTTTTTAGTCTTGCTTGCTTCTTTGTCCTTTGTCGCATTTTCTGCATGGTGGGCATGCTGCTTCTTCTTTTTTTTTTCTACGGGGGCTCTGCCCCCAAAGTCTGTCAGACCTGAAAAGCACAGTTCCCAATCAAGTCCAGACTCTTGAGCAGGTTCCTCCCTGCCCCTCCCAATTGATGGAAATGCTCCACCAATTGCATCGCGAGTTTTCAATCCATTGTTGGATTGATGGGAATGCTCCACCAATCACATTGGAGATTTCTCAACCCCAACACTCTGGGCTCTGTTGGCAAGTCCACCACATAAATATTCATGGTTTGTCCATATTATTACATGTTGAAGACCGTAGAGCAGGGTGACTTTTATTAATGAGTTCAGAGGGTTGTTAGGCCTCTATAGCCTGCTAGCTATCTTTTACATATGTGGGCCCTAAAGGAACTCTACTCAGAAATTGGCTTATAGCCTGGCTCCATCCAGAGGTGTCCAAAGGACAAATACACCAATGAATACATGACACAAGATTAAAGTCAATGAGGGTTTATATTAAACAAGTGTCATTACATAACAACAGCACATTTACATCAGAACAAGCTAATACATACACTATTTACAACATGGAATCAAATGATACCAATGTGTCACTCTTAGGTGGCAACCCAGAGCGCTAAGGCCTAGTATGCAGGAGATCCTCTCAGCCTCTGCTGCACTGAGGATTTCTCAGCTGTTCCCCTTCACAATGGATACTAGGTACCTCAGGTATAGGGGTGGGTAATACTTTAACCTTTTGGTGAAGATGGACAATCCCATGACACATGTGTCATCATGGATAGGAAGTAATACCCCACATGTAAGTACTCTTCTGCTCATCCAAGTAAACTGTCCATTCTCACAATTAGTCATCCCCAACTCTCAGCTGTGCTCTCTAACAGTTTCCAGTCACAAACCCAATCATGTCAGTCACATAAACTCTGTCACGCATTCAGTCACACCCAGTCATGCCAATCGCCTAGTCAATAGCACCCTGAGGTAATGCCTCACAGGTTTTATAGTAGCTATTTCACGCTATCTGTCAATCATACTCTTGTGTGATCATCACTCACATTATTCAGTCCCTCAATGGTATCTTTCAAATGAAGCATTCATACTTGTTATCACCATACAGCACATTACTATAATTTTCCCACTCCTGTGGTTACATAATCATGTCAAGCTGCACATGAAAGTAGGTCTTGAAAGTAGGTCATAGCATCATCAAGTTCAGAAGTTTACAGGTTCCAGAGACTTCCAACCTCTAGCCATCCTACACCATGTGACCAGGCCAGGACTCCCTGTCTACTCTACAATGTATTGTCATTATTCTGTGTTTTGCAGCATATTTAATGGATTTTTCTAATACATTATTCTCCTCAATTGATGTGCGAGTCTAAGTGTATACTAAAAGACAGTAAAATGTATTATAACATCTGGGTTGTCCATCTCTTCATATAGTCTACCTAAATCATTTTTTTCTTTCTATACACATTTCCCTCTGACACAAAATGGAAATCTTTGCAACATATTCTGTTTCTGAAAATGACTTATTTTAGGATTTAGTAAGTTGATTCATTAAGGACCTGATACAACGCCTACTAAAATTAATGGTAAGACAAGCTACATCTATACAGTAAACTTAATGTATCAGAAAGCAGTACCCTCAAGCATGATGTCCTATTCCAAGTAGACTACCGACTAATTTGGAAGTGCTGTAACCACATCTGTGCAGTCATGTGGGCAGCTTGCTTAGTCCTGTTACTCAGCAATGCTAGTTAGTCTACCCTAAATATCACATAAATGTAGCTACACTGCTCCTGGTTAGAGGTATAGCCACAGAACAGTAAGTGTACCGTGTAGTCAGGATGCACATTTACACAAGACATTTACTGCACAGTTGCCTAATTAGCTATACAGTAAACATCTTAGTACATAGATATGTGCACCTCTTAGGTTGTGCAAAAGTACTCTTTGTAGCAGGGTACAGCAAGATAAATACAAGTAGATTTTTTTTCACATGCAGCAGTGCATGTGTAGACACTCAACTGGCTTGGTGGGGAACAAGGGTTGTTTAGTGCACAGGCTGCCTATCGGCTAGCCCCACACTGAGGGACTCTCATTCCACAGCCAACCACTCTGTAGCACATTGATCCTGGTCAGAGCAGCCCTGGTCTGGCAAGTTGACCCCACCTCCCCAGGTTCCCTTGCCAGCCAGGGCTGTTGTGACTCAGCAAAATGTGCTGCAATCCAGGCACACAAGTAAACAGCACTACTAGGAGCTTCACAGGAACAATAAACTATGGCTCTGCAGTTTATTGCTGCACATTAATGGCACATATAGATATGCCCAGAGTCTAATATTTGCTTCAGAGGGCACTGAATCAGACCATAAGAAGCTATAAGAAATATACTAAGGTGCAATGGAACAGCTACATTTGTACTGTATGAATAAAAAAGGAAAAATAATGTTATTGTCTATATTCTTTTCCATTGAGAGTTAAAAGTTTAAGGGGAAAAAAAAAAACCCAGAAAGCAAAAACATTCTGTCATTGATTTCAGTGGTTATAGAATTCAACCCAAGAGGCACTTTTATACATGTTCTGATATGTTCAGAAAAGAACACATCAGACTAGACTTAATTAATTAGTTGAGTTGGCTGGACTATTCTAACCAGATCACTCCAGTATGATGCAGTGTCTCATGTATTCAGCATCCCCACATTTCAAAATGGCAACAGAGGAGCTTTAACTAAAGCTCATCAAATAAGCTTTAGTTTAGGTGCTCCTGCTGCCATTTTGAAATGTGAGACATTGAATACATGAGATACTACATGCATTGTAATAAAAGTGGCTTATGAGAGCCACTTTAATTAAAAAGTGCCCCTCCCGCAAACCTGAAACATGTGTATAGATGCCCAAAGTATATAACTAAAAGCCTAGTAAAACACTTTTTATTTTGATAAAAGCAACACAGAACCCTTAACCATGTATTGTTTTAAATATAAGTTAACCCTGCATAAATATCAACCTTCCTTTTCAGGCTCAGTTTTAGACATTTTACCCAAATATAAACTGATAACTACAGGCAGGGTTCATGGATTGTTACTGCTCAAAGTTGGATATCATGGCATAATTGTTGTGGGCCAGATTATAGATCAACTATTTGTGTTAATCAGGTGCAATTTTTAATGCTTCTTTCTGAGGGGAAAAGAAGGTCAATTTATAAACAGAACAATACATTATACTTGACTAAATTTCATTATCCTGAAACTGGTGATAATATCCATTTTGGTAAAGTAACTTGACACCTATGGATGTGAAAAATGTGTAAGTCAAATCTTAGGTTTAAGGAAGTCTCTTCATCAGGTTCCTATGACCTCTCATAAATTGGACCAAATGAAAAATACTAAAATGATTTGCATGTAATAACTATTATGAGCAAGTACTGCTCAGGTAGCAGTGAATGTACAACATTACTTGAAGGTCCTTATTTGATCAAGCATCACTGAAAGCTGTTTTGGGGTACTTTCATGTTTAACAAATAAATAAGCTAACTTGATTGTTTGCTTACTTCATATTTGTCTTTCTTTCCTTCAGTAACAAAAGTAAGTTATGACATTCTTATGTAAAAAGAAAATGATTTACATCATTTTAAAGATTTTATGTCTATGTGTAAACATTATACATTTAGACTCAGAGCTAAATACCTATCTCTATTGAAAGTTACAAAAATAGTACCTAAAAATACTTGAAAAAAAATCCTGCAATTTATGTTGCATTGGCATGCACATGGCATTGCCTGATTTAATATAAAGATTTTTGTCTTTCTTAATTAGAATGATCCTAATGAATTCATTGATTGGTGCCTCACATGTGAGTGCTTTGGTTATCTCAAGCTTATACTGATGAAATTTTTATTTTCCACAAGCATAGGTTATCATTTATGAAATAATGCATGCATGAAAGTAACCATTTTTAAACTCTCATTAACAGATATATTTCTTTATTTGTTAATATTTTTACTTAATTTTAAAATATATATATTTTTCCCCAAGTTGACAACTTACGATAGAATATGTGTTAGTTCTTGCTAGATTCAGTTATGGTCTTATATCACAAGCACAAAACCATTACACAATCTGACACTATTCATAGCAAGTGCAGTCTGTGCCAACAGGCCCTAGAGTGAATTGGAGGACTATGTCAAGTCAGGATTAATGCACATTGACAGCTGCATGTAGGAAGCTACTAGTATATTGTCTGTACATACCAGGCCCAACCCATGATGAACAGATACTTGCTTCTAACTAATTGAACTTGTAAGAAATAGATTGCTAACAAAACAAAACAAAACAAAAACAGAAAAGGAAAACGAATCACGAAAAAGTCTCTTTAGTACTGTTTCTGAAATAAAATCTCATAAAATCTGTCTTCAATAAATTACAAAAAACAAACATAATAAAATGCATTCCTTTCTCATGCATATCATTGCAAAAACAATGAGATGCTTTACTCTCCCCAGAATTCATGTTAATATGTCATTCTTCTTTTAAATAAGCTTTAATAAATTATCATGTGGAACAATTATTACAGTTCTGAATAACAATAAATGAAAGTATTGTGCTTGAGGGTAGAAATTTTGTTGTTGTTGTTCTTGATAAATATGTAGAATTAGCAGCTATAAAGTCATTACATGTGTTACAGTTTTTGAAAGCTAAGGATTGAGAAGAATCACAAAATGACAGAGAGATCCATGGGAAACCTTTCAAAAAGTGAAGGTAGTGTCAGTTGCCATTATCCGTCATGAAACTGACAAGGAATTGTATTGTAGCAACTGACCCAGTTGTTGAGTTATTGGTCAGGATGAGATACGTTTATAGTCTGTTAGAATTTGAGCCCTGTAAAGGGAATCTGCTGTCCTTTGGCATTTGGTTTTTAAAAAAAAAAACAGTTCATAAGTTAGTGGGGCTCCCCATAGATCGAGGAGGTCCAGTCAATGTATCACAACCTCAGTTTGAATATTTAGAAAAGAATTGAACTTAACTTTAGTCCTGCTCTAGAAAAGTTGATATATTGATACATGTGAGTGGGGTCTTTTGGTGTCCCTCAGGGAGCACTCAAGAAACATACAGGAGGAGGTGGCAAGGCTCCAAAGCATCCTCCAACATGTGGACTTCATCAGTTCAGTGCTGAAGGAGACCTCTAGGACTGTGCAGGAAGCACTGCCAAAGGCAGTGCTACAGAAGAGAAATGACACAGACTCTCAGAAAAGTGGAAGCTGGAAGCTTGAGACCTCTGGAAGGAATCAGAAATCATCATCTCAACATGCAAAGCAGTTTGCCTGGAGAACAGATATGAATGCCTAGCAACAGAGGAGGAGGAATACATTCCTTTGGAGGAGGGCTAGCTAGGCATCCTCAAGGTTTAAAAAAGGAAGGATTGAGACCCCTGCCACCAAGAAGTGATGGGTGATGCTGCCTGGAGACTCTTCTGTGGGGGATGGAGGCATCCATCTGTCAGCCTGATCTGTTGCCTTGGGAGATCTGCTTCTTCCCCAGAACCCCAATTCAAGATGTCATGGAAGGATTACCAGGACTCATGCAGCCCTCTGATTACAACCCCATGCTGCTCATCTATGTGGGTACCAATGATACTGCCAGGGGAGACCCCAAGCAGATCAAAAGTGACTACAGGACTCAGGGTTTAAAGGTGAAGGGGACAGAGTGGTGTCCTCCTCAATCCTTCCAGTCAAATGGAAGGGCCAGGACAGGAGTGGACACAATCTACAGATCAATGCCAGATGGTGTTGCCATCAGGGGTTTGGCTTCTTTGTTGACAGGATGTTGCTACAAGAAGAAGGATTGCTGGAAAGACCTGGGATACACTTGGTGAAGGGGAGGAAGAGCATCTTCACAGAAAGGCTCACTAACCTAGTGAGGAGGGCTTTAAATTAGGTTCATTGGAGGATGGAGACCAAAGCCCTGAAGTAAATGGGTAAGTGGATAACCTGGAGGAAGCACAAGCAGGAAAGGCCAGCAGAGGAGGCATTCTCATTCTTCCTGAGAAAATAGGGCAATGGGCTAGTTACCTCAAGTGTAGGTACATGAATACATGGAGCCTGGGAAACAAGCAGAAATAATTGGAAGTCCTTAAATAGTCGTGGAACTATGATGTTACTGGAATAGCAGACTTGGTGAGATAGCTTGCATGACAGGAGCAGTGTCATGGATGGGTATAAACAGCTCAGGAGGAACAGGCAGGAGAGTAAAGGAGGAGAAGGAGGAGTTATACTTTATGTAAGAGCCATATGATTGCTCAGAGATCCAGTATGAAGCTGGAGATAGGCCTGTTGAAATTCCCTGGGTTAGGGTCAGAGGGGAGAGCTACAAAGGTGATGTTGTGGTGGGTGTGCTATAGACCACTAGACCAGGAGGATGTGATGGATGAGGCTTTCTTCAAACAGCTAGCAGATGTTTCCTGATCACAGGCCCTAGTTCTTGAATCACCCTGATACCTTCTGGGAGAGCAGTACAGCAGTGCACAGGCAATCCGGGAAGCTTTGGAGAGTGTTGAGGACAACTTCCTGGTGCAAGTGTTGGGGAGGCCAACTAGGGACTGTGCTTTTCTTGACCTGATACTGACGAACAGGGAAGAATTAATGGGGAATGTAGTAGTGGATGGCAACTTCGGCAGTAGCGATCACAAGATGATTGAGTTCAGAATCCTGAAGAAAGGCAGGATGGAGGGCAGCAAAGCATTCCAGACTTCTGAGAAACATAATTTGACTCACTCACAGGGGATCCTGGGATGCCAGTCTGAGGGGGAGAGGAATCTGGAAGAGTTGGCTCTTCTTTAAAGAAACCTTACGGAAGGCACAGGAACAAACCATCCCAACATGCAGGAAGACTAGCAAGTATGGCAGAAAACCAGCTTGTCTTAGTAGGGTATTTGTCAGGAAGCTAAAATACAAAAGGAAGCTTAGAAGAAGTGGAAACTTTCATAAGTGACTAGGAAGGAGTATGAGTATTGCTTGTGCATGCAGGGCTTTAATGCAGAGCATTGCTTGTGCAATCAGGAAGACCAAAGCACAGCTGTAGTTGCAACTAACAAGGGACATGAAGGGTAACAAGAAAGGTTTCTACAAGTATGTCAGCAAAAGAGGAGGATCAGGAAAAGGGTGGGTCCTTTACTAGATGGGGGAGGCAACCTAGTGACAGAGAATGCCAAAAAGGTTGAAATACTAAATGCTTTTTTAACCTCAGTCTTCACAGGCAAAAAATGAGTGCCAAAAAGTGCCACTTAAACACAAATAGTAATCCTAATGTCCCTGGAGCACAGATGTACAGTCATGCAGGTGTTCATGTGCATAGACTGAACATGAATAGTAGGATATGGAACTGCCCAGCTACACATGCAGTTATATGCACATGGCTATTTTGGATACACACCTATGTATGAGTCTAGAACATGTAGGTAGACACAAACTCATGACTCACAGGTGTTAGACTCCGGAGCAGTCAGAGAAGTCTGTGTGTAATGCCTGTTCTGTGGTGTGATGGTTACAGCACTGAACTGGGCAATCAGACAGATGCAGATGCAAAACCATTCTGCCTAATGGAGCCCAGAGCTCAGGTCTCCTGCTTCCTGAACAAGTACACTAAACAGTCTGATACTGGGGCTAAACAATGGGAAGGGACTAAAACATTGAATTAAGAGCAACCGAAAGGGGTTGTCCATAAAATGCAACAAAAAATGAGTAGCAACATATCGTAATGCTAGTCCACAAGCCCTACTAAATCTCTGTCTTCGTGTTCTATTTTTTTTCTTTAGAAACTTACAAAACCTTTGTCTGTTTTGAGATTTGGACCTGACTTTCTCAAATACCCTTTTTTCCTTTGTGTTTAGCTTTGTACACACTGTGGCTGAAGAAGGGTTGCAAACGATCTGCAAATTTATGAATAGTCCTTTAAAAAATAATGCTAAAAATATGTATCCATAAGTTCTGTTAAAAATTGGAAATGCCTGTAAAATGAAAACAAACCCTAACCTACGATGAACTCAACTGAAGATCCATCATTGGAATGAGGCTGGATGCAAGTGATTGGTGCCATTTTGGGTGCCCATACCCATGCATAGCCACTGCTTTAATGCAGTGTAATTACAGTTCATTGGAGCACACTCGATTAATTGAGTTGGCTGGAGCATGGTGATTACTGTGCTCTAGCAGACTCCAGTGTCATGTGTATCAGCATCCCTCTGCTGAAAAATGGTGGCAGGGGCACTTTAACTAAAGCCCACCACCGTTGTTCAGTGTGGGGATACTAATGCACAAGATATTTGGGGAACTTTAATTACAGCAGTTCTTGGAGCTGCATTAATTAAAGCTCTCCCATCCCTGCCACTTCCTGGAGCACATGTAAAAATGCTTTTTGTTTCTGAGTGGAAGCACAGCTCAGTGGACTGCAGGGAGCTCTCCTCCAAGGCTTTGTGGCTCATGGAAAACTCTGCAGACTCCTCTTGCCCCACACCAGCAGTGTCTTGTGACTGTGTCCCAGAGGCCATTGCCTACCTGTAACAGCTACTTGCTTTGAAGTTAGGCAAGGCTATGAGACCCTGGGCAGACTAAGGGAAGAAGAAGGAAGAAGACAAAAGGAAGGAAAAGATAAAAGATAAAGGGAAGGAGAAGATAAAATTTATTCTCCAAGGTTTCTGGGTGGGGGCTTGAGCCCGATTTAGAAAGTTGATGTTAAACCCCTAAATTTGAACCTGTTTTTTATTGCTGTCAGCTAGGGCCTCACAGAGGGATTACATTTACATTACATATAATTTATATCAGTAGAAAGTTTGTTTGTCAGTAAAAAATGTACAGGTTGTCAATTAAAAACCATCTTCTTTGGTTGGGATCCTAGGGATACAAAACCATTCTGCATGAGGATTGATGAGGATTATAGGGAAACTCAAGGGAGCAAATAATAGTCCCTTAATTGTGACACTCCTTACCATAAGACATTAGAATGAACCCAACCAAATAGTTTACAGAGATACACTCCCTTTCCCCATTCAGGTGTACTCCCAATAACAAAAACAAACAAAGAATTACTTAGTATATGTCTTCTTCTCACATGAGTTCATATATCTGATTTTTGGACAGAAAACAGACTGCCTGTTTATTTTACAGGCTGGTAAACAGAAAGATTTATAGTGCATTAGTATATTCATTGCCAGTAAATGTATATAGTGTTCAATTTGGCAACCCTTACGAGTCCCACTGACTTCCAAGTAAGGATAAGGACTGCTTGTGTGAGGAAGGATTACAAGATAGGGCCATCAGGCTGAGTCCTAAGTATACATGAACAGCAACTGTACATAGTATCAAAAGGTTTGGTTTTGAAAAATTGTCAACAGTACTTTGCAACCATAGCTGAAGTGTTAGAAGCTGGATTTATGAAAAGAAAAATGACAGACAACATTTAATGCTTTGTTTCTATACTTCCTTTGTAAAATAAGTCTATAACTAATCCGTACTGTGAGGCTTAAAAGTGGTTATCTCCCACCCACATACACTTTCTTTGATTGCATTTGGTCACACCCTTTGCAAAGGTTGTTTGCAGCTGATTTATGTAAATCCAGAATTGTTGGCTTCATTTATATCACCTGCTTTAGAAAATCTGTTGTTAAATGTTTGGACTGAAAACTAAAAGATTTACATACACTTTTTAGCATCTGCTTAGAAAAAAACTGAATGCTAAATTTCCAAAAATGCATATGTACACAGGTAGATCTAACATTTTATTACATGGAAATTAATGAAGTACTCTATTATTAAGTAAGCCCTGGCTGATGAATGGACATCTGTCTGCATATGGACCTTCAACCATAGACCATCAGGTTTACTTCAGAGGAACCATCCAGTTACTATAAGTCATAGTACGCGCGTAAGCAATTCTTATCAGTCACTTTGACAAATGACTCACTTAGCTCTGACTAATGGACACAGGGCATGGTGGATGATTGAAGACATAATTTACAGCACATGTGTCTTTTTTTAGTTTGAACATGTCTGAATAATAAGATCACCAAATAATAATTTTACTACTGGAGAGTAGTGGGAACGTTTCTGCTGCATTGGGAACCAGGGTCCAGGCCAGAATAAAGGACCAACTCTCTCCAAAAGCTGCATCTTTCACATTAGGTCACACATGCTCTAGCTTCTTTTCTTCCTCTTGTCACCACCTATCTCTTTCTGTTAGCTGCTCAGAAGACTACAAAAGGAGGTTTGGATACTACCTTACATGTGGTGTGGGAATGAGAGTACTATGCTGGGAAACATTACTATGCTAGGAAGTTGGATAAAACCAGAACTAAAATGTGCCAGGGGGCTAGAATCTATGAGTACTGACAGATGTATGGAAAAAAAAAAACACTTTACCAGAGGAGGCAGAGCATTAGTTTGACCTGGCCCCACAGCATCTGTATAGATGGGGTGCTTCAGTGGGGCATTTTGGTGCTGTTATCTAATAGCTAATTCAATCAGTTTTAGATGAAAGTACCAAAAAGCCCCACTGAAGCACCTGATCTATATAGATATTGGGTGAGCTGGGTCCAACTAAAGTGATGCCTCTTCTGGGTATATGCTGTATTCAGCATAGGGGCACACCAAGTTTAAAATAAAGCACCAGTTTTGGTTGGCTTTTTTGTTTTCCCGTGTCTGTAAGCAGCCTTTGTTTCCTGGAGAACTGCCATAACTACTAAGCTGATGGAGTAAGACTTGGAAGGATCCTTCTTCTCTTCTTATTGCCCCTCCTCCCATGTGCTTTTATCTAGTACCTGTCCGTCTACTAACACTAACTAATCATGGCCTTTTGTACCATATCTACCTAGATAGCACGTAGCCTCCTAAGTATGCTTAATCTATACATGTACACTTACCACTCTACACCTCATGGGTAATAGAAACTAAATAACTTGCAAACTGTGCATGAGTGCCCAAAAGGCTATTTACACAGCTGGAAAACTGCCAAAGGGTAATTTAGTAAAAATACTATATTGTCATTACAATGTCATTCACATGTGCCCATTTCCCTGTTTCCAAGGTAATTGGATAAATTTTATTTGAATTGTCAAATTTCCATATTATTCATTTTCCAAAATAGAGCTCTATTTTGTGTCATTCCGTATGCTTACTATTCACAATGAACTCTAATAGTCATTGGATTATGGGCCTGATTGTCAAAATGGTTAATCCCCAACATATCTGTATGCCTACATGGGTACAACAACATTCTCTTTCTCAAATTCAATATTTTATTTCTTAGTCATGTATATATTATTCATGGTCATATATGTACAGCATTATAAACAATACACAAGGAGACAGAGTTATGGGTTATGCATTCAGCCTTTAATTTATACCTTTTCTTATTTCTGTATACTTAGCACTGGAATAGCACTAGACATTACAACGTATTTACTGCTTTTTTGTAAAAAGAAAAAAGGAACAAAAAGAACTACCGTATTAAAAATCTAATAAATCTAATCACCAAGTCCAAATACAATCATAGGATCATAGGAAAGTAGGGCTAGAAAAGACCTCACAAGGTCATCTAGCATAGCAACCTATTCAAGATAAGATCATCCTTGACTAAACTGAGTGTTTGTCTAACCTGCTCTTGAAAATGTCCAAGGATGGAGATTCCATAGTTTCTCTAACCTCTTCTAATGCTTGACCACCCTCATAGTCAAAAACTCCTCTTAATCTACAATCTGAATCTCCTGTGCTGCATCTTGATGCCACTGCTCCCAATCATCTTCCTTATAACCCCAGAGAAAAGCCCATGTCCATCTTCCGTGTAACCACCTTTCAGGTATTCAAATGTTGATATTAGGGCTGTGCAAAGCTTCCAATGCTGAGTCAATTCAGAGGAGATTTGGTCCAACTGGGCAACCAAATCTCCAAATCTGAATCGAATCAGGAGACCAATAAAAAGGTCCAAATCAATTCAAAGCTCACTGAACGGATTTGGAAAAGATTTGGATAGGTTCAGAGATTTGGGAAGTCCCCACTTGCTGCTATGGGGAACTGGACCTAGGCTCCATGCCGGTAAGTAGGGGGTTGTGGGGGGGAGGGGAAGAGGAAAGAGGAGGGGACCATGGGTGGCCCCACCCCCTGCCTGCTCCCCTAGGCCCTATGAGCACCCCCAAACCCTGTCCGCTCTCCCAACCCTGTCAATGACTGCCCTGCCTGGCCCCAGTGTCCCAGCACTTTAAAAAGCCCCCCCAAAACAGCCCCACACTCAACAGCTCCTGCCAGGTGGTGGGGAGCAATCCCCACTGTACCCCACTACCCCACAATGTGTGTGGGGGGCTCTGCCACTAACTTCCAACCCCCTCCCACTCTCCCAGAAACCAGTAAGTACAGGGCTTTTTTACTGTTCTTAAAGAGCAGGGAAGCTGGGGCTGGGAGAACAGGTGGGGACTCATGGCAGAGCCCTCCACACAGTGCAGGGCAGCAGGGATCGTCCCCACCCCCACCTGGCAGAAGCCAGTGAGTGGGCCTTTTGTTTTGTTTTGGTTTTTTTAAAGCTGGGATGCTGGGGCCGGGTGGGACAGTCATTGATGGGGCTGGGAAAGTGGACAGGGGATGGAACCTGTTCAATTCAGAGAATTGGTTGACTTGGTGGCAGCCAAATCTCTGAATCAGATTTGGCTGAATCGATTTGGGAGAGTGATTCAAGTCATTGAATTGAATCACTGTCCCCTGAATTGGCTGAATCTGAAGCAAATACTAGCTGCTTTGCAGAAGTCTAGTTGTTATCAAATCTCCCCTCAATCATTTCTTCTCCAGATTAAATAACACTAATTATTTCACTCTTTCCTCATGAGCCTTGCCTTCCAGACCCCTAATCCTTCTTGGAGGGTGGAACCCAAAACTGGGCACAGTGGGTATGTCTGCACATGTGCTTTAAAGCATATTAGCCTATTTTACTGTGCATTAAAGTGTTGAATAAAAAAGTGCTATTATGCTAAAGTGCAATAAAATAGGTCACTGCACATTAAGCATCACTTAAAAACCATGCACATTCATTAATACACATTAAGCCAGTCTAATATGTATTTATTTAGTATTTCTCATTGGAGATATTAAATTTAATGCACATTAGGAAAAGTGCCTTAATGCACGTCTAGATATGGCCGCTACTGTAAGTGAGATCTCACCAAATACTGCTTAATAATACTTCAAAGGGTCAGTGGACAGACATACATATGTCCTTTCAAGCATTCCAAAAATAAGAGAATTGCTCCAAAATAGCTTTAAATGCATAAATACTATTCAGAAGTACTTCAAGTTGAAACATTTCCTATTACATGTGCATGCCGTATGGAGTGCAACAGTGGAGAGCTTGGGACTCCAGCATCCCAGCTCCCCCTAATACAAACTGGACATGGAGGTCTTGTCCCACCCCATCCATGTCTCTCTATTTTCTGACTGGGGAAGCAGCTTCCCTCTCACTGGTCCCATCTCCCAATCAACCCAGGAAGCACAACTAGCACCTCCTTATCCAAATCTCTATTTATTAAATCATGAGGCATTCTTTAATTTACTTCTTATTCCTTTTTTTAAGTTTCTTTTTATTTTATCTGTCAGTGGCTGACTTCCTTCATTTCACTACCCTTCCCCCACTCCCACACCCATTTCCTTCATACCTCCTTTCATTACCCACCCCATCCCATTAATTCTCTGCCTCCCAGCTTCACTCCTTGTCCGACCCATCTCTTACAGCCTCACCTAAAGCAGGGATGGAATCCTGTCATGGTTCACCAGCCCTATAGTGGCAACTCACAATTGTAGCTTCACATTAGGTCTGTGCTTACAGCCCATTCAGTAGCAAATCACTACTGTGTAGGTAAGGGACAGTGAGAGAAGGTTTTTAACCTTAAGGTGTGACTTGCTCCAAACTTGATAGCAGCAGCAGCAGCAATCCTCACAATGGAGGATGATTGTGTTCCATCATAGTCTTATCTGTGGCTCTGAAGATGGCTAATGAAGCTTATCCAGGATCAACAGACTCTATTGCAGCTCAGCCACATATTTCTATGCAGGGTAGGTGGCTGTGAGTTCTTGGTTTGGTCCTTGAGACAGTTTCTCCCCTCCCATTTTTCTATTTTCTGTTGTGTTAGTGAGGTTTCAAAGTACTGAGATCCTTGCAGTAGATTCTTCTACTTGGGGAGGTCCTGGGTAATAGTTTCCCACAAGTTGATATCAATGTTGCATTTATTCAAGGAGGCCTTGAAGTGCTTTCTCTGCCCTCCTCTTGAACATATGCCTTGGCTGAGCTGGAAGAATAAAACCTGTTTGTTTTCTTGCAAGAGGATGATAATGTTGGTGTATCTGTCTTCCCACTGCATTCAAGGGATCTTCTACAGACAGCATTGATGGTACTTTCTCCAGTAACTTGAGGTATCTCCTGTATGTTGCCTATGTCCCAGATCCATGCAGTAAGGTAGGGATCATGACTGCTTGATAAAATATTAGTTTGGGTTTAGTTCTGATGTCATGTTCTTCAATGATCAACATTGAGTAGCTTAAAGTACAATGTGTAACAGGCCCTAAAAACCATAATGCAACAATCCTAAAAGGTAGGAAAAATCTCAATATGAACTAAATACAACAAACAAACAAAAATCCCCAAACAACCTCTCAGACTATCTTTTGTATGGTTATAGCAAAATCACAGAATCATAAATAGAAATATATCACCTTAACAAATATGTAGTTGTTTAGACAGGAAAGCTGTCAGGCCAGCTCTCAGAATCTCAGTATTGCACTGTTAGATAGGAGGGTGTGACACAATTGCACATATACAAACACACAAATCAATTAGGTGCATACACACACACACACTACCAACTCAGGCACATAAACATTCAAACTAGCCTAGGCACACGCATACCTTTCATCAATTCAAGCACGTACACTATACACCCCAAAAGCTAGACAAAAATCACTTGTACATACCTGTACACTCAGTACACATACACAGATCACTAATTTGTATATCATGCACACAATCTCATACACACACACACACACACACACACACACACACACACACACACATACTTACCAGTACACACACACACACACACACAGGTAAGTTCCTAACTTAGATGGTACAGTATGTATGTGTGTGCTTGGGGTACCTGGGGGAAAGCTAAGGTGAGAGAGAGGGAGAGAGAGTTAAAGTGTAGGGATTGAAAGTTACCAGAACCAGAATTAGAACCAGTGGACTAGAAAGAATCGGGCTGAGGAACTGAGGCTTGGGGTTACTTAAGGTCAATTGGCCCCAGGGTTACTTGAGGTCACTGGTGCAAAGGGAAAAGCGCAGTGGCAAGGAGGACACAGCCAGAAAAGAGAGAGAAGCAGAAACCTGGGAGCTTGGTGCTGGAAACTGAGGCAGACAGGTGAGGGATAAGACAGTGGCAAAGAAACAGAGGATTTGGAGGCAGAGAAGAGGTCAGGACAGGTGATGGAGGTAGCAGTGAGCAAGAAGCAGGTGAGGGAGGAATGAGACAGAAATTAGAGGGGTGAGGAGAAGAGACTAGAGTAGGGCTGGAATGCTCTAAAGCAAACTCAACTCAAGGGTCCAAATAATAGTTTTATTAAACATACAACACACTACACAGACCCACAAAGTGATTGGTTCACGCGCGCACATACACACAGGTAGGAAAGAGAAACAGAGTCCAAGTCCTTAAAGAGGGGGTGAGGGGTGATAGCTATCTGTCCAGGCTGGAAAGGGGTCTTTGTCCATTAGGTGTTGTCCAGAGGGGAGTCACCAGCAGGGCCTCTGGGTGGATAGGTGGTATGGTGTGGTGCTGGTCCAGATGGAGAGGATGTCCCAAGGAGTCGGTTTTTACTACCCCTTTTTATGGGGCAGACTACCTATGATCTCCTATGGGGAGGGCCTGTCCAGGCAATGTCAATCCTGTTCCAGAGGGCTCCAGATGTTCATACTGAGCATGTAAACCCTTGGCACAATGGTGGGTTGTCTCATCTTATGTTTCTTGAATGCTGAGTGTGGTTCCAATGGCTGGGTCATTGGTCCCTGTATTGGTGTTGACAGTTTAGTCATTCAGAGGGAGCTATTTTTAGACCTACTGCCATTGTCTCTCAAGCACCCTCATTCATCCCCATTCATTCAGGAACCAAGTTACATAGGAGGGGT
>JAGPOW010000229.1:1941209-1978673 GCA_030014935.1 Caiman crocodilus
TTTAGACCTACTGCCATTGTCTCTCAAGCACCCTCATTCATCCCCATTCATTCAGGAACCAAGTTACATAGGAGGGGTAGGTATGAGTCATAGGTTACACAATGGGGCATGGGGCCAGGATGGAGACTTGACAAACTAAATGGAAACTTGACATGACTTATGCTAACTTATATACGTATGGCTAAAACAATAATCATACAATATAAAAGCAGGGTCAAATCAATACAAACATAATAATTATCACTTATAAAACAGTGGATATCTATATCAAAATAGCAGGGCACTTATTTGCAAAGGGAGGAGAGAAAAATAAAACTTACTACCTAAAATAAAATGTTCAAAGCTTATCCTACATCTTAGCGTACTTATACTTATAGGGTATAGAGAGGGATAGAAAAAGTCAGAAATGGTTGGGGAAGGGGAGGGAATACATTTTAAAATTAAAAAAGAAAAACTGGGGGGTTTTGCTACAAAGCTAGAAGTTTCAAGCAGTGAATAGATAATAGTGAAATCTGATAGAATGCCAAAATTCACTTCAAGTCAGAGATTGATTGCAAAAATAATGCCACTTTTAATAATCTTCTAGCCTCATTACATAAGGCATTTGGCCTATCATAGTCCATCAGTTAATATGTAACAATATCTTTCAAAAACAAAAACAAAAAAAAAGAAAGAAGGGGGAAAAGAAACCTAGCACCTAGAGCCAAAAAGAAGAAAAAATTGCAATTATAACTTTAAAAAAAATTGTCTAAGCTACCTAAGATCAATTATAAAATTCCCCATGTCTTAAAAACCAAACAATCTTGCTCCTGCAGTTTCAGGCCTCTTTAATCAACCAAATATTTTAGCTTTACTAATAACCTGTACTATAAGGCTGATTACAGACATGAAAAAAAAAAAAACACACAGCACTTTACTTGCGGCTCACCCTGTGTTGAGTGCAGTACATGCCCAGAAGAGGCATTGTATTATTTTGACCTGGCTTACCCTACATGTGTATAGACTGTGTGCTTCAGCAGGGATTTTTGGCACTTTTACCTAATAGCTGATTGAATTAGCTTTACATAAAATTACCAAAAACCTTGCTGAAGCTTCCGATCTATACAGACACTGGGGAACCAGGTCAAACTAATACTCTTCTTCTTCTGGTAAACATGTTTTGTTTTGTCTTTTCCCACATCTGTCAGTGCCCTAAATAATTTAAATTATATTTGAATGCTTAAAACTTAGCACAACCTAAGCTAATTTACCTTCTCTTACAGATTTCTTAAACCTCTTTGGGCAACAGTAGCTCTTCTCCTATCTCAATGGGAATCCTTGAGTGAATCCAGAGCACATCAGCCCCACACTGGCACAGGCTACTTACTACAAGTCTTGAGACAGGGGCCCTAAATTGAAGCAGTGGGTTTTAAAAAAACACCACTTCAATTTAGGGCTGATTAAACCTCCAAGTTGTGCACACGCCCTGCTGACTTACGTGCCTCTGTGGGGAAGGGAAGGCGAGCTGCCAGCTGGTGGAGAGGTCCTTGAGCTGCAGGGGAGGGTGTTTCCCACCACAGCAGCAGCACCCCCCAGATGGCACCGACCCACAGGCACCCGGCTAGCATGATCCCAGGGGGGCACCACAGCAGCAGAGGGAAACACCAGGACCTGTGCAGCTCAGGCAGGCAGGCAGACTCCAGGGGGAAGAATGGGGAAGATCAGGCTCACTGCTTTTCTTAGGCAGAGCCTGCTTTCCTGGGCTGCTTCTGGGCTGCCTCCAGGGCTTCCTGCAGAGCCGTGGAGCTGCACAGAGCCCGGTGCTTTGCTCCATGACTGTCGGGCAGCAAACTAAAACTCCTCAAAGGTGTTTTAGTTTGCTGTGCGCCAAGTCATTTAGGGCACATTACACCACCAAATTTCCTACAGCAGCTGGAATTAATGTGTAATACATTGCCAAGGCATGCAAACACTGACACCATTAAAGAGGTGCAAAAGCATTTAAGCCACTTTAAAGTGTTGTGCACACATGCCTCTTGTTTCATGTATACACATCCATAAGCACATCTTACTCTGAAGTCTTCAGAATGATATGCTCTCACTTATGGGAACTGAAGGAAACAATACTCTCTTTTGCAAACAATTCTGCAAACATAAAATGAATTGTTTTCACAAAGAATACAGTTGAGATCCTGAAATGTCAACCAATCAAGGACACATAGGCACTTACATACTCCATCCAAAAATATGCCAGAAATACTCTATACAAACCCACCCATCATAGCCTGCATGTTAAATTAAAAGATCCATTTACTCTACTGTCTGCAGATAGTATCTCAGGGTATCACCAAGATAGAGATAATGGAATTTACATGATAACATGGAGATCCACCTACAGCAGCAATATCTGTTGAGTCGGAGGGGGTCACATTTGTTAGTCAAAGTATGACTGCACTGACTCAATGAACTGGCAACAAAAACACTCACAGAACATAGAAAGTCAGAAGGGCTGTTGGAAACACCTGTGTTTCACTTCGGTTATGGATTTGACATTTTGACAAGACAATTTGTTTAGGCATTTTGAATCACTGTTTTGTTTCATTTTGGCCAAAACTATTTTGAGTTTCAACACTGTTTCAATAATGTTGTAGTGTTTTGGCTATAGCCTATAATAGAGAATCACTAAAATGCCTATAACTTTGACATTCCTTGCCTAAGTCTGATGAAAAATGCAGGAATGGTGGCCCCATCAGAGAGCATGAAGCCTGCCAGTCTTCAAGGAGCTAGGTGCAGGGTTTCTGGGAAATTGAACCTCAAACTGCTGAAAGCAAAACTCATGTCATGTGTGTGTGTTAAGGCAGAGTAGGGTGAAAACAGCAGACATGGTAGCCTCTGCTGTGGACATGAAGTGTGCCAGGTTTCAAGGAGATAGATGGCAGGGTTGCTGGGAACCTGCACTTTGTCATGGAGTAGGACCCATAGAGATGGTTGTAATACCCCTAAAGCCCTGTGACAATGCCAGCTCTGCCTTGAGAGTGCCTTGTCTTCTCTCCTGCTGCCATGTCTTATCAGAAAACATAATAGATACAGAGGCTGCCATCGAGCTTCAACTCAGTCACAGTCCTAATGGACCCCACTAAACCCAGTAGGATCTTGGATCCCTTGCTGGGACCTGCTGTAGGTAGGTGTCTCAAGGGGACACCCTAAGCCTTATGGGCTAGATGCATGGCTCCAACCATCCTTACCACACCCCATGCCTTACAGATAGTATATCAATATCATCCCTGTAATGAGCTCTCAGTCTCACTCTAATTACTTTTGTCGCTGGGCTGTCTACGCCCGTCACTGTGCCCTCACTGGTGCTGGGGCCTCGACACAACACAGTAGTGTGCCCCAGTGAGGTCTCCTCCTCCCCTACAGCCTTAGTATGGTCCACCACTTTAAATAACAACAGGTAAGCAGCACAGTAGCATCAGCAGCATCTCAGGCAGCCAAACTGTCACAGACTAGAGCCTTTCTTTCCTTTCCTGCAAGAGCTTCTTCTCCAGCACCTGCCAGAGAAGTCTCCCTGCCAGCCACAGCCCTGGGGCTTAGATGTGCCCAGGGCCTTGCCTCCTTCCGGTCAGCTGACTGGGGACAGGTGACAGTTGCTCCAGCTACACAGTTATTGAACAGAGGCGATCCCAGGCAACAGCTTTGATCTGAGTAGCAAGTCCCCATTCCTAGTGATTGGAAGTAAGAGGAGGCATCCTTTTTAGAAATGGGATAATCTGCAGAATAAGCACATCACCCTGAATAAGTGAACAAGCCCACCCTCTTGGAAACTGGAGGGACCCAGTAAATCACTGCACTAGCTGCTCTGATACCAAAATTGGTTCTAGTGCAGTGGATGTTCCTCAGGTGGCTACTCACCCTCCTTCTGTAGAAAATGAACTGGCAGAGGCCTATATCCCTAATAACCAAGTAGACCATAAAGGTAATACCTTTCAGCTCATCCTTGTACAACCTACTGGCATAGAATCATAGAATCATAGAAAATAGGACTGGAAGGGACCTGTAAAATCATCCAGTCCAGTCACCTGCCATGGGCAGGAGGTAAGATAGAGTAAGAGAATTCTCTTCATGAATGGTGTGAGAAGCAGATCTGGCACCTGAGGCAAACCCAACAGGAGACAGAAGAGCAGGGATAAAGGGCACACAGGTTCCAGGGTGGGAGAGAATCAGGTGCAGGAACTTCTGAGAGCAGGGATTGGGAACAGTTGTAAGAATGGGAGCATGGGGGTGCTCAGCAGTCTTCCCAAGCTGGGAACTCCAAAACAATCCCCTGACTAGCTGCTGCTGCCACCACTGTGAGCTCTGCCAGCCCTGTCTGTTGCTCTTAAAGCAGCAGCAGCCCCAGGGACCATTTTGGTATTCCTGGTTTGGGTATGCTCCTGAGAAATGGACTCTATGAAGTTGGAGGGTGATTCCAGTGCCCCTCTTAACTTAATGCCTAGGGTAGATGCCCCTCTCATCCATTCATAGTTATGCTACTGTCCTTCATGCATGAAATCCTGGTACTTTTGGGGACTGGAGACTTTCTGACGTGTTCTGTCAGTCACCAAAAAGACAACCATAAGCCTTCCTAGGGGAAAGGAAAAACACAAAAGTTTTTTTTTTTTTCCAGATCGTTTATCAATACTTCTCCAAGTTATACTAATAACAATCTCTTTTTGATCAGGCTATCAGTTACTAATGCATCTCTTTAGCTCTGTTTGTAGTACTTTAGAACTAAGTCAATAGATCCACAATCAGTCAGTACATGCTCTCCATTCTTGTGGCTCCTCAGAGTGATGAGTAGTTGGTGTAGCACTGCATATATACCCATAAACAAGCATTCTTGTGTTCATTCTTACTGGCTGCATCTACACGAGATGCTTACTGTGCAGTATCTCATTATGACTGTGCAGCAGTTTGTTACTACTGCACAATAGCATGGCTGAGAACAAACCATGATGTGACACTACTGTGCACCAGTAATACGCTACAGTGCAGTAAGTATCACTAAGCAACTGTGCCAGGATGTTGCTGTGCAGTAATGCCGGTTACTACACAGTCATTTAGAACTCGATTATACAAGTTCTAAATGACTGCTCAGTAACAACTGCGTAGTCAGCGTTTCATGTAGATGTGGCCACTCTCTCTCAAAAGTATATTTGTTTTATTGTTGTTTTACAGTTTATCTTTTATTAAGATACTAGACCATCTTAAGCAGTTTAAATCATTCTATGGGTTCACGTAAGTTTTGATTGCACGTAAACAAATAAACAAACAGCAAAAAGCCAAAATCAGTTTGCAGGATCAAAAAGGGGCTGCCAGGCTGCCCAAGAGTGAACAGAGTGAGTGTTTAAGACAGCTGCTGACCAAAGCTATTTGACATAATTCCAGTCAAGTAAATCTCCCCTTTTTGGCAGTGGCAAAAAGAATTCCTGATCCTATCACTCTAAATCATGTCACTCTGAAATGTCAGATGGCAGTTTATTTAAACTTTTGAAAAAAAAAATTTGATTGAAGACAAAAAAAAAGTCAAAAGATGAACCATTTGGGAAGTCATTTCATGTGAAAATATTTTATAAGAAAAAACATTTTGCAGCTTTATAGCATTGTCTACTGGCAAGTATTATAATGATGCAAGAACTAAAAGTACATTTGTCTCCTAAGTGGCTCCTGATAATTTGGTCTTAGAAGCTAACATTAATTAATAAGCTATGAATACATAAATAAGCAGTAATAAGTCATAAATACTTAACAAAATGCTTGTAATATAATTCTGAAAAAAGTGGTTTTAAACTGTAACCCCTTTTTAATGCAAATTGGTATGATACTATTTTATCTTAAATCTTGGTTAAAAAAATTAATCCAATATTACATGTTTTCATTAAAATATATTAATATTAGACATGAAAACATGGGAGGGGCAGTTTTTGCCCTCTTCTTTCTGCTATCCTCCTGAAATAGAACATTTCTAGCCCAGTATGGCTATATGATTCTGGACTCTGCCAGCCCACACAACAGGTCATAAGGAAGAGCAAGGCCACTGGGTTTGCTACCAGCTAGTGCTCTGCATAGATTTAACATATTATAGCAGTTGAGGTTTCTATACTAGATGCAATTCCAGCATAACCATGGTGCAGCAATTTGTTCAGGGACAAAGAAGAAAATTTGGTTAGCAAAAGACACAACTGTAACAACCATAAAACAAGTTTTACAATCAGAAATATTCTTGTGAATTAAATCTAATGAAGTGAAAAGGACTCTTAAGTTGTAATATTACAAGATCTAATACAATGTTTTGTAGAGCTGTTCCTGCAAGATACTCAATTATCAATAAGAAGGAAGGAATTTGAACTTTGGGGGGATAGGAGATGGGAGTCAAGCTCTATATTTTTCCCCAGAGGTGAAACCATAAAACATAAAGTAAAATAAGAATAGTATATTCATATTCAGCATGCCAGAACCTTTTTTTTTATGTTAACTGACAAGATAATGGATTTTAACATGGAAAAGTCAAATTCTAAAGCTGATATACTTTTGTGACTTCAGATTTTAAATGACAAAGTGGAGACCCATTAATCCAGGAGAAAGGGTGTGCAGTTATTTAGGCAACAGCATGATTTCACATTAAAAATGCTTTTTCAAAAGCTGAAGTGACATCAAAATGGGAATCACAGGCTGAGAAGCCATAATGGGCTCAATCCTGTTTCCTTTATGCACCTAAATGTCATTTATGCAGCCACTTAATTTTTACACAATTCAGGATTTTGTTTTGCCCTGTGATAAAATGGAACTGTGTTGGTAAGTGTGTACCTGCTGGGGAAAAAAAAAAAATTAAAAAGGGGATGAGGGAGGCCTCTCACAGTAGCTTAGTGATTAGGATACTTGTCCAAGAAGCGGAAAACCTAAATTCTGGGCCTCCTAAGCAGTAAAAAATGTTTCTGTATCTTCTACTTCCTATCAAAGTACTCTAAACCCTGGGTTATGAACTGGACATTGCTCAGACTCTGTCTTTTGAAGCTGCATCACTGCACCTTGCATTTAATATTCATGGAAAAAACAGAACTGGAGATGTTCCTGCCTCAATGGAAGCAAGGGCCCAGCTATGACCTTATCATCCCCACCCCACTCTACCTCCAGCACTCCGCCCTCCCCACCAGTCATGCTGTTTTTAGATTAAGATTTCAGAATTTACCCAGCCTTCAGAAAGGATCTGAATTATCCTATTTCTCTGCAAAATACCTAGGAAGAGCCCATCCCTGCTGAACCTCCTCAGTGGGCCCATGCACACTTATG
Organism: Caiman crocodilus; assembly: GCA_030014935.1. Taxonomy (NCBI): domain Eukaryota; kingdom Metazoa; phylum Chordata; order Crocodylia; family Alligatoridae; genus Caiman; species Caiman crocodilus. Next base: position 1,948,518 of record JAGPOW010000229.1, read on the forward strand.
CTCTCAGAGATGAATAAGCAATTACATGCTCACAGTAGGGAAAGACTGGCTGAATCATGCAGCACAGTCATGGCTGATACCCAGGGAGGAGCCTGGGGAGGATAAGCCAATGGAGAAGAAGCTGAAGCTGCTTGAAAAGTAAAAGCTCCAGGAGAATCAGGAGCTGCAGAGTTACTAGGAATATTATCTGTGAGAGAGGTTGGTGCTGACAAACTGAGAAGAGGACAGCTTCTCTGCTGGTAAGGCAAGAGGTTTTCGGTTTCTTACATGTGTGCTGCAAACCATAGTCCCCAGACCTATGCTGAATTCATAAATGTTAGAGCTGGTAGGGACCTTGCAAGCTCATTGAGTCCAGCACCCTTCCCAAAGGGCAGAAAGTCAGCTGGGGTCAGATAACCTTAGCAAGGTGAACATTCAGACATTTCTTGAATGTGTCCAGAGTAGGTGCTTGCATCACTTCTGAGGGAAGTCGATTCTGTTCTCTGGAGACTTGAATGGTAAAGTTTTTCCTTATGTCCAGCCTAAAATGGTGTTCCTGCAGTTTGTGACTGTTGGACTTTCTCTTCCCTTGGGGTGCCCTGGTGAACAGATGTTCCCCCAGATCCTGATGCACACCCCTTATATACTTATAGGCTACCACCAAATCCCTCCTGAGTCTTCTCTTCTCCAGGCTGAAGAGTCCCATAGCTCTTCAGCCTCTCCTCATATGGCCTGTTCTCTTGACCTCTAATCATTCATGTGGCTCTCCTCTGGATTCTCTCAAGCTTCTCCACATCCTATCTAAAGTTTGGAGCCCAGAATTGGATGCAGTACTCCAGCTGCAGTCTCATCAAGGCCAAGTAAAGCAAGAGGATGACTTCTTGGGTTTTGCTTGAGATGCAACAGTAGATGCAAGCTAGGTTTTTATTTGCGTTGCTTTGTCATGTAACTAACGGGTTGCAACCTTGAAGTGTTTCTATTTTCCACTTTCTTCTGTTTCCATAAATTCTCATTGGCAACAATGGCTTTGAAGTAGTGTTTCTGCTTTATTTCCATGTTCTTGACTTTTAAAAAAATATCTAAAAGCTTTTTGAAATTTATTTTTTATTTAAACAAATTGAATATAAGGTAAAGGGATTTTAGGGGGAAAAGATTTAATGCTCATTCATAAATATTTCACTACACATACTTATACCATTTTGTAATGGGGTGCCACTAAATTAAAAAAAAAATATGGCGGGGGGGCTTTGAGTCTAAAAAGGTCAAGAACCATTGATGTGATTATTCCTTAGGGTTTTGAATAATTTTCAAATGTATCTTATACATCTACTCAGCCTACTTGTCAATAGTCAGTCCTAAAAATTATTGATGTTTGTCACTATTTTACTAAACCATTTTAAGAGAAATTTCTCAGTGGTAATGATTTATCATTGGGTGTAAACAAGGATTTTTTTTTTTTTAAATAATAGGTTATTGCAAGATAAGTTATATAATTTATTATGGGGAAGAGGAGTAGTTGTGAATGCAAAGCCCTGGGAGGCTTATAAAAATACTCTACGGAGGTCAGTGCTTGAATTTCATTAATGTAAGCTTTTAGAGGACTAAAGTTGTCTCCTTTATAACTTTAGTCAGACTGTTTTGGAATCCTGACTTCAGTGTCTTAAAAATTACCTGTTTTAAAAGCTGTTTAGAAACAAAATGAAAGAAAAGTATTTACTTGGGATCCACATGATAAGATACCAGTTTTGATACATAATATTATTGTCTTTATAGTTATATAATTTTCAGACTTTTCATGTTCTGTCCATAGCTATGACAATATTATTACTATAGTAACAAATAGAATTGAAAGGGAAAAGACCAGCAAAAGACCAAAGAGGGGAAAATGCAAAGTCTGAATAAGATTTGTTGCATAAATGAAGTATGTGATCGTGAGGTAATGTAAAAAAAAATACTGTCATACTACCACGTGTAAGAAACACAATGAGCTGAAGCTAAAAATTCATATCAATGAACATTTCATAGTGTTCTATGCTATTACATGCTCTCTTCATCTCATTCATCCCCCCTCACACTCATACACATGAAAGTTTTTCATTCCTTCCTTCAATTATTGCTAGCATTTGTCAGTCCCTGAACTGCCTCCAAATTTTACTTACCCATTCTTTGGGATTTGGGTTGTTGAAATCCCACAACACAATTTTCACTTGGGTTAACTCTTCAAGGCCTAATTCAGAAAATGTTTTACAGCTATCTGATCTCATTAGGAGCAAATAATTAAAGATAGCAAATTGTTTTGGGACATCATTATCCTCATCTTTCCTTAAATAAATACAAAAAAAAATAAAGACACATTATTAAATTTTATATTTGAAACCCTGGATCATCAAAACCAATTTGAAGACCTTATTTTATGTTCTCTCTAGTGTAGTGTATTGTGATGGCTATATACTGCTTTGTGCATTGGGCCATGTCAATGATGATTTTATCATGTTGAAAGAAAGTAGAATTCTGAATTTTCTCACAGAGTCCTGTCCTGTATTTCAGGTACACTCAATTCTTCTTTAGGGATCAGTGCAAGTTCTGTATGTGAAAGGAATACCGGATCATATGCACAGTATCTTCAACTCGTGTTGACATCAGTGTACATTGAGAATATGCAACACATTCTAGGGGTAGATCCAAATCCTAATATGTTGCAATGTTATACACAAGTATTCTATAAAGTAATTGGGGGTCTTCATACGTGCCCTAATCATTTTCATGTTTCTCAGAAAGGTCATAATTTCTATTTGTGAAATCTATTTTCATATCACCTCTTTACCTAGAGTATCTTCCCCATTGGATGTCTTTCAGTTCTAGATGTTGGCTCATGTATATGAACATTATCTTTAAAGCAACCTGTACAAGTGACATTTTTTTTTATTCTGAAGCCCTGCGGCATGTCTTGGGTACAACAGTACTAATAATCTCTGAATCTAATATGTTATGTATGCAGGATTTTCAGTTATTTCCCATTGCATATATTTGGTAGCATGGCAGTAGAAAAAAAAAAAAAACACATTCAAAAGACATTGAGTAATGCTGTGTTTTATATTACAGTTCCATACTATGGAGTGCACACTTATGCATTGCTCTGTGCTTGACCTTTCACAGCACCTGATAAAGTGAGCTTGAGTTCATGAAAGTTTATGCTCTGTGTGTTTCTTATGCAGTTAGTCCTTAAGGTACATATCTACCCTGCTTTCTGCCTGACTGCGGGCTAGCATGACTACCTCTCTTATTTGAGGATATCCAGATAACCATAAGTAAAATATAATAACTGAGTAGTAACTGTCTATGACAAAAAATGACATCCACTGGGTACTGGCAATTTGGAAGAAATAGTGAGGACACAGGAGAAACAATCTTTTCCTGGAAGCTGAGTGGTATAAATTAAGTGAGAAGAAGCAGAAAATCTGCTCTTTTGATTTTATTCAGTCCTTATTTCTTGAACTTGATGGGAGCTAGGCACATAAAAGGGAAATGTGTATTTATTAATTGTCTTTATTTGTAAGTAATACATTATATAATCACTGTGCATTTTGATTGCTTGTATGATTTTTTTCTACGATTAAAGTATTGAACAAACATTCTGAACATTTATCATAAAAGCATATGAAAGGCTGGTTTCGGTGAGTATGCGTTTATCTTTATTTAGTTACAAATGTCTGTACTAATAAAATGCTTCTGAGGTCCCTCAACAAGCACAAGAAATATGGTAAAGAGATTAAAGTGAACAGGAGCAAAGAAAAATAGAAAGCTAGCTTTGAAACTAAGAATCCTTGATATATCATTCTAGTTGTCTATGCTTGAAAAAAGCATGTATTTATTAATTTATTTATGTGGTATACTGTTTGTTTGGAACAACTCTAGATTTTAAAACATGAATCTCTCTTTTCCTACCTCCTTTTTCACCTGCTAATTAAGGTAAAGGAATGGAATACAGCCTTTAAAATAGAGTCAGTTATAGTACTTTCAGGTGTGTCCTGACAAGCACATACATGCTACTTGCAGCACCTCAAAGCAGTTTGAGGCACTGCAAACTGCACCTGGCACATGTGCACCCATTCACTGCACTGCAGATTTGCTGGGTGGTGGGTTTGTTTCACGCCAGGAGAATCTGGTGTCCAGAAAGCCAATGCAAAAAACATCATGGCACATGCAGCAGCATCATGCCCTGTCAGAAACTGGATCCATCCTGGCCATCCCAAGCCACACTTTGGCTGTTGGTCAGGCTCCAAGCAGCTGTCTTGGTGCCACTGCTACCCTGGGAGTCCCACAGACCAGCAGGTAAGACTGCTGGAACCTGCACAGGTGCTGGCCCCAGCCTCCCCTACCCCACCCGAGTCATTGTGCTGCACACCGGAGCACACATGCAGGGGCATGCCTAGGGACAAATAGCAGCGGCATAAACATATGCCGCTGCTATTTGTGCCACAGGAAACGCATGTCTGCATGTGTACACACATCAGGATTTGGCCTGAGAATCCTAGTGACAAGATCAAAGGCAAATCTTGACCGTTATGGCTTAGACTTTATGAATTCAAATGTATGTAGTATCTACATCTTTGTGCCCTCAAACTGGGTATTAGAGGACTCCAGGAACTAATAACAGAATATGCTGTTTCATCTGTAGGTTTCCATTTTTTAACGTGGTTCAAAATAGTAGTTATTATAAGCAGTTACCATCTGATGGCAGTTTGGTTAGTTAGGGGTGTCTGAGCATATCCCAAGTATTCCTATGACAAAACCATCAGTAGAGCAGGTACTAGATGTACTCCTGTCTTGATAATGTCAGGAAAGAGGCCAGACATGAAACTTACTACCCTTTCACCGTTATAAGACACCCATGTCAGGATTATCATACATGTGTATATATGGAAGCTTGCACACTAGCTCCCTGTGCTGTATCTCTGAATGTAAGCCGCCCATCTAGTACATTTGGAAACTAAACTATATTTTTAAATATTAGTTAATAGTTATTGCCACTTATTAGGGCTGAGATCCATAACAGTCAAAAATGTTGTTTTGAGATTTTTAGTATTGGTATTTAGTATTTGTATTTTTTCTTTTGTTTTTCCAATATATAATGTTAAGTCTTAAAAATTATTGCTCAGGACTGTTTTCTGTTATTTGTTACATACAGATTATGTGTATATGATATCATGTTGTTAACTGCTTAATAATAAATATATTGCAAATAAAAAGGAATTGCCTTTCAGGCATAAATCTTAAAGCAATAGATATTTATTTCCTTATTAGGAATGGGCAATTAGTTAACCTCTTAAGTTAGAGATGTTTTACCTCAGGCTTACATGCTGAAAACTACATTAACTTGTCAGTATTTACATCCAGTCTTTATTCAAATATGCAATTGTGCTGATTTCTGTCACCTAGCAGGAAGTGTTTATTTTATTCTGTTACATCCATAATGGGTGGGTGTTTAAAGATTAAATTATTTGTCCACCCAATGTCTTAGTTCAAAAGTTAAATGTGTAAGACATGTGAGGGTAGTTTTTTGTTTATTAATTCATTAAAAAGAAAAGCTTTAAAATTGCATATTGCATTTTTATTGTGTGAGGGCAAAGCACTTTTTTATACATATTTTTGATGCATGGCCTTAAGCAGGCCTCAGCAAAAAGATAGCAAATCTTGAAATTTATTATTGTCAATAGTCTGCATGACCTTTACTTTAACTGCATCTTGGCTTTCAGTAATAATCCAAGGCTGCACTTTCAATGATAGAATGAGAGATTTTGCATATTGAGTCTCCAGGTCTCCTTGAAAATGTTCAGAAATCACAGTCATTTATTCCTATTGTCAGGGCAAGGTCCATTATGAAAGCCCATTTGTCTTTACTTGAAGATGAAGAGTGGAGAAACTCCATTTTTGCTCTGAATCAAGTACTAACTACTGTAGTTTTCTCAAATAAATCAACAATCTGGCTTCTAGGTCCAGGGTCTGAAATCTTTTCTCATTCAGGGCACCTGTTCTCTAATGGTTCCCTTCACCTTTGTAATGTACAATTTTGGTAGTAGATAAAAAAGCACTTTAACACAGACCTATGGATTTTACATTCTAACCTTTCTTCATTTGTGGTTTGTTTTACCTGACAGGTTAGAGGACTGAAGAGTTCAGAAAAAATCTAGGAAGGACAGATTTGCAAGGGCAATAATAATAAATAATAGCATTATATTGAGCTTCTCTGTCAAGCTTGTGTTTTTAAATCCGAGTATTACCTAAGCTGCATAAGAGAATGTGACATGTAGATGTATAGGAAAGTTTTTCTAGAAGGTTTCTTATATAGCATATATAAGAGTGAATAACTAGAACATTATGTATTGCCCTGAAGATTGTAATACCTGTTCAGTGGAAGGGGAAGGAATAATCCCATCAAAGTCTGTTTTGAATCTGTATTTTAGTCTTATTCATTGTAATACAACATATGACTTGCTTATTTTGATACTAGTTAGATCCAATGCCTGGACTCCAGGGGTACCTCCATAGATCTGGTAATTTGTGTTTGAAGAAGGGATAGGCCAGGAAAAGAAGTACATCATCCTCTAATGATTCTGCCAAAGGTTAAATTCAGGCTAAATACACAGGTCAAATACAAGAAAAACTCTAGACCAGGTTAACCGTTTCTCAGTCTAAGTTAATTCAAGTACTCAGATGCACTAACGTAGATTGGATGTGCCATTTTTGAGCCAATTTGAACCCTCTGAATGCTTGCACAAATGGGCATTTAGATCGACCTAACCCTAGTTAGGTCGATCTAAATGTAATGCTTGTACATACTCTCAGAGATTTAGCAGAGCTGAAAAAAAAAGGTGGTGGGGGTGGAATCGTTCATTCAATGAAAAATGTAGTTTCATGAAACTAATTGCAGATTTGCTTAGTTTACTGTTCTAGGGAATATTTTACAAGCTCCACAGAAGTGGAACAATGCCACAGAGGAGGTAGGGCATCCCAGAGTGGGCTATGGCCTGAGACTTAGAACCTTTCTGGGAGGTGGGAAATGTAGAGTCAAATCCCCTCACAAGAGAAATGAGTGTAAGTCTTTGGCTTCCTACCTGAGATCCCAACTGCTGAGCAACTGGGTAGAGCTGGGAATTGATTCTTTCATTTTTTCCCCCACTTTCCTTACTAGTACTTGAAAGCAAAATGTTTTGTTATATGTCAAATGATTTTTTCTTTTATTTTTTCCAGTTTGGAGAGAAATGTGCCCCCACCCTACAGACCAATTCTCTTTGCTCTACACTATGTTATTTTTTGGTTCAGCAGGTGAATTGAAAAATCAATTATTCACAGAGCTCTAACTGGTAAGCCTCTCTAACTTGTAAAAAAAAAAAAAAATCCCAGGTATAGCTCCTCTCAGTTTCCTGTTCCTAAATTCTTAAAAACTTTCTATTTGACACCGTATTTCACACTAGTTCACTGATTCTTTAGCTTAGCTATTAATCTCTGATGAGACGTGGAACCTTGTCAAATGCCTTTAAAAATGTAAGAATACTACGTCCAATGAATTTCTCTTATCTAGCATGGCAGTAATATCTTCAAAGAACTTCATCGAATTAGTTAAGCATGTCCTTCCCTGGCTGAATCCATGCTTGATATTTTTAATCAAATAGTGAAGTTGTAGGTGCTCTTCTGTATCTTTTCAAGGACCCAATTCTGTTCTTGGTGAAAAGCTTTTTTTCTTTTTTTTTCTTTCTTTTTCCATTTTTAATTTTTTTTTTTTTAGTATTGGACCTTTGATAACTTATGGAATTTTATTTTTCTTATTTGTTTTAGTCGATTCTTCCTTTTCCAGATCTCCTTTGATTTTGATGCTAAAAAGGATTAAATTAAAGCATGTTTTCTGCTATGAAAAACTCAAGTATCTCTCCCAAGTCTACTGAACTTTAAAAAATGTCAGTTAAAGGTTCACTGCTTTTCTTGCTCGCTTCCTTTAAAATTCATGGATGCATGTCACTGAAACTTGCTGCTTTGTGTGCTTTATGTGTATCAGCTTTTATAACCAATTTTGTTTTTACCTGTACCTGTCTAACTTCTCTTCTGACTTTGTAGATAAGTTGTCACTAGTTGATAGCTAGTTTTTCCTTTAGAAACATAGATGCAAATGCAAAGAGTATAGCATCTGTTCCTTTGTGTATCTGAGTGTTGATCATTGCTTGGACCATCTCCTTTCCCACTTCTGATCCTGTAACATACCAGGGAAAGTATAGCAAATATTGTGTAAGTGAAAATAATATAAGGACTGTTTTAAATGTGTTTTCATCTGCTTCACAACACAATCTCACCATGGAAAATAGAATGCACTACTGAGGGATTACTAAGTTTCCCTTTTTTCTCTGGTGGAACCATCACCACCATTGACTGACATACATTTGCATAACTTTTTTATTTTCTATCACTATAAGTAGAATTAGTATTTATTTTTGTATTTCTACTGTTACTTATTTTCTTGGTGAAAAAATTGACTTATTACATTTTGAGAATATATTGTAAAAAGTTAAGTTAGTGTTATGACAGTGACAACAGTGAAGACAAATTCTATTTAAATACAAAAGAGATAAAGTGAGGTTTGAGGCTTGCCAATATGCATCATCTGGGTTCTGGAAACATATGGCTAAATGTTGATATACCGTGCGCAAGTGCTCAAGGCAAAAATGTTCATAAATTACATAGGGTAGATATCAGACAGTATCCACATGTTTTTTCTTCTGAGTCAGAGGAAAATTATATTTTCCATGAAGCACTGAGGACCCCATTAGAGCACAGGGACAATAATTTTCAAGTCTAGCTGATGACTCCTATGTCTATCTGTTTGTGTATAATTTAATATATACATACATAAGTTAAACTACAATGTTCATAGATATCAAAAATGCATATGCCATGCTCTGTATATATTTCACAATTCAGGCTATAGAGATGAAGAAAAATGGCATGGCTAGAAAGAATTATTAGGCTCTCAGCTTTGCTCTTCATACTGAACCTTCCAAAAATAGCTGCCATGACTAAACTGAAATAAGTCCTTTGGAAGTATCAGTGAAGAGAGACAAAACTGTTGAAGATACATGAAGTAAGCAGAGGTTGCCAGTACAATACAGGAGTTCCTGAATTCTTGGTAGTTCTGGGTCTACTCTATATCCTGTTTATGGCTGCTTGGTACCATATGGAAAAAGACATGTCTAGGAATATTTTAATTGTAATATCTTGGGTCTATATCATATAGTTGTGATAATGTCAGAACAAAAGAATAGTAAGATAATATTTCTATTAATGACTCTGATCATTACATTAGAGTCAGATTTTAGACTGTCACTGTGAAATCAAGTTTTCTTCCTTGTTTAGTGAATTGGGTGATACTATCTTCATAAAGAGGCCGTGTATTTATAAAAAAATAGGCCTGCACAATTAGGAAAGTATTTGCTTTGGATTTGGATTCAGGCAATTCAGAGGACAGTGATTCAATTTGGATATTCAGATCACTGTCCTGAATCAATTTGGCTGAAACAGCTTAGAAAGATTCGGCATGGATTCAGAGAGATATGGTGATTTGGATTGGCTGGGGAGAGTCAGGCACAGCCAGGCGGCTGCAGGTTCTCCCACAGTTCCTCCGGCTGTGCCTGCCTGTCCTTGGGTGGGGGGAGCAGCGGAAGAAGCCTCCATAGCTGTCCTGCCCAGCCCCATTCCCTGCCCAGCCCCATTCCCTGCCTAGCCCCAGCCTAGTCCCAAAATTAAAAAAAAAAAAAGAAAAGCCCCATACTCACCAGTTCTGGCATGGGCAACTGGGGCCTCTGGGTGCTCATGGCAGAGCCCCCTTGGTGCAGAGTCCCTGTTTCCAGCACTGCCACACCCTCATCCCACATCCCCCCTTTCCCTCCCTGAATAACATGCCCCCCCTAGCTGGGAAGTTTGTCCTAGCCCCAGTCTCCATCCCTTCCTCACCAACACTCCTTCCTTTTCCCCTCCTCCAACCCCAACAGACTTACCAGCTGAAGGCAGCTGTCAGCTGCCTGTTTAGTATATAGCTGAATCTCTGAATCAGTCAAATCTTTTTCCAAAGCTTTCCTGAATTGGTTAAAATGCTTCAAATTGATTCTGAGCTTTTACTTGGTCTCTTGATTTGATTTGGATTCATAGATTCGGTCCTTGGATTGGGGTGAATCTCCTCTGAATTGAATCACCTACCAGAGCTTTGCACAGCCCTAATAAACATGTTTTAAGGTCTTTTTTCTGGAGATAGTATAGTTGATATGGCCAACCGCTGACACCTTTGTATTGCTCATCAAATATACCTTTTCCTCTTCAGTATTGTGCAAAAGTTAACTCAGCTGATACAGTAAAACTAGCAAGGATCAGAACCAGGGCTGTTAGCTTGTATGCTTCAGGGCATCATTGTTTTACATGCATCATAAGAGGAAACAGCAATATCAACTTATGCCTATTCACATGAAAAAAATGAACTTGTTTCTTACTCAACATTCCTCCTTTTTTTCTTTTTTGGATGTCACGCTCAAAAGTTACTTTGCTGCCTGTGGCATATCTGTGGCTGGTACTCCAGGAGCTATGAGCTATAGCCATATCCACAATGATTGTGTATTTATATGTGTGTGTATACGTACATAAATACATGTATGTATGTATATATAGCTTTTTGAACAGCAACCAATGTGTGTGTGTGAGTGTGTATGTACTGCATGTGTGCACACACAAGGTCCTTCATATATTTATATATGAATATATATATTTAAATACATACATATGTATGTCCATATATGTATATATGAAAAACCTTTATTTTACACGCACACAAACACACACATACATATGCATTTACACACACATATATAATAAAATTTATACACACACATAAATTTGTCTGCTGTTTTTGATTTACATAACATATTATGTGTTTTATTATATATGTGTATAAGTATGTATATATATGTATGTATGTATATATAGAGTGTTTTTTCTATATATACAGTGTTTGTGTGTATGTGTGTGTATGTGTATAAATATAGATCTGAAGCGGTTGGAAAACATTTTTAAAAAGTCAAATGCTGAATTATAGGTAGATAGACTGTTATAATTACTTTGGTTCTTTTTCAAAATCATAGCTGGTCAAAAATGTTTGCATTTCAGCATTTAACTTTTAAAAAAAATGTTTTCCAAGAATATTATAACTAAGAATAAAATACATTTTTGATAATTCTTCTTTTTCAGCTCCACTATTCAAAGATCCTTAGTACAAAGAGATACATAATCCCTTTTCTTCTGGTCGCCTTAACTAAGATTATCCATTTCAATTTTATTATTGACTACAGACTTTTTCCATGTATAGGAAAAAATTCACTTACTATGTACTAACATGATTAGCTAAAAGTTCCAACCTATTTGTGACACAAAGTCCATCATGGATCTGTTCTCATAGGCCCATCTTGCATTGTGTTGTCCCCATCCCCCTATCCTTCCCCTACCCAACATATGCCTCATTCCCAGACTGGAGCAGTGGGCTTTTGTATAAACTCCCCATTGGGATGCATTCGAAGATCAAACAAAACATCTTTAGATATATAGCTGTCATATTTTAAGTTTTGTTCAAAATCCTGGGAACCAGAAACTTTCTTTATTTTAAAGCTTAAGTTTTTATTTCATCACCTGATAAACAACTGAGCTGGGCATGGGGACCAATCAGGCCAGTACTTTAAACTCACTTCCTATATACATAAACACTGCTTTATGTAAGTCTAAAGGACTTAGTCATGATACATTTTAATGTCAAATAATAGCCATAAGCTACATGATGATGCTTTTAAAGTCCAATGTAAAATACATCCTGAATGCAGGCTAGTTTCTCAGCCTACAAATCTTATGCTAGTACTGTAGCTCAAATACAGCTTGATCCTAGCAGTCACATAGGAACACTGCCAGTAAGGGAGAATTAGTACAAATGTTTTTAGAAATGAACAAAAGTGTGTGGGGGGGAGGGGGGGAGAGGGGTGCTGAGGAGGACAAGTAAAGAATTTGCTAGCAGATACATGGCCCAGCAAGGACCAATTACATTTTTCTTATGCTCTTTTCCAAAAACTTATGTTCTCAATTACTTTGGATATTCAACAGATTATACTGCATTTCAGTGTGTTTGTCTCCTGTGGTATAATTCTCAACCTCTTTTTTTTTTTCCCCCTTAAATAATGTGAAATACAGCATGAATGAATGCCAGAGGATAAGTTAGTTAGGCAACCATCAATCCTTTGGATCATGGTATACAAGTAAGAGATCTAATCAGGTGCCTGATGAATCTGTTTGTGGCTGACAAGACCAATTTGAGAGTGACACAGCTTGTTACAAGTTTCACAGATCCATGTGTTGTCTGATTTGCGAAGTTTACAGCACACTGCTTCCCGCTTTCTCACTTTGCTTTCATCCTTTGGATCAAAGCTACTTTATGTTCAGCTGGCCCAGTGCTAGATGTTCTCTCCAGTTTGGATGGGATTCTTTGCACACCTCCCAGCTTTCTACATTCACATTGAATGCTTTCATATAATTTCTCAACACATCATGTTATCCTACAGAGGGCAAGCCCACTTTCTAGCTCTTACTGTACAAACTATTCTTGGAGCTATGGTCTCCCCCCATTATGCTGACATGGCTGATCCATCACAACCTCCTCTTCTTGATAGTGATTTCTAAGTATGTCAGTCCTATGTGCTCTGATACCTCTGTGTTTTGTATTCTGTCTTCCCATTTTATTTTCAGGATCTTGTGTAGGCATCTCATGTGGATGCTGTTCAGTCTCCTGATGTGCCCAGCATATATAGTCCATGTTTCTGAACCATAAAGCACGGATGACAGCAGACACGTCTTGTAGAGTCACATCTTCACCTTAGATGATAGTTTGTCATTATTTCATGCACATTTCTGTAATAGACTGAAATTCTTAGCTGATTTTCCAATTCTGTTAGTTCAGTCTGGATTCCTCCTGATCATAGAACCCATGTAGATAGGTAACTCATTGAAAATATGAGTTCATACAAGGAATTCAACCATAAAAATGAGTCAGATTAGGAAGCTCTGAGTCCACATCTTGAGAAAAGCAGTATCTTATGATGAATTAGAAAAAAACAAAGGATCATCTGCAGCAGGAGCTGGAGGATGTGACGGTTGATCTAGATTGCTAAATTGGCTGTAACTTGGAGAAAAAAAAACAGAAGTTTGCTCAGAAGCTGACAAAAGAGAACCTTTCTACATAATATATAGAAAAGCAAGACCATTTAGAGGCCAAAGCTAGAGAAAAGGAGATGAAGACACTTTCTCTGGCTTGAGATTTGGACAAAGCCTTGAAGTAGAAGTCTGATCTGAAACAGTTCAATATACAACTCCATACTGAAATGGAGGATCTGAGGGATCCCAAGAATGCAGTGGACAAGAGCGTGCATGAATTGAGGGCAACTAAAAGAGACTTGGAACACGAAGTGGAGGAGACAAGATTCAGCTGGAGGAGCATGAGGGAGAGTTTGACACACCAGAGAAGCCACTGAGGGGAGCCTCTACTGAGGATGCACAACACACAGTGAGAATGTTGGAAGGAAAGTTGTTTGCTGGTGTTGAAGGATTAGGAGAGCTAGGATGGACCAAGGGGTCACCTCTGTGAATGAAAGAGGCAGAAATGACAACCTTAGAAAACTGCAACCTGAAAAGGGGCCCAGGAAAAGACTGAAAGTCCCAAAAGTGGGGAGTAAACCTCACTGGGCAGGTGAGCAAGTGAACAAGCTGCAACAAGGTCATACAAGTCATAGTTTCATAGTTGGTAGGACCAGAAGAGGCCTAATCAGGGTGTGGAGATGTGGGACTCAAGCAGAGGGCTCCCCCTCCTTCCCCCCACCCCCAGGTGGGGGCATCTGAGTTTATTAAAGCCAGCCAATGGGTTTATGTTTTGTGCATGAGAAAATCTTGTTGGTGTGGAGTATTGTCTATGACCAGTGGTTTAGATGATACTCCAGGGGTTGTTTGGAGGTCCCATAGCACCTGGGGGGCATCAAGAAAGGGTCCACAAGAGGAGGTCCCATAGCACCTGGCGGGGAGGGCACATTGAGAGTTAGCCCATAAGGGATAACCCCATGGTACCATAGATCACATAGAATTAATTCACTTTTAATTTGTTCCCCTAGGCTAGGAGCATCACAGAGGAGTTGTGGCCCAGAAGCCATCCAAGCTCAAGCCAAAGCCCAGAAGGGGCAATAGTAATACTAAGGGGACCTAGATTCAAAGTGAGAGCAGCTTTGCCCTGGGCAAGGGCTTACAAAGAAAGCTACAGCCCAGTAGCTGTCCAAGCTCTAACAAAAGCTAAAAGGGGCAAAACCAGGGCCTGGGGGTCAAGAACTTGAAATCGAAGACTAACAGAGGGTTGGGAATAGAGAATTGGAAGAGGATTCCCATCTTGGTGATGGAGGCTGATTACAGGCTTATAGAGGCAGAAACAGGCTACACACACCGGTATGCAGGCATCAGCATGTGAAAGATTGCTGGCTTGCAGGGGCTACATCCCAGCTGCAGGCAGTAGGCACTCATTCTAGGCTTCTTAGGAGGACTGGGCCAAGTGAGGAAGATAATTAACTGGCTACAGGAAGCTAAAAAGCTCCCAGGGAAGGAAACAAGGAGAAGGACTTCCTGGGGAAAGGAGCCAGAGTTAGGTTCCTGGGGAAAGGAGACAGAGAATGAGAAATAGAGTTGAGAACTCAGTGAGAGAGAGACAAAATGGTGAGAGAGAGAGGAAGTCAGTCTGAGGCACAGGGTCTAGGAGAAGATCCTGGTCTTCAAGATGAGAAGTAGCAGCTTCTATAAAAATATCTATTAACTCTTGAAAGCTAGCTTTTCTGAATGGGGGAAGGGATAGGAGGCAGGGGGAGAAAAAACTGCTACACACAGTGTACAGTTTTTAGCTTTCAACAAGTTTTTCTTATGTTCATTTTCTAAATGATTTTTTTTTTTAAATCAAGTCATTGAGTCAAAGACAACCTGAAAAGGGAAACTACAATGGAAGGGAACAGCAGAAATCTGGAGAAACTTTCACAGGGGCTGGAGGCTACTCAGGACGGTGAGTGCATCCTGAATAGACTATGTTAAGTTTGTGGTAAAGCAATAACTTCAAACCCACTACAAGGAGCTTAACAAGTTCTGTGATCTGGGAACAGGACCACAGTGAGTGGCATTTTGGTAGCTAAAATTCACCTAAAAACCATCTCTGTACCTGATGGAATTATTCAAATCTGTCCTTAAATATATAGCTTCTATAATATCATGTGTCTCAAGATGCTTCTTATATGATTTCAATTTGAGAAGCAGAGACAACCTTAAGGAAATGGGCACCCTAGGCAAACTTGTATTTTGGCACCCTCTCCTGGCAGTGCTTCTCCCTCCAACACCCTCTGCTAGGTCACCAGCACTGCTGCCCTGGCACAGAGGGGCTCCATCTAATGGGCTGGGGAGCTGAACAAGGTGTCTGCCTGTAGCAGAGAACACCGGCTGCAGCCCCATGGAGCCAAAGTGGAGGGAGCAGGAGTCTATAATGAGCAGCTGGCAAGTGCTGGCATGAGGGTTTTGGTGCTCTGCAGCTGCCACAGCACTCCTTCAGGGCCTAACACACAACCAGCTACATGCAGGTAAGACTCAGCTGGAGCCTTCCCCTGTTACCCTCTGTGCACTGCTGCACCCAGCCCAGGGTCCCCTTCATGCTCTGCCCTGCCTTACCTAGATGCTGCTGCCATCGTCCATCCCAGGCAGCCCACCTGAACCCACCCTGCCCCAGCAAGGCTCCCTACCCCTCTCCATTCCCACTCTGCCTCAGATCATGCAAGGCTATGAGCAACACCCCAGGCTGGCACAACTATGTGTTGCTCATGGCACCCATGTGCGTATGTGCACACACATGTATGTGTGTGTGTGGTGTCCCCCTAACTATGGTGCCCTGAGTAGTCACCCACTTCACCCATCCTGAGACCACCTATGCTGAGAAGGCTAAACACCTTTGAAACTGAGCAACACTCAAAACCATTATTTCTACTAGTGGACACTTACTCTTCTTTGACTTCAGGGTAAGATGCATTCATGTAGATCATAGCTTTCTCAGCTTATGTAAGATTTTTGCACTTGTGCTACTATAATTATCTGTGGTCACTTCTGGCAGAAATCAGGGCAAATCCCCAGCCTAGAAAATGTCTTGGCATGGTCCAAAAAAGGGGGGAAGTAACTTCAAATACACATGGTGTGTGGGAAACAATTAAATCATATAACTTCCAAGCTATTAATCTGATCAGTCCTCTAATAAGTAATAAAATTAGGATTGCAACTGTAGAGTAGACATAGCGTCAGACACAAAGTCAGGCTTGACAAACTCAGGATAAATAAAAGCTTTTTCATGGCAGATACAAAAAGTTCTATTAACACTTGAAAGCTAGCTTTTTTGAATGGGGCAGAGAGGGAAAGTACTGCTATACCCAGTGTATAGTTTTTAGCTCCCAACAAGTTTTTCTTATGTTAATTTGTTAAAAGAGGGTGGGGGAGAAATCAGGCAAGTAGAATTTATAGAGTGTACTAATCCTCAGAGTCCAGATTTGCTCACTTGAAAGCAATAAACACAGAGCAAAATAACCACAGAAAATTAGCTCTCTGAGTTATGTTAATTGCTCCTTACATTCCAGTATCTACACAAGTAAGAAGCACAAGCTGAAGAAGACATCATGACATATCACGGTTTGGAAAAAATGTTACGCTTAATTCTCTTTCTTATGAATTAAAAGGGTTTGAACCACTTATGAAAAAAATGTGTGTTTTGAAAACATGGGTATTTGCACAGTAAAAGCAATTGATATCAATGCTCTGTTATCTGTCACTTTAAGTTCTCCTGTGTGGCAGCAGCTGTGGCAGCAAGAGAGACAAAACCATGAAAAGTAGCTACAGAAGCAGGGAGAAAGGAAATGACATACTGTGACTACAATTTTGAATACAAAAGATTAGGAGAAAAAACATTGAAATATTAATGTAGTGGCTTCAAACAACAGGAAAATACGAAGATATAAAAATAGACTATAAATGAGCTGGCCACAGAAGGATAAAAAGAAATTAAGAACTACAGTAAAACTTTATAAACAGAGACCTCAAGCAGTAACCTGTAATAAGAAAACAATGAAGAACAAGTTGAAAACTGATTCTTGTCAAGTCTTTTGTTTTATATCTTATTTTATATATCAAAGACTCTAGGTTTAATTATTTTAATGACTGAACAAGTCAAAGTAAAAAATGTGCTGGCTGACAAATAAAGAAGATTTTTTAAATGAAGTCTTGAGCACCAACACTAGCTTGGGTGTTACTTGCTTCTTTTCTGTTTTATGAGGGTATATGTGCCTAGACCTCTGGAAAAACAAGTGTTTGTACTTCTCAAAAGATGTAGAAACCTCAGTTATCTCAAAGAGTGAAAACATCAGCTTTCTCTGGTATATCAGCACTTGTGCAGCCTTACCTATTGCCCATTGACTATTGTTGAGTGTGGACAAGGTTAAAGTGTTTTCTTTGTCTGTAGTTTGTTTCTGGGTATTGTTGTAAGTGTCTGTAACGTTGCAAATATTGTAGCTGAATTAAAAATAATGATTAGTTTGTTTTCCAAAGGTGAAAACACCCTGTGCTTACTAATCACAATGGAGTTCTTCAATGAGAAACAACATAGAATGTTGTGAACTTGCAAAAAGAAAACATGTAAAAAAACTCTGTAAATGTAGATCATTTCCATCTGACATTTGATAAGAAGCAAGGAAACAGTTTCATGGCATTCATTTCATGACAAGGAATTTTATCTTAGGTTTGGCTTCCTTTGACAAGCAAAGCTATTTTGCACTCTCTCTCTCTCTCTCTCTCTCTCTCTCTCTCTCTCTCTCTCTTTCTCTCTCTCTCTCCCCCCTTGGAGGCAGTTAACAGGAAAAGCTCAGGTACAGTACACACACACACTAGTTGCCTGCCGCTGTGTACCCCCAACTAAATACTACCCCACCCCCTCCACTGAATGCTACCAACTATACACTACCAACTTATATACAATATATATAAGTTTCTCAGATGGGCGGGGGTGTATACATATACACAAACATCCCAAATCTGAGAAACTTACACACACACACACACGCACGCACATACAGATCAGTTGCATCATAAGCATATTTAACTTATGCAAATTCAACTATTGCGGGGTGGGAGGGAGGGCAGGACTTGAGTTTGCACGTGGAGGCCCATTACGGGAGTGACGGTCACCGCCTCCAAAACCTCCCGCTGTTGCCATGAGCCATGTCCGGAGCTGTGTGGTTGGCTGCTGGGTGGTAGTGGCAGCGTGGTGGTGGCTGGGCGGCACACAGCCATCCCCACCACCCCGCTCTGTGCCGCTGCCACCGGCCACACAGCTCTAAGCACAGTGCCGCGTGCAATCTCAAGCCCCAACCCCCCACCCCACATATAATCACTGATTTTCATCTAACATGATTTTCACTTTATGTGCTGACTTCAGAACCTAACCCCCACATAAGATGCTACTCCACTGTATATACATACACACACATATGTGTATATGTATGTATATATGTGTATGTGTGTGCATATATATCTGTATATCCCAAATCTGAGAAATTTATATATATGTTATATATCTACCTATATATATCTATAGATATAAAGGTGTGTATATATATTTATGCAGTATATACATATATAATGCAGTGTGTGTGTGTGTGTGTGTCTGTTTGTATACACGTTTCTTAGATTTGGGTCTTCCAGAAATGATAGCATTTAGGTGGGCATGCAAAATATGCTACCCCTTATTCTATATTTCATGTTGGATTGAAAATCAGGGTAATGACATAATAGTATTAAAATCATATTGTCCCCCAAACCACATGGAATTAAATCTGTATGCTAGGTTTATTAAAATACGTTTCATTTTTGAAGCTGCCCCAACTCATTAGAAGTATGTGACCTATGCAGGTCAGCCAGGTTGAATATAGTCATGTGACTTGAGAGGTTTCGGAAAGCTACCTCTTTTACCTCGAAATAAAAGAAGTAATGGCTAGGAATTCAAAATTTTATACTCCTGCTAGGATTAGAGCTAAATCTTAAAGGAATAGTCTTGTTTCAAGTTAGTACAGATATGCCAATTAAAAAAGTATATTACACTTCAGGGTTTTCTATATGCCTGATAAGGTTAAGTGATAGTTCCCCTGGGCTGGATGCACTAGAACATTCACCTTAAAAAAAACCCATCAAATCACACTTATTTTCATATAATTTAATCTCTTGGCTGAAATAACTTTGGGGAATATCTGTGCTTTTCCTGCAGACTTTGCATTGGCCACGTTATTCATATAAAATGTCTTAACTATGTTCAGTGTTATAGTATATTGCAGGGTAGGCAATATTCTCTGGCTGCAGGCTGGAATGTCCTACCCTGGGTCAAATGCAGGCAAGCAATAGGACCAAACTGCTTTTACTGCTTGTCCCTGCAAGGGGGAAATTGCCTGCCGCTGTGTACCCCCAATTAAATACTACCCCACCCCCTCCACTGAATGCTACCAACTCCTTGTTTCCATGAGCCAGATCCAATGGCTCCACAGGTCAGATCTAGCCCATGGACCATAGGCTGCTGGTCCTTGGTATACTGAACTCCAAATTACAGTATTTTCATTTTTTCTAGTTTAAAGAAAAGGTCCAAAACTGGTTTTAAAAAAATGAAAATCTGTCTTGTTTTATGGTCTATCCAACTCCACTGATTTCATGGGTGCTGCATGAGCTATAACACCTCATTTTTTCCCCCTCAACAAAGGTAAAAAGAATGTGTATATCACTATTCAGACATCTAGTCTCCATAAGTGAGGTTGTATCTAGTGCCACATGACATGACACCACTTAGCTGGTCTATACTCTTTATTATTGCTGATGCTAGCATATTGTTGAGTTCCCTATAAGCATAACTGATGTCTTTTTGGCACAGCTTCAGGCAACTTGTCCCTTTCCGGAGTCTTCACAGGAGTTAAGGATTATCTGTAGGAGAAAACTTACAGAACTGAATCTTAAATCAGAAAGAAATGTCTGCTTAGGTAGCTTACCCTGTATGTTTCATTATGGGCAACTGTACTCTGAGAGCCTCTATTCTACGTTTTATAGGATCCTCTGTGTAGTTTTCCATCTATTTTCAATGTTAAGCACTGATTTGCCATTAATAGATTTTGTTTTTGCCTGAGATCATTTTCTTAAGCCTTCTTCTGTAACAGTCCTCTTAAAGTTTACTATACTACATATAATAAGTTAATAATTATACACAAGATTTTGTGTTTCAGTTATGAAATTGGAATGAAATTAACTACATATATTAATCGGTAACAACCTTTCATCATGTTTAGTATCATAGAAAGCTCTGTTGTTCTTCCTTTATTTCATGCATGTGTAATACAACATGCTTGCCAAATGCACACAAATATGAACTGTTCTAAAAAACAGCTGTTCAGAACTGTTACCAGCTTAAATTTCTTGTAATTTTTAAGAGACATCTAAGGGCCTTGTTGCACATTACACTCTGAGCTGCTCAAATGTTGATCTGTATTAGTGTTAGCTCGAGTGTGGAGCAGTCACATGTTTAGTCCAGCAGGGACCTGGAAAAATGAAAAGGTAAGAATCCCCCACTCCCATTTTGGGCTAACCCCTGGGGAGGGCAGACCTATCCCTGGGTCTGTCCGCTCCCACCCTGCTTACTTGTGATAGCCTCTACAGTCTGTCCCAGGGGAGCCTGCAGGGAAGGGTTAACCTGCCTGCCCAGCCCCAGCCACCACTGCTGGTGCCAGCCTGTTGCTCTCCTCCCAGCTGAACCCAGCCAGGAGAGTAGCAGGGCAGCTAGGTAGGCATGTTAACCCTCCCCTGCCTGCTTCCCAGAGACCATGAAAACAGCCACAAGTAACTGGGGGTGGGGGCTGAGGGGCAGTAAATGGTAATCTGGGGTGCTGGGGAAGGCTGGGGGGGGTAGGCAAAAGTGGATCCAACCCAGGCCAGCTGGGGGGGTATTACACTAAAGTGTAGCTTAGGGTGTCTATACCTTAGTGTAACAAGAGCTGGGTAACACAAATCAGATATAATCACGCCCTGGAGTGGCCTAATGAGTGTTTAAAACTAGTTTCAGGTGTTAATGTGAGGACAGTCCAATTGTTAAAGAGCTCCAAGAGCCACCTAAAATAACCATGTAACAAAGCCCTTAGCCAACCATGATTTTTGTGCAGCAGTTCTTACAAGTTAAAACTTTTGCTCAGAAAGCTCTGCAACAGAATGTATTGCAATGTAACAGTGGACTATGACCATTCTCCTGATTTATAAGATGTTTGTTGAGCTCCTGCCTGAATCCAGATTTCAATATCTCTAGGAATTAAGGGCCAGATATGTACATGTATATAAACATGTATATATGTACAGATGTAGATATGGAACTTGTGTGACTTTCAAAATCTCATTGACACCTAAATCCCACTGAAATCAGCAACCATTAAATAAATATGTCTGTCTCTCTAGTATCACAGGCCTTGAGGGCCTATATCCACCTTAACTAAAACTTTCCATCTCCTCTTGTCATATGCAATCACCTTCCAGCTTATCACATCTTTCACTATCCCTTACAAATTAATTGTATCATCCCGTTGTTGTCTTGGTCTACCTCAGAGTTTGATACCCTCCACCTCAGCTTCTAAAATTTGCCCCACATGTCTTTTCATGTTGGTCCTTGTGATGTGCTCCACCCATTTCATTCTTTGTGGTTAAATACATATTTAGTGTAAAAACTTCCACAAGATGCCTATTCACATCTTTAAGCATCCAGATTTCTTTAGAAGTCCGGTTCTATGTTCTTTTATCTTGCATATAGTCAGGCACATTTATTTTGTGACTTCAAATCCCAATCAGTGGTGGCGGGGAGTTAGATCAATGAGTAGAGCTTAGGTGGAGCAGATAAGGGTTGCCTGAAGAAGGTCAGTAAACCTTCCTTACTAGAGTCTAGATTCTCTACTGAGGTCAATGAAAACTAAGCACGAACTGGAGCAGCCCTTACATTACTTATGACCCCAAAGAACTGTTATAACAACTAGACTATGCTGGGGTTTAGGAACAGAAGCATGTTCAGTTCTCATATCTGTGCTTTTAATATAGAGTAGGCATTTCCTTGAGTACCAAAAATTGAGCTCCCATTATTTTATTCTTGCCAGGCTCCATTTTAGAGCCTCTCTACAGTTCTCTTTTCTCTAGTCCTGAATTAACATTTTTATGATGTTCCATATTTTTGGTGGAGTCTCACATGTCTCCCATCAAGAAGCTTTCCTCTCTTCATTCAAATCTCTTTAATACCTTTCTTCTACTAGGCTATGCCTGTGTTGATTTTTCTCATCAATGATATCTCCACACGCAGTGTGATGCCCAATGCTTTTTCTTGTCCAGATAAGGTTGCAAGTTGTTATGGTACCCACTGTGCCTTTGTACCATAGCATACCATTTGCCTTCATGAAGCTATATGAATAATGATCACCAAGAACGATGCAAATCTGAAATTCAGTATGAAAAAACAAAACAATATTTCTGTACCCACATCATAGAAATGCAAAATAGTTTCAACATAAATAAACTGCACAACTTTGTTTTCCATAATTTTTAGCTATGTTTAACAGAGATAAGTATCATTAAAGAAAAGCTTCATTGTGTAGAGAAACTGCACAATGTCAAAAGCTACTGTAGCTACACAGAACATCCTTCTTCATCCTGACCTTTGGTATCAGCCTGACTGACTGTGGCAAATTTGAAGCCTACTGTAAATGCAGATCATTTGCTTCTTCTTTGTGGAGACGTGAGCTGTGCATTTGGCTATAAGGCTGGGCTTCACAAATTCTTCAAGTAAGGAACACAGGTCTGAACATTATAAGCCTGGAACATCTGTGGTCATGTCAAAAACTAACATTTCTAATTACTCTAAATAGCGATCAGGATGCCCAGCCTGTAACCTTCCTCACCATATCGTAATATTTTATGAACAGTTTTACATTCCATGTGCTCTGCTTTCATCTCCTTCTGATACTGATTTGGATGGGCTGTGGGAGGTAACACATAAATGAGGGTACAAACTACAGTAGATAGCACGTAAAACTGTCCATAAAACCTTATGATATAGTAAGGAGACTAAAGAAGCTTGCTTTTTTTAAGTCCTAATTTTACTGCAAATTATGTTGGTTAGAAGTGAGCAAAAACTTCATAAACAACTATTTATAAAATAATCTCTTTTTTTTTTTTCATTTTACATTTTCTGCAGGAAGATGATAATTTTCTTCGTGGCATCAGATGTTACAAAGTACTCCTGCAAATAGCAATTAGACTATTATTGTAGGCAAGGCTGGAAATTTTGACTGAGTGTGACAATGCTTGACTTAAAACCATATTTGGGGTCAGAAAGGAATTTTACCCTATGGTCAAATTGATATGGACTGTGAGCTTTTTGCTTTCCTCTGTAACAGGTGTGTGGCCCTCTACCTGCAATCTCTTGAGCATATATTAACAGCCTTTTACAGAAGCAGGATGCTAGCTGCTGTGGTCCCCCTGCTTTACCTGTGCCAGATTAGGGTATTGTGTCTTGTATTCTATCAAGATTGATAGTAGTTTTACTAAGAGATTAGATTATGCATTTGTATAGGATGGTTTGCCTCAGGCAGGGGTTTGGACTAGATGATCTAAGATCTCTGGACATCCCTTCCAGCCCTACTTCTCTATGATTCTATTGCTATTTCATGATAAAGCTCAGTGGGCACATCTACACATGCACTTGAATGTGTGTTAGACTATTTTAATGAACACAAAAGTATCTCAGAAAAATGTGCAATTTTGCTAATGCATATTAAAATAGGCTAATGTACCTTTTTGTAGTACTTTGTGATGAAGGTGCTAAATTTAATGTGCATTACCAAAAGTGCATTAATGAATGTGTAGACATGCCCACCATCTCACTGCTAACTACTTGAAATTCAAGTTGTTTCCATAGGCACATTCTAAACAATTCTAATAATCCACAGAATATTTTTATTTAACAAAATAAACATAACACTGGCCGTGTCTACGCAAGATGCTGATTGTACATAGTTGCACCAAGGAATGGCTTTTTTTTCTGATGCTGCCTGTGCACTAGCTCATGACTACTGCACAGATGCAGCATGTGTCATGTACCACAGCGCTACTGTGCAGTAGTCACAGTAGTCTGTGACTACTGCACGGTCAGTGTCTAGTGTAGACACAACCACTAAGTATTAAATTTCTGAGGAGAGTATACGGTAACAAATTTATATTCTAGAATGTTAATAAATGCTGTTTCAAAAATCATTTATGTGAGCAGATTAATTTGCTAGGGTTTTTTGAGAACACAAAATGAATGCACAGTCTAGGCTGATTCAATACAAAGAAAGTTTGTCAGTAATTTGGGGGAAAAAAAGCTTCAAAATTGTTTAAATATTCAGTTTCAACATTTTAGAATGGAAAAAAAACCTTCCAGTTTCTTTTGTATTTTATTTTAGTTTTTGATTTAATAAAACACCCTTTTCTTTTAAAATGTACATTAATTTATAATTAAGTATATACAAAACTAAATAAATGCCCAACTTGAAACAAAATCTTTCAAATTTCTTGAAACAAACATTTAGATATTCTGTTGATATTGCAACTGTAGTCTGCAAAATGCTTTTGATATTTCATCTTGTCATCATAATTCTTTATGGAGATTGTTTTCTGTCAAATTGCTTACATGATGAGGAAACTGTTATATGGGCAATTCATGAATGATGACTACAAACAGGAACATTTTCCAAATTTGCTCACCATTTGCTCACCATTTGCTTTTCTCTGTTTATACATGTATTTGTACATATAAGTACATACATTCAAAAATCCTAAGCCTGAATTGATTCAATCTTTGCCGGTTAGTGTAACCTGCATTGACTGAATTGACAAGTGAGTGAACAGACATTCACTTTTGATTCCAGAAATACAGCCACATGCCTACAGTGGCTCAGAAGTTGTGGGGGAACTAGAGTCAGCCCTTCCTTCCCCTCTGCAGTAGTCAGGAGGCTAGAGGGAAGCTGAGCTGAGGGGAGGTGTGACCAGGCCCCAGCAGGCGTGAATACAATTGGGGAGGAGTTTAAACTGCTACCACAGCCTTCCAGGATCTCAGCCAGGGTGTGCTTGAATGAGAAGTGGGGAAGCAGCCCCTGACAGGCTTATTGGGGGAGGGAGCGTGGCCATACCTCATCCCCAGCTGGCACCCAAAGGTTAACTCCTCCATCCCACAGTCTGCAGTGGGGATGGAGAAGGAGAGGGAGAGCACTGCTCACAGCAGTGGTTCTGTGACAGCCTCGCCATGCCTGGGTGCAGGGATCCAGACACAAACTGAACTTACAGCTCCCACAGCCCCAGCCCAAAACGCAGCTGGCTGGGAAGGGGCCTGCCCCCATGTCATTGCCTGGCCTCTCCACACCCACTGTTGTCAGCACCTGTGGACTGGCTATGCTCAGCCCTGCCGCCACAGCCACAGGCTCAGCCCCAGGTGAGGTGGGCAGATGGTGGGGCCATGCCAGCCAGTGTCTAGCCACACCCCTGGCCCTGCCACTGGAGCAGTGAGTGGAGGAGGACCCTGACAAGGGAAGCATCCTCTGTCATGCTCTCCCAGGGAGTGCAAGCTTCTTCCCAGCAGGGAGGATGCACTGCAGGTGGGTGAAAGGCAGGCATATCTGCTGTGGCTTGCATTGGATGCATAGCAGTGCGGCAATGCTGAGAGATGTGGTTACAGGGGCTAAGGTGAATTTTGGGGTGGCCATAGCCCACTAAGCCCCTGGTAGTGCCACTGCCACTGAGCCCCCCCCATAGCCACTGCTCCATGCACCTCTGTGGCCACTCACCCCACCCAGTCTGTGGGTGCTCTGCCCAGCTCACTCCTGCCCACAGCACAGCCTTGCCACTGGGAAGAGGTTTCCCATTACAGCAGCAGGGATGGGGGCATGGGCAGATACAGGCTGGCATGGCCTCCTGGCCTTCTGGCTGCTACCTCTGCTGCTTGCCCCCATGCAGGTTGAGTGCGCCCTGACAGGGGATACTGTGCCCTGGCCAGGTAAACCCCATCTGGGTCCCCCTCCCTCCTCTCCTCTTTGCCCAAGGGGGCCATGCTGACTAGCATCTGGCCACACCCCTGCCCCTGCCACTGGAGCAGTGGAGGAAGGGGCACCCTGACATGGGCTGCTATGTCCTAGCTAGGCAGACCCTGGCTGGGGTCTCCCAGAGCGAGAGAGTAGGGAGGGAGGGATAAATTCCCTCCCTGAGGTGGAGACAGGGAGAGGGGAATAAACCCCGTCCCTGTCCCCTTTGCCTCAGGGAGCCATGCTGAGCCAGCATCTGACCATGCCCTCACCCCTGCCACTGGACCAGCAAGGGAGGGACCCTGTCAGGGGCTGCTACACCCCATCCAGGTGAACCCCAGCTGAAATTAATGCCCCCTTCCCTCACACCTTTTCCTCAGGCAGCTGTCCTGGGAAAGCATCTGGCCACACCCCCGATGCTTGAGCAATGGGGTCATGGTGGGGAATGCTTGACAGGGGCTGCTCCAGCCCAGCCAGACAGACCCCAGCTGTGGTCCTATGTGGGAGAGGGGAGGGTCTGGCTATGTCTCCTCTTTTGCTCCAGCTAGAGACCAGAGGAGCAAACAGTCCAGTCCAGCCCAGGTCTGCAAAGCACACTGGGATGCTAGGGAATTCTGATTTAACTTGTTTAAAACTTGTTTAAGCTAAACCTGGTTGAATCTAGTCTGATTTAACTTAAACCAGGAAGGGGTCTGGGACAGAAAGTCCATAAAATGTTGCCAAATCCAAAGCCTGGGTTTTGGTCACCTTTCACTTTAACCTTGGTGCGAATGCAGAGCAGATAATTCCTCTGACCTCCCTGTTTGTGTGTTTGCCCTACAGCTAGGCCTAGCTCCTCTACATTTCTTCCCATCATATAAGGTAAGGGAGGAACATAAAAGAATAGAGTTCCAACATGGTAATCTTCCACTGGCTTAATGCCCAGGACTTGACAAGATTAAGCTGTTCGGCAACAACTTTAGATTGCACTGGAACCAGTGCTGGCCTGAAAATCAGGAAGTTAGTCCTCTCATGCCCTCCCCCCCCCCACATTTTTCCTGTTTCAAACTTTTTTCAATGCAGGAGATAATTTGTCCCCTTATTAGTACATAAGGATTTCACTCTACTACTGTGCATCAGGATTGACTAACGTAATTTAATTGGAAGTCCAGAATCAGAATCATCAGGCATGTTGGTTTTAATTGTCATTTACACAAAGGTTATTTTACACTGCTCATTTCACCCACCTTAAGGTCTCTACACACTGCAAAAGTATTAAGTGGCTTAATGTAAAAGAAATTTGGGTCCAACTTTAATCAAAACTGAGAGTCCAAAATGCTGGTCCTTCAAAATGTCACTTGGGACTATATATTCACGGTAGTTACGATTATTAGGAGGGATGAGTGCATGCAAGTTTAGACTGTAATTGTTAAATAGATGGAGGAGGAACGGGGTCTGTGTGATAATCAATGCAATAAATAATATTAACATTGTATATAATATAGTAAACAAGCATATACATGTATAACAGTTTTTATATCTAGTATTTTAAAGTTTACCAAATTTTTAAGAAATATCCTGAATATATTTTTAAAATAAGAAAATGTATCCTAATTTACTTAGAATATTGTATTCAGTCAAAGACATTTTGATATTATGAATTCCCCCAAACATGTCATACAAGGAGCATTATTCAGAATTAAACAGGGAACAGCCATTGATTTTCTTTACTAAGATTACAAGTAAAGTACCATAAGGCAAAATTAGCAGTCAGCAAATGCTATTAAAGGAATCCATTGACTACAATTAGCCTAGAGAATGTAATCAGATTAATATTATTCTGTGTGCCTCAAATATGTACATGATTAAGATAGCTACTATTCATTTCTCTTGTTAAGGAGTTAAGCTTATGTATTCTCTACATTTCTGTATGGGAAATTATAACCTACATGAATTAGTGAGACAGTTTGAAGATCAATAGCAATCTAACTTATGATGTATTATGTTCATCTGCATTCTGCCTTATTAGCAGCTCACTCATTCTTTCTGCATGGAGCAAAGTGGGTGATTTTTTACTATTAGTTTCAATACAAATCTTTCCAACAAATTACATAAATTTACTTGGTGAGGTCATAGCTCTTACTCTGCAGAACTGAATATTCAATAAAAAAGAAAGCTGTATACCTTGCATACATAAGAAACAATAGGAAGAAACTAGGTAAGGAACTGTTGTCCTTTAAAATGGTCAACACTTGGATGCTAAGAGCTGAATTAAATAAAAGCTACTGCAATAATCTTATGTAACTAGATCTATATGTTTCCTCCTGGATTCAGCCCAAGAACATATTAGGTGGTGAGAGGCCTCTCTTAGTTATTTTTATAGGAGTATTATACTGGAATATCTATATGCAGTAAAATCTTTGTTATATGGTATTTAAGTAAATGGAAATTCTGTTAACCAGAATTTCCGGATGGATGGGTGCAGGGGGGAGGGGAAGGGATCTCACACATGGCAGCCACCACTGCTACCCATCACCCTGCACTGTCATCACTCCACATGCAGCTGCCACCCCCCCCCCACCCCCAGCCACTCTGCATTATCTGAAAACCCCTGCTGGGTTCTTTCAGATAACTGGAATTTTTACATCATTGGCAATCCCTTTAACCCAGGGATGCCAGATAACAAACATTTTACTGTAATATAAACTATGGTATAGCAAGTTGGCTTTTGTACCAGATGCAGTCTAGCCACAGTCAAAAAGGTACCATGCTTGTGTGCGAGTTTTCTCAATGTGTGTATGTTTTAGGTGGGTGAGATGGCCTCTGTTGTTATAGCTATGTGCTTAGCACATGGGAAACTGGAGCCAGTAATTAGGCAAAATATGTAAATCCCTTTGGCCTCATTGGCCAGAGGAAGCAGAAGATCCTTCAGGCAGATAAGTAAGAGAGAGGCTGGACTGTGGCACTCCCTAATTGGACAAGACTTGGGTGATGTGACACCAGGTATATAAGAACAACTCAACTAAGGTTTCTAGCTCTTTCTCCTGCAGCTTCTGAAAGCTACACAGCTGAATTGGGAGCAAGAAAACCTGCTCTTTATGGGGGGGTCTCCCCCCCCCTTCACTGGAAAGTTTTTTTTTTTTTCTTAAGTAGGTTAATGCCATGGGGGTATTAATCTCTGGAGCTAACTACCCAGGAATGGGTCCAGGGAGCTACCAGTCCCTGTGTTTGGGAATTGTTGTGTCTCAGCATAGTGGTATAACTGGGACTGGATGTCCAGGCTACAGTCATAGGCCTGGGCCCTTTTTGCTGTTTCACAGCCAGTGCATTTCAGTATTGTTTAATATTGTCACTAATTATTTTGACAATAGTATAGGCTAAACAGATTCGCGAAGACACCAATTTAGGCAAAGTTGCAGATACTCTGAAGGGTAGAGCTAGGACCAGGAATGACCTGGGTAGACTGGAAAAATGGTCCGTAATCAATCAGATGAGATTTGACAAGGACAAGGTCAAAATCCTAAATCCAAACTATACTGCTATTGGAAGGAAACCTTGACTTTTTAAAGTCAATGTTATGTAGCCCCGATTAAAATGTACCATTCTAATGTCAAATCTAATTATTTTGCAGTATTTTTAAAAGGCTGTGTAAACATCTACACCAGTGGTTTTTAAGCTTCCTAAAGTAATAGAGTCCTTACATATCCCTCCATTCGCCATGGGAACCCTACCCCTAAAGACTGACCCAACCTGGCAATGGCAGCCTCCAACCCACTCTACCATTACCTCCAATTTCTTTGTGGAACCCCTTGTGCAAACTGCATTGTAGGCGGTGACTCATGACACCACCTAAGAAGCCAAACCCCCATAGTGAAATCAAACCCCTTGTAGTAACGCCTAAGGCCAGCTTCATACC
>JAGPOW010000229.1:1993946-2029979 GCA_030014935.1 Caiman crocodilus
GGCCTGTAGTTCTCTGGGTCCTCTTTCCTCCCCTTCTTAAAGATGGGAACCACATTGGCCACCTTCCAGTCCTCCGGCACTTGTCCAGAGCTCCAAAAGCACTTGTATAACCGAGCCAAGGGCCCAGAAATCATCCCCACCAGCTCCCTCAACACCCATGGGTGCAGGTCATCTGGGCCTGCCAACTTAAAGACATCCAGCCCTTCCAGAAGCTGTTCCACCAGGTCTACCCTCACCCTTGGCCTAGCAGTGATTCCCGAGGGGGAATACAAGCTTCCAGCGGGAGGGATGTCCCGGTCCCCCCCTCAGGAAGACCAAGGCAAAGAACCCATTGAAGAGCTCAGCCTTACCATTGGCTGCGAGCACCAGGTTGCCCGATGAGTCCCTCAGGGGCTTGACATTGCTCGGGGCTCTCTTTTTCTCCCCACATATTTGAAAAAGGCTTTCCTGTTGTCCTTGATCCTAGTCGCCAAGTGAAGCTCTACTCCCACCTTGGCCTTCCTAATAGCCCTCCTGCACTCCTGAACACAAGAGAAGTACTCCTTCTTGGAGACAGCTTCTCCCTTCCAAAGGTTGTATGCCTCCTGCTTAGCCCTCAGGGTCTCCCAAACATCCCTATTAAGCCATGGGGGCTTCTGGGCACTTTTGCCCATCTTGCATTGGGCAGGAATGGTTGCCCCTTGGGCTCGGAGGATCGTCTCCTTAAGGAGCGTCCATCCTTCATGGACGCCCATGTCCTCAACCCTACAGTCCCGCAACGCCTTCTCAACCAGCCTCCTGAGCTCCCCCCTGGTGGGTCCATGCACCTCCTGGACCAAGTGGAGGTCCTGCAGCTCCGTCAGGAACCTCCGGGACCTCTTGGACTTGGCCAACTGCTCCTTCCAGCAGATGTCCGGGTAATTGAAATCACCCATGACAATGACATCCCTCATCCTAGTTAGGTGGGAATTATTTGCCTACCTGCTCATTCTGGGATGCTTCTACACATGCATCAAGTCTCTGTGTAAGTGACTAAAGATCTTCTCAGATGACAGTTTAGGTGTGTATGATATTTTGTGGCCACTAGTCTGGGCTATTCTGGATTGTTTCTTTCTGATGAGGATACCTAAATTCTCCCTGAGTTCCTCTTAGGCTTCTAATTTGCTAATCTGGATTTAGCCCTAAATTCAAATTCAGTTTCAGATGACATTTTTATGCCTAATTACTGAATGATTTGTCATAATAAAAATACTGTCAAATTATTATGTATACTATACATAGATATATGTATATTTATGTATAGAAACTTTTGTAAAATATAAATTAATGTATAATATACATATAGACCCTTTATATGATCACTGTTGACTGCATATTTGCACCTATTTCAAATACCTTTTCAATTGTAAACCATTATTTTGAAGTCTGGATTTAAACTGGACTCAATGATCTTCTGAGGTCCCTTCCAGCCCTAATGTCTATGAAACCAGATCCCAAGTGCAGGGGACAATGTTGGGTTGGTTTTTTTTGTTTTGTCTTGTTGTGGAGCTGAGGTCTGTATGCATGCAAAGTCATTAATCCTCTTCCCAAGGCTGCTGTAAGTAGATTTACCTAGCATTAGACTAGTCCCTTCTGTGACCAACCAAAACTAAGTGCTACAATGCAAAGAGCTTGTTTCAAGTAGGGCTAGAGAAGGTACCATGGGTTGCTGCCATGGATTATGTATTGTTTATTCTCAGTTGGATTCTCTGTGGGGTGAAGTTGATTTGCTCCTTTCTTTATAAAATCTGTGTGCTTGTAAAATGTGTGCTTTCAACCACGAAATACCTATCCAAAAGGCAAGGCAACTTTAGGTAGTGTATTTTATGCAATTCCATACCTGATTTAAAAGTTTGGACACTTTAAGCAAAATAGTTCACAGATGGTTCAGATCCATTGATAATTCAATGTCTGTTTATCTCTTAAATAGATTGAAGCACTGGTAATTAATGTCCTGTGAGATTTGAGAAGGCATATGCACACATTTGTAGATACATTAGTATTTGCTGTCAGTGTTCAAACATTTCCAGTAAAATGAAGTGTGATTTCGAGCATATGTTTCCTGTTTCTTAATTGGTAAATCAGTACCACTGAGGACAAAATTTGTATGCTGGAAAGAGCTGAAGGATAGCAAGGTAAAGCACTAATTTAATTGACTGTTATCAAAGAGGTGGTGCCTGCCTACCTAATAAATGTATCTATCTGCTGTTCATGCTTCGGTTTTTAGATATTCAAATCTGCTAAACACTAGAGCTGTAAATTTAAAGAATTGGAATAAACATATTTCACTGTAACTACCAAAAAGTTTCCAATATAACAAGTTGATCTTGAGGTTCTTACAAAGGTAATGCTTCCAATAACAATTTAAAACTGCATTAAAAATAGTCATGTTATATTAGGTGTTGGAAAGTTTTGTACTTATTAATCTGTATCCATATCACATGAGGGCAAGTCACAATAGTACCAGTAGACCGAGGATAGGGATTATTACATTATCTCTGATCAGACACCCCAGTTCACTGCCTCTTTCCAGGATCCAGTTTCACAAGCTTTTTTCAGTCCCAGATTCATGAAGCCTTGGAACAAGTATATCAGTAACAACATACCATGTGGTAAGCTTTAGGAGATACCTTTAATGGGGTAACTCTATGAAATTTCTAAAAAATTAGCTAGTACACCAAAAAACCTAAGTGTATGGCAATAAGCAACAGAGCTGTTGACAGCAAATGCTTTTATACCTATGGTCCATACAGGAGGCAAGGTAAGTATGCACTTTGTAGATTAAATAAGATATGTATAGAGAGAGAGAGAGAGAGAGAGATTTTTTTTCTGAACTTTAGTTCACATCATCAGATTCTGTGAAAGGACATCATAGAGCATGTGTATACAGTAGAGTGAATAATTTAAATGGGAAAAGAGGGGAGAAAGTAGTGATCTTATTGTCCTTACCATAGTGTTCGTATTTTGGTGGGTTAATGAGGTCAGAGTCTGGCTTTGCTTATTTAAATAGTTGCAGTTTTTGGATTGTTATGTAACTGTAGGACTCCATGCCCCAGATCTTTAAGAATAAATGCAAAATCTAGAATTCTTGGTTCCAAGATGATACTCCTTATTATACCAACTGAGAAATTGCAAAACAAAATAAAAAAAAATCTTTTTCTATTTTGTGTGTGTGTGTGTGTGTGTGTGTGTGTGTGTGTGTGTGTGTGTGTGTGTGTGCAATTTCTCAGTTGGCCTAGTAAAAGGTGTCATTCTGGAACAAAGAGTTCTTGATTTTTGCATTCTTTTTGTCTCAGACCAACACAGCTATTACATACACCCCAGATCCTCAAGGTGTTCATCTCCGTTAGTGGGAACATAGCAGATATGGTTGTAACATAGAGTTTAACTGTAGGCAGTGGATCTGTTGGTATTTTTATGGTGAAAGCTGATAGTGTGAAAGTAGCTATGGTGGTTGGTTGGTTTCTGATGCAATGTGGTGGGGATGTGGCCACTGCAAATCTTTACTGTACTGTCCTAGAAAATGAATCTGCTATGTGGAATATTCCAGAGTTAGTTTGATAGTGGGTGGAAGTTGTTGAAGTCCTGATGAAGTTTCTCTAGCGATTCCTTTCCATGTGTGCATGTTAGCAAGATTTTGTTGATGTACCCAAGGTAGACTAGGCATATTATTCATAGCCAGAAAAGGAATTTTTATACTCCATACTAACTACTTTTTAGAATGTTCAATGCAACCATCAGAGGAAACACAAGGATATGCAGGGAGGTCTCTGAAAAAATTCTGAGAAAGTGCCTTACAATACTATGCTGAATAGCAAATAAAAAATGGTTAAAACATATAGCAGCTCCTTTTACCTTCTCTCTCTCTCTCTCTCTCACGGACACACACACACACTCTCACACACACACACACTCATCTTTTATGAATCAGTTACATTTGTAAATGGCACAATTTATAATTCTGATATCCTTATGTTTTGCTTCCAGCTGAGAAGAGGATGTATCTCCTAGGACCATGCCTGGATTCAAGCTCACTGAGCTGTTTAACCTGAAATCCTTTGGGTTCACCTCCTCTTTAAAACTGACAAAGAAGTAAGTAGCTTGATTTCCATTTTACTAGGACATTACTTTCAAAAGTCACCAATTCCTGCCTACATTGGTCAGGCTTTCATTTTATATTATATTAATGACAATAACAATAGGTCAGCCCTTAATGCTATATGAAATTTCTCCTGTATCATTTTAGTTATTTTGTTCAGACCCTAGGAGTAGATGGCAATCATTTGCACTCTGATTATAAGCTATTTTCTTATCTTTGACTTTCTCTTCGTAATATATGAGATGGGCAAATACACTGTATAAGTAAGAAGTATGGGATGAAATTTCACAACGTCCTTATTGACCTCCTGTGTTGTTTTTCTTGTTTCTCTCTCTCTCTCTAGTTTTCTTGTGTAGAAATATTATTCATTTAGAATATCTTTTATTTATTCTTTCTTAGTCTCTTTAAAGACTGAAAGTATTCAGTGTTCTAAAATATATATATTACTGATATAAAATAGTGATTTGTATGTAAACTTACAGGATGTATAAAGATTTATTTCCATGACTCCTTTTCAGTCATCTTAGTGCTGCAAAGTCAGAAGCAACTATAGGCTTGTAAAATGGATCTAATTGATATGTATGTCCTATATTGGTAGCATACTACTGTATATTGGTAGCACTTTCTATGATTCTAAGTGTACATGGCATGGCCCAATGCCTTGAAAGACATCAACGCTAGCTTGGGTAAAAGAAGCAGTATAGTTATGAAAGCACAACACTCTGCCAAGACTAAAATAGCTCGAATCCTAGCAAAGCTAACTAGCTCCAGAGGAATGCTGTACTAGGGTGAATATGTTACATCCAGTGCCTGAGCTAGGTAGTTCAAATCTAATATATCTACAGGGCACTGGATTTATAGTATTTAGACATACCCAGGGTTGCCCAGCCCCCTGCCCTGTGGAGAAGGGGCTTCAGGGTATGGTAAGTGGCAGAGGCCATGATATCCATGGGCACTCATGCATGCAAGGGCAGCATCCAGCTCGTAATGCAGGGGAGCATCCAACTAGGTAGTTCAAATCTAGAAGGAGCTGGAGCTGCTGGTGGTTGGTGATGATATGGCCAGCAAGGCCTTGTGACTAGGGCTGAAGTTGCAGAACTGGTGTGGCAGGCACTGGCCTGGGCTCCCTGAGCTGCTGGAGGACACTAGGGGCAAGGAGCTTGCTAGGCAGCTGCTGCTGGCCCAAGTGGCCCTCCTCCAGTGACATGTCACCAGAGTTGCCAGGCCATAGCTGGGGCTTGGGTAAGCTACCTGTACTGCAATACACAGCATGGCTGTGGCCTGAGCTCTGGGGCATGGGGATGGCATCCAGTTGCTGCATGAAGGGTGTGGACTTGCGCTCAATGGTTGTGATATGTGATGGTGACCCACTCTGCCCACAAGGTTTTGACCTTATGTGGCACTGCCACGATGACTGGTTCTGCCTGTGCTTCTGTGTTTGGACTGACAGCCCTTCATAAACACACACATTGAAGTGACCACCCTGTGCAAACTTGCTCTGCACCTCAGCCTTGCCCCACAGTGCCATGAGGTCCCCAGTCTCTTCCTGTGACCAGCTGGGGCCCTGAGAGGTAGCATGTGGCATTGGCAAGGACACCATCATGGCTTCCATGATGGCTCTCTGGACCTTCATGCAGTTGTCCTGGTGCTGCTGGGCCTGTGTAGCTGTCTGCAGTATCCAGTGCAGGGGCACAGCATGGGACTAAAAGCCATGTGGTAAGGTACCCATATAGCACCTGCAGGGTTAGGGCAGGCAGCTAGGCCTGGGTGCTGGCAGGAGCTTACTGCACCCTGCAGGGCTGGATGGCACAGCTGGTTTGTGGTCTGTGCAAGGGAATAGCAGCCAAGTGTGGCCACAGGCTGCCTGCACATGCCTCAGGGATCCCAGTGCCTGCAGGCTTTTAAGAGCTTGGGGCTGAGGCTGCCAGGGACCTTGCCCAGTCTTGTGGCAGGAGAGGCTCACAGCCTCAGAACCTAGGGGCTAGCCTGAGGCTGGCCCCCTAGTGGCAGGTGTCTACACATGGTTGGTGTCTACATGTGCACTACTGTGACTGTGCAATAACTACTTACAAATAAGTTTAGTATTTGCATTTTCAAGTAGAAAATTTACTTGTGAGTATAGTAGTTGACTGCACAGGAAACAGGTGCCCTTGTGCATGCTTACTGCACAGTAAACTGCTCTACTGTGCAGTAAAGCACCTCATGTACATGAACCCTGAGAAGTGTGTCTCTAGCTCTTGGTCTCAGAGGGCTTTGCATGACTGCTTTTTCTAGAATTCAGAGATGCTTCTATGTGTTTATCCAAGTAGAGTTGTTCAAAAGAAGTAAAATTCAATTTTCAAGTAATTTTAGTATTTCAGAATTTGCTGATTTTTATTTTTAAAAATATCAATAATCTCAAAATTGTGTGTGAAAAGGAAAACCCTGGGTTTGTACATCTGAAGTAGTGCAACTGGTTGACAGCCATGGAATCTGAAAGCCTCAGGAAGCTTCAATTTTGGAGCAGTGCACTTACCTGACTGAACCAGAGTTGTGGATACTGAAGGAGCAATTCTATTTCCCTTGATCCGCCATGCCATGGGCCCTCTCTCCACTGCTTCTTTTGAAGCTGTGTCTTGCATTTAAGAAAATGCATGGACAGTAGTGCATCAAAGACAACTTGTGTCTGGCCAGCTTGATTTCCTTCTATGAAAGATGACAGGCTGTATGGACAGGATGAGATCAGTGAATGGTGATACACCTGGATTGAA
Organism: Caiman crocodilus; assembly: GCA_030014935.1. Taxonomy (NCBI): domain Eukaryota; kingdom Metazoa; phylum Chordata; order Crocodylia; family Alligatoridae; genus Caiman; species Caiman crocodilus. The sequence goes on from JAGPOW010000229.1 coordinate 2,000,814, forward strand.
AATGTCTCCATAGCAAGTGGCCTCTCCCATGTTTCAGCTCCAGTACTTTAGTAGTTAGGGCATTCACCCAGAAAACTGAAAACCTGGATTTAAGGGCAATAGAAATCTGCCCTGGAAACAATGGGAGCACAAAGAGCCCTAAACTCCCAGTACCCTATAGGCTACCAAATAGCCAAGGCTCTTTCAGCCATTATATAACAAGGGTCATTGAACTGTCCGCAGAAAATATTTAAACAATGCTTCCCTATTGCAGGTTTATCAGGCTTAGCCTCTAGAAAGGATAGTAGCTCCTAGTATAAAACAAGTACACAAGCTTAAAAAACTAGATAAGAGGAAAGAAACAAATGAGCAGAGAATTTAGGACTCTAGACCACAACATAAAGAAGAGTGGAGGGGGTAAAAGTCCAGTCAGTGGGTAATGGTGCAAGGAATGTGGGAAACAAAGTTGCTTTTTGTCCCAATGCCACAAGTTCCCCAGAAGCAAACAAACAAAAAACAAACAAAAAAGCCCCAACAGTACATGAAGTGATTGGATCAATGACCAATTTTCTTTCAGCTGGATTATGGAGCTTGCTATGATGAGACCCTTGCAACTCAGATAAGCAGCAATATTAGAGTGGAGAAATGTGACCAAGTACTGATGACATGGAATAAAACCATTTTGAAGACAGTGGACAAATGCAAACTGTCAATAAGAAACCCTCAAACCAAATCAGGAGTTATTATGGCATGGAGAGGATAGTAACTGACACAAAGTGCCATCCATTGCCAGGCAGCAGAGTAATTCAGACCTTGGATCTGATCACAGTACAAAACATAGAGTACACACCTCAGTATGAAAGAGGAGAGTGATATCCCAGCATTCTAATAGATAAAAAAAAAGAAATATTGCTAGGAAATGGGCATTAAGAGTGAAAGCTGCAGCTGGAAATAGAATACCGTGATGCTACCAAAACATAGCAGGAACTGCTAAGCCAGAAATGGGGAGACACTGTTATATCTTTTGAGACTATCACAGAGTAGATCAGCAACCTAGCAGTTATGGGAAAACCTTCAGGCACTGCACTGATCCTTCTGCATTGATCTAAAACCACTTAACAGAGCTTTAAAAAAAAAGTCACTTCCCATTATCAGTGATTGAGAAATTTTTACCTGATTTATCTGGGGCAAAAATGTGATCTTTAGAATGAGTTTTGGCATACTGACCCAGATGAGCCATTCAAGCACCTGACAACCTTTGCATACCTTTTGGCAAGCATGTATATATACCAACTGAGATGTTCAAATGTAATGCGCTAGTGAACAACATCAAGCTTAAAGCTGATGACATTCTTATTATAGGAGAAAGAAGAAGGTAATTTCAAGGAAAAGAAGAGATGGGTCTATCTGGCTATCAGGATTATAAGAAAGTAGGGCTGTAAGGGACCTGTCAAGGTCATCTAATTCAGTTCCCTGCTCAAGGCAGGATCATCTCTACCTAATTCATCCTAGTCAAGTGTTTGTACAAACTGCTCTTGAAAATGTCCAGAGATGGAGATTCCACTGCTTCTTTAGGTAGACTGTTCCTGCTTAACCACACTCATATTCAGAAAGTTTCTCCTAATCACCAACCTGAAATTCCTCTGCTACAGCTTGAAGCCATTGCTCCTAGTCCTGTCCCTTATGGGCACAAAAATTCTCACTTCCATCCCCCCTGTAATTACAAATCAGTTATTTGAAGGCTGGTTTTGAATTCCCTTCACTCTTGTCTTCCCCTCTCAATCTTCTGAGGATGACATTTATATGTCATAACCTGGCAGATGCACAGTTATGTCACTTGTTCACTAGGGTGTCTTTTTCCTGATAAACTCAGATAGGAAGCAGATTAGAAGAATCTCCTAAAAAAGCAGGGGAGTAAGTTTGGACTCCTATTATTTTATGTCTGCTAATAGACAATATGAAGACAATATCTCTTTTTCTTAATTACCGTACGAAGGAAGAGAATCAGGATAACTACAAAGGTGCTGGGTACTGTTGGCACTGGATTTATGACCCAGATACTTTGATCTGAGTGGACCAAAACCCTTAGACTGACCATGGCCTCTCCTTCAATAATAGGCAAATTTATTGATACACAGTGATAGCAGATAACAATAATGCAAACAATTTTGTATCCTAAAAGACTTTTGTGACAAAGTTTTTGTGACAATTTTGGACTAGGGTTAACCTAGTTCTAGAGCTGTCACAGAGGGAAGGTACATCTAGCCAGTATGCAAGCTTCACCCTGAGGCTCTTTTTGGAATCTCACATGTCAGCAGCCTGGAAGTCAAGGGCCAAGGCCCACCCACCCCAGTGGGGTAGGTGAGATGAGGCTAGTGGTGTGTCTGCTGTCCATAGTGGCCTGAGGTTCCCCTTTCAGGGGACCCTTTGCTGCTCTGAAATCACTCCTTTTGTATCCTTTGTCCCCTCTGATGAGTTTTCATCACTTCATGATTGATTGGTCTCCCTACAGTTGTCATTCTGTCCACGTTTTGTCCTGTCAGCATATTCCTTTGTTTCACAAACCCATCACATGCACACATCTTAATTTGGTTATTTACTGCGCCTCCTAATTCGGTCTGTTCACCAAAACTGGAAATCCCAAGGGCTTTGCAGTAAGCTATTATAATATTTGTTATGGAACAATGTGGTACATGTCTTCAGTTTCCCAACCTGTTTGTCTGCTGGCTTCAGACACAGTGGTCCTTGAAGGAAACTTTGTCACAAAAAATCTTTTAGAAATCAATTAACCCTTGCTATTCCCCTAGACCATTGTTCTAATGCAATATTTATATTACCTGCAAGCCAATTCCCAAAAGCAAACCTCTGAATACCATTTCTAGGCATCAGGTGCAGTGCATCATTATGTGCATGTGTAAGTATAAATGTATGAGGATCTGAGGGAAGTCTACCCCTGATCATGTGGAAGGAAGGATACCAGTATTGAAAGAGGTGCATATTAAAGCTATGACCTCATTAAAAACTCCTAATGTCTTGCCTTTTTCCTGCTGTGTTTGACACAATAAGACATAGGGCCTTATTACACCTTACACTGTGACCTGCACAAATGCTGATCGGTGTTAGTGCTGGCTCCAGTTTGGAGCAGTCACACATCAGGCCAGCAGGGTCCTAGAGGACAGAAGGATAAAAATCCCCTTCTCCCTTCCATTCTGGGCTTCCTTCTTTCTCCCTTCTCCCCGCCCCAACCCTAGGGTCCCGCCCTCCCAGATTATTTGTGGTCGCCCATGCTGTCTGTCCTGAGAGATCAGGAAGGGAAGGGTTAACCTACCCGCCCAGCCCCTGCTGCTGCTACTTGTTCCAGGCTGCTGCTTTTTTCCAGGCTGAGCCTGGCCTGGAGAGCAGCACTAGTGGCACTAGAAAGTGGACAGGCAGATTAACATTTCCCTGCCTGCTCCCCTAGGAGAGAGAGAATGATTAGCCACAAGTAAGCATGGGGCAGGTGTGCAGTGAGTGGAGATCTGGACTGCTGAGGAGGGTAAGGGGATGGGGTGAGCAATCTTTGGGCCTGATCTGGGGAGGCAGGGTGGGTAGAGTGTTTACACTAATGTGTAGCCTAAAGCGGCTATACCTTAGTGTAATAAAAACTGGATAACACAAATAATCCCGCGCTAAAGCAGTGAAACTTTGATCCACTTAATGAGTACTGAAAACTAGTTTCAGTTGTTAATATGAAGACAATCTAGGTATTAAGGAACTCCCCAAAATTACCACATAACAAGGCCTTAGATGTCTGAAAATGGTTTTTATGTAACTTTTATGATTGCTGGTGTTGATAGTATTATTTACATTCTTTCTTTCAATTTAAAACAGTGACCACAGATAAGAAGGTATGTATTTGGAGATACAGAAAAATATGGATAAAAAGGCCATTAATATAATGCCCACAAATAATATACAAAGCAATGATTCTTGCACATGTGACTGCATTGAAACAAATCACATAAATAAGGTATACAGAATATGGCTCAAGATTTCATCCTTGATGACTCTGTTAGCATTGTAAGCAGATCCTTATCATACCAGATGAAACCTTAACATCTGCAAATTGAGAGAGCTATTAAAATTTAAAATGTATTCGAATAAGAGTGGGTAGCATGAAAAAAACCCAACTATGTTCACATACTAGGATACTGAATAGGAAATGATGATACAGTTTTTAGGTTTTACAATATTTTTGATGGTTTCTGGGAGTTTTATTTCTTATCCTTAGAACAAAATTTTTATTTTAATCTTTCTCCTATTCTCTCATAAACAGGTGAAAACTATGAATATGTTGGTATTTAAACAAATAATGTAGGACATGTGTAGACAAAATGAGAGGCATGTGTACAGGACACTTTAAAGTGGGCTAAATGCTTTTGTACCACTTTAATAGTGTCAGTGTTTGCACACCTTGGTGGTGTATTGCTCATTAATTCCAGCTGCTGTAAGAAATTCGGTGTCATAATGCACCTTAAATGACTTGGGGCGCAGCCAACCAAAGCTCCTTTGAGGAGTCCTAGTTTGCTGCCCCTACAGCCATGGAGTGAAGCACCAGGCTCCATGCAGCTCTATGGCTCTGCAGGAAGCCCTGCAGGCAGCCTGACAGCATCCCAGGAAAGCAGCTCTGCCCAAGGAAAGCAATGAGCCTGATCTTCCCTCCCCACCTCCCCCTGGAGCCTTCCTGCCTGCCTGAACTGTACAGAGCCCCGATGCTTCCCTCCATGGCTATGGTGCCTCCTGGGACTGCCCAAGCCAGGTGCCTGCAGAGGAGTACCACCTGGTGGGGCGGGGGGAGGGCTGCAGCTGCCATAGAGGGAAGCATCAGCTTCCCCACAGCCCAAGGACTGCTCCACCCACCAGCAGCTCATCCTCTCCTCCCCACCAGAGAGGCAGGTAAGAAAGCTGGGTGCGTGCACAACATGGGGGCTTAATCAGCCCTAAATTGAAACAGTGTTTTTTAAAACATACCGCTTCAATTTAGGCCCCCGATTTCATCTACACACCCTTAAGTATCAGCCCTCCCAGAGTGAAATTCTCTTTCTTCACTGCATCCACTGTTTTGTTTTTTTAATCAGAGCTACCCATCGTCAAGAATTCTTTGGTATCACATGAAAAGGTCACCACGTACAAGTAGATTTCTCTGATGCTCTGCCTTGTAAGGGTTTTATTGCATTTTGTCTAAAGGTTCCTTACATTTGACTTGGGGAACCCAGGGTGGTACCCCTCCCCTCTTTTTTTTGTTGAAAAAAAGATCCTGAACCTGAGGTCATACAGCCTCAGCATACTGGAATAATCCCAGATGCCCATTAAGTGTTCTGCATTGCTTATTTTTTATCCTCCATCTTGGGCTTTTTGTCTTATATTGTATCCCTTAGAAGGTTGATAGCTTTGTATGTGGGTAGTTTCTAATGCAAAGCAATGTAACTTTCTGTAAAGATTAACTCCCCTCCCACTTGCAGGACTCTAAAGTAAATACATTAGGGAAGCCTTATGATGGGCATGTTATATTAAGAACACAGACACACACATCTATATCTATATCTGTATCTGTATCTATACTGGATGATACCAATAAAAATATTTAATGCCTAAATTTCATAGCACTCTGCATTTTTAGCCACCTGGATGACAACTGAAACCAAGATGTTTCAGGGTTTTATTTTTAATATTTGAATAAAATTGCAAACAACCATTGATTTCAGAAATGAGAATTTTATTGAGATTTATTCCAGAGACAATTTAAATAAAGCAGATTAAATAGAAAGACTTGTTGAGTGAGACCCTGTGAAACTAAGTTCCAATCACTGAGCAGTGTCTGATGGAATTGCTAATTAACTCACATTTTTCTTTAACTAGAGAACAAGGAATCATACCAGAGTCATACTTGTTCTTTGCTGAACAAGTTTTCTATCCCTTCTGCAGCTAGGTTAGCACAGTATCAGATGAAATTTTCTACTGATGCTGAACAAAAATATTTATGTATTTATAGGCTAATATATGTCTAGGGAAAGGAAGCCTCCAACTTTTATTTTTTCCAGTATTTATCTGTCCATTCAAAACCAGATAGTAGGAAGTAAGCCAGGTTATCTTATACTTCTTGTGATGTGTTCAGTGGCAAAAACCCAAATAGACTGGTATGCAGCAGAGCACCTAGCTCATTGGCAGCCAGTCTTCCACTCAAGTCTTTTTCCCTTTGGAGCCAAGCCAGTCCAGTTCAGCTCTTTTGTAGGGAGTGAGGAACCAGTATTGATTTCCAATTTAAACCAATCTTGTATAAGACCACCACTGCCTCCTGTGCTATGAATGGGGAGATTACTGGGAGGGAGCACTGGAGGAAACCAGCTGCAGCACTTCCAACACACAATAGGTTCTTTGAGTTCTACGTGAGCCGAGTTGCAAATAAGGAAAATAAAAGGAGAAAATGGCAGAGCAGATAGGCTTTCTTTTCAAGTCGGATACACATGCAGCGCTCCCTTTCTAGGAGAGTGTTCTTGGGAAACAGGGAATTTGCTTGTTAGAGCAAGTGAAGGGGATTCTTATTATGGGCTTCAGTGCAGTTGTCAGCCAAGATAACAAATCCTTACACTAAAGTGGCCGTAGAACAGCCAGGCAGTAAAAGCTTTTCTTTTTTCATCTGAAAATTGTATCGTAAGCGTACTATGAAAATGTATGAAGATTTGCTGTAGCTTTTTATATGGAGTTAAACTAGAAAGTGTGATGAAGTATAAAGATTAACAGACTTCATGTCATTCAGTGATGTTATTGAATCCTGGGTGTTCACCAGCACTCTATTGCCAGTGAAAATATCTCCTATATAGATATTAACGTTCTATATTTAAACACTGGCAGTGAAATAGTAACATATAAACTCCCCAAATGAATAAGCTTTAGGCAGTTAGGGTGTGATTTGTTTTAATTTGAATCTACTATTAGAGAGTATTAAGATGGTAGCATATACAGGACAAGTTAATAAAATCTCCATTTACAGGCTTAGCCAAGTTCCAAATGGGTCAGTCAGCGAGGACACGTTTGCACTCCACCTGATAATCACCAAAGGCGAAAAAAAGAATGTGAATGCTAACATTCAGTTTCAAGTGATTTAGTAGGTAGCTGAACTTCAGTCACCAGTTTCATTTATTTGTTTGCATCCTCTATATATACCACATATTTTAAGGGACATCTAGATTTAAATATAGGCAAATTAATGACCTGCAGCCAAATTGTGAGAGGCTCCTGTGCAGGTTAGGAAGGCTGCCATACACCTCCCTTCTCCCCTTGTATGATTGTGCAAAGTCCAGACACAGTGATAGTCCCTATGGAATCTCCATCCTTCGAAACTCTCAAAAGCAGGTTAGACAGACACTTAGCCAGGATAGTTTGGTCAGTGATAATCCTGACTTGAGGAGGGGGCTGAACCAGATGACCGTATGAGATCCTTTCCAGCCCTACTTTCCTATGATCCTAAGTGTTGTTTGTTCCTGTTTTACCAAAAGGAAATAAATAGCTAAGGCAACCACCAGAACAATCTTTTCCCTCCAGAAGGATGGAGCAAATTAATCACCCTAATACAAATAGTAGAGAAAGTGGCTGCCTGAGTCGTAATCACTTCTGTTCTCCTTTGGAGAGTGCATGCATATGCACTGCTGTATACACATAGCTATAGCATTATGTTGAAGTTTAGTGGCCGAATGACATTGACACTTTTTTCTGGCTATATGTTAGTTATCAAGGAATGCTATATAAATATATTTCCAAGATAAATAAATAAAACAGTCAAATTAGATTGGGTGGATTTTTTTTTTTTTTTTTTGTCCTAGGCTTGTACATTGAATGGCTGGAAGAGTCATATACTTAATTGTAGTGATCAGGTATCTCTCTCAGATACTCATCGACATACTAATCTACTGGGTTGATTGCTGAGACTGTTGAAAGAGTTTCCTAAGTATTAGTGACGGAGGCTAAGTACAGATAGTAAAAATTGGAATTGATTCAATCTATGTGATTCAATCTATGTGAGTTTCTCTAAATTGTGTGGGTTGGATTGGGAGAGAACAGAACACACATTTCTCCTTCTGTGGCAGGGGAGGAAACAGAAGACTGCATTGTCCAAGACCAGAAGCTGGGGTGTGCTCCTGCATACCTCCCTAGTCAAGCTGGGGCCATCCTTGACTGGCTACGGGGAACATACCCCCAACCCCTAGCTTTCACCTTAGACCCTCTCCACACTATGCTTTAGGCTTCCAGAGCAGGCCCTGGCATGTCTGGCATCCAGGCTGGTGGTGGCATGGGGCAAGTTGAAGCTACGTGGGGCAGGGAACTAAGGCTTCTTCTCTGTCAGATCACAGCCCCTCTGCCCAGCCTTGGCTCCTGACTAGAGCAGGCAGAGGGGTCTAGGGAACCAATACGGTCAACCCAGCCCTGGCTGGTTCAACAGTTCAATAGACTAGTTTAACCTGAATCAGTTAAGTCTAATACTATAACCCTCAATGTTTATCTTAAACTGGGGTTGGCCATTTTGAAACCAGTTTACGTGGGCTAACCTGTTCTGCAACAGATTTGAATCGGTGTCCCATCACTTATCCTGGTTTATGTGTAATGACTGTCCCTCACCTGGGAGATAAGAAACATGAATCTCATGACTTCAGATAATTGGCATTTTTACCTTAATTTATTTTGAGGTTGACAATATTGTGAAGGCATGAATAGTAAGGTGATTTTTTTTTTTTTTTGTAATGCTTGGTTCAAGGGGATGAGTATGAAGTCAAGGCTTCCAAAATCAACAGTGGCTGTAGGGTTTTTTTGTAGTAAGAATGGAAACAATCTGGTGGAGTTTGAACAATTAGGAGAGGTAACACTGACAGGATTCAGTTTTCAGATCTGTTAAGCTGGAAATTGGAAACAGAGAAATGAAAAATGATATGCAAGATATTAGGAGGGAGAAACTGAAAATTTGAAAAATGAGATGAACCCCACCAGGCTTTATTTGGGATGGTATATCCACTGAGAGAGGGAAATAAGAATAAATGTCATCAGGTACAAAACAACCTTTTGCTTTTTAATGTGTAGTCATGAAAATCTAATGCACAGAAAAGAAATATCAAAATGTCATTCACATCTACTGGAAAAAAAAAACCTGTTGCCTATGGCTATGCTAATTCTTTAATGTGATAGCATGCCCATTACAAGAGCTCTGTAAACTTTACAGGCTTCCAAGCATGCTTGGTGTCCATGTCTTCAAGCATTATTCCCTGTAAGGGTCTTGAGTACATTTTCATTTTAATGGGATCTTAAGTCAAGCATCTCTGGCAAAGTTGCTGTCCTAAAAAAATGAGTGAGAACTCATGCAGAGGACAAAGGCTTTCTTTAATATTTACTGCATTAAAAATAATCTAAAAACAACACAATATATATAACATTCCCTCTCATTCAAGAGCAGTCATTTTTAATAACATTTGATGAATGCAGTGGGTTCTTGGTAAGTATAGTTAATATATTCTATCTATATATTCATTCAGCAATAAAGAACAAATTGCTTAATATGTAATCTTGAATAAATGTTTCCCCAGTTACATTCACTTTCTCTTGCTGATATGCCTGAGTATTTTTTTGCCTTTAACATTCTCAGCAGGTTGGATTTATGAGCCCACAAAGGCAAAGAACAGGAAGCATCTTCTCCTGAAGCCAGATGCAGTGGTGAACATATTGAATAGCTGACTGAGTACTGAATGATAATCATACACAAAGAAGATGAACAAAGAAAACAATAGAAGACAAAATCACTTTCATTTTCGTGGGGAAAAAGGGAAAACAGAGAGGGTGAGAGAGGATGAGTCTTGAGTTTGTTTCATTTTTCATTCTAACAATTTCAACCACAAGGAATGGTGGTATAAATGATCGAACAACGGTTTGCTAATGCATTATAGATAGCCATACACAATATGGCAGAGCTTTATCCTACTTGTATATTTACCCACCATGAATACAAAATATACTAAGAGTGACAGGTAATGTAGCCAAAGCTTCTACTCTCTGTAAGCATCTGTGTACTATGAATTATAAATAAGAGCCTTGTATCCAAAGGTAGAAAGTAATGTAGATATTGCCATATGAGTAAATGAATAAATGTGAAACAGATGCTTCTTGCATTCAGGGCAAACAGGTACCGCCAGGAAGCCACCAGTACAAATTATGGATGCCGGTGGAACAGCTGTTGTCTGCATCTACTGCCAGGTGCAGTTCTACCTGGACTATGTTAAGCAGGTAAGAAAGGCCTTTGTCGTCTTAATTTTTGACAAGTTTCCAGAAGAGATAAGATTCTTTCACTTGTAAGCTTTTGAGCTGACCTGAATGCCATCTGTTGTCCTCAAGGCTTTTGTGAAATGACACATCGGTATCCCTGTTAAAGCAGTGGTTCCATAAAATGTTCTCTTGTGCTGCAAAACTACAGTAAAAGAATGTGCAACACTTTTGGTGATGTTTGTGAAATTCCTTTTGGGTTGCTTCTACTTTCAGTCTGAATAAATAGTTTGTCTTGAAGTTTGTCTGTTCTCTAAGACATTACTGTTACAGAGGTCACTTTCTGTGTTATGTGCAACTGCTTGTTCATCAAATGGGCTAATTTTACAAAAAGACAGGTGGGTGGTGGGGACATGGGGAAGAGGGAAGAAGACTTATATTTGTAAAAACTCCACTGAGATTTAAAAGTCAGCCTAAGTTTGAGGCTTAGAATTTTAAGTCTATTAAACATGCAAAAATATTTAAGTCCTATTTAGGAGCTGAGCTGAAATATTGTTGGCATTACTATGATTAATGCTATTCTTTAAAATAAAGTTAACCCCATGGTAAAAGTCTATTTTTATATTGATATTCAGTGTCTGTCCACTTTAGAATCATCCTTCTCTTCTGTTATCCTGCTTGTGTCCCTCTGGCTTTGTACATGAATAGCCAATTCCTTCTGAGCTATCATGCCAGGAACCTTCCTCTTTGAGTATTGTTCCTAAATTAACTATGATTTTTTTTTTTTATATACTTTAACTCTGTAGCATGTCTGTTTCCCTGATAATGTAACAGAGCTCTGTATCATTTTCTGCTCTCTTCTCTGGAAAAAAAAGCATCTCCAGGCCTAATTCTTCTTTGCCTCAGACCTTGTACATCACCTTCTACTTGTGTAAAGTTGATGTAAATGCTAACCTCTGCAATATGGAAACATGTTATAGTTTAAATAAAAACAAACACATGTCAACGCATGTTTCCCCCCAGAAAACAAGAATTCTTGCTGCAACATGTGCTTTATTTGCTTTATTTGAAGATCTGAGCCACACTGCGTTAAGGGTATAAAACTCTTGAAAAGATTCTGAGACCAAAACCAAAATAACTGGATGTCTTATGCAATGTTGTTTTGCTGCCTCTTCCACATCTTGACTTTCAAGAAATAAACACAAGTTAATCAGGAATACTGATGTAAAGATTCAGAAAAACCCAGAGGACAGCAAATGGAATTCAGATCAGTTCAAAAACTACATATGAAGTTGTCTCGTCTTTTTCAGTAACGTATCCAAAACAAGCAAGTCTAATCTTATAATGTCCTGGTAGGTTCTCTCTCTCAGAAACAAGGAACTTTGGGTGCAGCTACATGTTCATTAATGCACTTTAGTTAGTACACATTAAATGCAGTACTTCCATTGTGAAGTGCTAGCAAAATGAGCATTAGCCTGTCTTAATGTGCATTAACTAAAGAGCACAAGGCATTTATACACGTGCTCTGGCATTTGGGGGCAGGCGGTGCTTTAATGAATGCCGGATCACAGGATTTCAAAGAATATTCTGTACTCTGAATCTCATGAAGGGTCTAGAAAAAGAGGCAGACAGCAGTGCAGATTTCAGGTGCTTGCAAAGATGACTTAGCATCTTTTGGAATTTCTGTGGATAATTGGGAAAGGAGTGAATAGTGCTGCTCTGGTTGGTGGGCTCAGCTTGTCAATGGAGTGGGGCACTGTGAGGCAGACTGGATTGAGTTGTGTGATGACTGGTGTCAGAGGAGAAAAGAATCTACTGCTCAGATGCTACAGATAAACCATGCTCTGTAAAGAATGACATTGCCAATTGATTGAACTGAGTATGCTCAGTTGGGCTGCACTCTGGCCAGAGAGATGTGTCTGTTTACTTACCCAGGTATGTGCAAGGTTGGATAAGTCCCAGAATTGTAGCTGGACAAAACCCATGACCAGTGACTGTTAGATTCCAGAGGGAGAAGGACCCTCAAATGTTTTAATAATCTCATGGTTAAGACACTTACCCAAGGAGGAGGAAATTCAAGTTTAGGGCCCCCTTTACCTAAGCTAAGTACAGACATTCAAAAAGCCTGAGGTGGAAGTGCTCTAAATCTTGTGCTTTACTCAAAGCACCTTAGATTAGTGTGGGAGTGAACAGAACTGATGTTCACACTTGAGTGAGGGGGCACAGAAATAGTGTGCACTGGCTGAGGCCAGTAGACTGGGAGCAATCCCACATGCCTTTAAAGGGGTTGCTGGAGTGGCCCCTTTCTGCACCAGAGGTGGTACAAACACCCATCTTGGTGATCTTCAAAAAGCATCTTGATCCCACTTTGCTGGGGTCATCTGTCCCCAGCAGTCCTTCCTGTCCATATGCAGGGGGGCTGGACCAAATGATCTGTAAGGTCTCCTCCAGGCCCTAACATCTATGAATCTCTCTCCAGCTCTGCCCCCTGCCAGCTGGCAGGCACCAGCAGTAGCTGGAGGGGTGTAGGAGAAGGAAAGGGAAGGGAAGGGTATGGGAAGCAGCTCTTACTTTCAGGAATCTCAACCACTGCTCTCTATTAATTTTATCCAAAAAATATTAAAAGCCAGGTGCATTGGGCCAACTTTAAGAAAAGTGTTGGAGAAGGTTCTGGCATTAACTTGACATATTCTGGTTGCTAGAAAATTGTTCTGAGATATAGGTAAAAATCTACTTTTAGTGCAAGAGGCCTAGTACCTGCAGCTGCTGGTTTCTGGATGAGTGTCCTAACCAGTAAGATGTTGTAGAGCATAAGAGACTTATTTTCCTTTTCACACTACTTTGCTTTTAGAGGAATTCTGTTTCTCCGGAAAGTAATATAGAATCTGTAGTGCATAAATGCCAAAACCAAAAGTGGCACATCTGCATCTATACCACTTTATATAGGCAACCATCAATCATCTAAATCATGGTTTACATGAGGTCTAGTCAGATGCCTGATGAATCCATCTGTAGCTGATAAGACCAATCTGAGAGTGACGCAGCTTGTTTCAAGTTTCATAGATCCATATGTTGTCTGAGTTGGAGTCCAAGTTTACAGCATTTTTCTTCTTCCTTCTCACTTTGCTTAAATCCTCTGGATCAAAGCCACTTCATGTTGAGCTGCACACAGTGTCAAATGTTCCCTTCAAATCGGATGGAGTTCTGTGAACTCCTCCCAACTTTGTACATTGATGCTTATATTATATTTGCACATGTCATGGTCCTACCATTAAAGTGGGGTCACCCTCTTAGGGCTGTCTCAAACCTCACTATACACAATATTTCTGGGGATACAGTCTCCTATTTTCCTGATATGGTTAATCCATTGCAACCTCTTCTTCTTGACAGTGGTTTCTAAGTGCATCAGTTCTGTGTGCTCTGGTACCTACATGTTCGGTGGTCTGTCTTCACATTTTATTTTCAGGATCTTGTGCAGACATTTGATGTAAAAGCTGTTCAGTCTCTTTATGTTCCCAGCTTATATAGACTATCTTTCTGAGCCATAAAGCAGGGATGACAGCACACAAGTCTCATAGATTCGCATCTTCACCTTAGCTGATCACTTGTTGTTATCTCGTGCGCATTTCTGTAATAGCCTGAAATTCTAGCTGCTTTTCTGATTCGGTTAGTCAGTTCAGTCTGAAGGTCAAGATTCCTGTTGATCAAAGAACCCAAGTAGCAAAAACTGTCAATGTCACCAAGAGATTTATCCTCTAGACTGATGTCAGGTATTGGTTTTTCCACCCGTTGGTATGTGATTGCAATCTTCTCGAGATGAATTGCCATCCTGAAGCTCTTGCATGACTTAGAAAAGGTAGTCAAAAGATTTTGTAGGGAAGATTCACCATGGGCAACCAAGGCTGTGTCATGTACAAACAGAATATCTCTCAGAACTAGTTCTTTCACCTCAGTTTTCATCCTAAACTTTGCAATTTTGAACAAGTTTCCATCTAGTCTGGGTGAAATGCCGTTATTGCTGTTCTTGAATGTATGAAGAATCAGGAATGAAAAACAGATGTTAAAAAGCACAGAGTCTAAGACACATCCCTGTTTCACCCCTTTGTTGATGTCAAAGGGTGGGGTTGATTCTTTGTTTTCAGTTAGCTTTATGCCTTGATACAATGAGTGAATAGTGTTCAGCAGTTTGGGAGAGAACCCAGTTTCTTCAGAACAGGAAAATGGCCCTATCTGTTGATTGTATCAAATGGCATTTATGCAGGCACGCGTTTGAATGCACACACACACACACTTACCCTTACTTCTAGATCGTAACTGCATATTGATGTAAATCTACAGAAGCACAACTGACTACAGACAAGGAAGTGTGTGTCTAAACTGATGTAACAGAGTTCAAAATATGGTTCCCTCTATTGTGTAAACAATGACTGAAATTTTAAGCCAAAACTGGGTATGGCTCTCTGTTGACTTTGCTTCTTGCAGTCTTTTATACCTGTATAAAGAAATTAAAAAAAAAAGATTATTGTTCCATTTTGTTATGTTTTACATCAGCTTTTTGCTACTTTTGAACAAATTTAGCTAATACTGAATCATCCTCTACAATCCACAATATCACAAACCAAACAACCACAACTATCTTACAGCTATCGAGGAAAACACTTCTTTGTGAGTAGCCTAACCTTAAACACAGAAATCACACGATGTTGACAGCTACATTAGTTGTTTTCCCACACAGCATTTTCTTATTAAGGATGAGCAGAGAGATCAATTTACAAAATCATAAGTGAAAAAGATCACAGAATCTCCTTTTTAAATCTCTGATTGCTGACTCATGTGAGTCCTTAGTTGTGGGAATATAGTTGATATTTTACAATGCAGAATAAGAGTGTCTAAATGAACAATGCTCCAATCAGTACTCATCCTGGTTTCCTCTGTGGGGCTAGAAATAGGGGTGGCTGCTGTTGGTACCCATATTTATGCTTGATGATGAGGTGTGTCTAGTGTAGGTAGAAGAAAGGAGTATTTCTGTGTCTTGAAGCATGCACTGAACAGGCTTAACAATTTTTTAGCTTTCTTTGTCATGTAGCCATTAAGAGAAATATACCTCTATAATGTTCCTTCAAAAGCATAGTGTTGGGAAAGCAGGGCTACCTGATTTGTGCTTGGATGCTACACTGCGATAGGTTTGAAAACTGTGCCACTTACTTTCAATCCCATCAAAGATTCAGGTTCCCTGTCTAGAAGCTTTCACCAAGGATGCCTTATCTCCAGAGTGCTGAAACACCTCTGATCATGTCTGTATCTTCAGAGGGTGAATCAATCTGAAACACTGCATAAATGCTAAAAATGGCAGTGGCATGGTGCATCTATGCCATTCAGACACCTCTATCATCTATCAGGTAGGTGCACAAGATCCCTGACCAGAACTGACAAGCCTGAAAACTCATTTTGTTACAATTTGTATGCAAGATTAGTAAACAGGTATTAGCTCTAATCTTTATCTGTATCATCTCCTCTAAAACTGGAACTGTCGTGCAAGATACCAGCCCTTTGGATAAGGGTAGAACAATTTCATAATACAATGTACCATATATCATTAACTTGCTATGATTCAGATCAGCACTAGATTTAAACTGAACTAAAGTTAAAGGAAACTTAAGTTTGCTAAGCCTAACTCTCTCAAAATGCAGAACAGGACAATATGAAATAAAGCAAAGGAAGGAAGAGGTGAGAAATGGGCTTAAAAGAAATTTTGACCTCTGGGATGCTTAAATCCACATCTTTCCCTATACTTCTTTTTCCTCTGAAAATGTTCCTCCTGTATTCATTTAGATAGAAAATTGTTAAAAATCACAGTGTTAAGTTGTGGATTTTTTAAAATAACATTTGGAAACAATTTGCAAAGTATTAGTGCTTGATAATGAAGGTAACTACCTTTGCTTGGATCTTTCAGTATGATAAAAATTGGTTCAGAATGTTAATTATTGAATAATCAGATTCCCTTGAAACCATAACCTCAGATTTTTAGTAAAATATTTTATTTCTAATTTATATCAATACTATGGTACAGTTAACTTAATTATTCTGAAGAAGCTTATGAGCTCTTTTCTTCGGGATAAGACTGCACAAAAGAATTAAAAATGCTAGTATGGTATATAGCCAATATGCAAAATTGCCTCCCATCAGCCTCTACTACTTGGATGTAAATGAAAAAACAGCACCACTGCATTCTGCAGTGATCCATGCCTTTCTCTTTTCTTTAAGTCAATAAACTACAGCTGTGACTGTATTACTTTTTGTACATATACACAAATGACAAGTGCAAGTCAGACTTCTGCAGCACGTGCTCAGCAAGGTGACATGGGAAAGACAAAAAGGTCAGTGGCCAGTTTTCTATTGTCAAACACGTAGTAATTGGTATAATCAATAAAGTAAGGCTCATGAAGCTTATTACTGCATATGCAAACTATATTATTGTTTGTTTTATTACAGATCAGGTTCTTTTTCTACACAAATTCAAGCAAAGATTATATTTGAACTATATAACAGTATCACTAAGACAAATCTTTCCTAGAGGCTCTTGACCTGGATGGGAGCTTTGTCCTTCTCTCCAGCATATCACATTCCCACATACAGCCTGTTCAAAACCCTCCTTGAAAGGAACATAAAAAAACACATTGATTCATAGAAAAGAGGGCATCACGGGGGCACACTGTTCTCAAAAAAAGGAGGCTTTAGAACAAGTACTTTGAAACAGGCAAAATAATCTCCTGAATAAACCACCAGTAGGGAATACCAATAATCACTAAGGAAAGAATGCTGTTCAGTATATCAACAAAAATACATTTGGCCTGAGGCAAAGCTGAGGGCAAACATATCCCAGATGGACTGGAGAGGCCTAAATACCTTGAAAGATGAAATTTTAATTAGAGTAAATGTCACCACAGTGAACAAAAGGCTTTCTTTCCTGATTTTTTTATCATTGTTTACTAGCGGTGTAGTACATTTTAAGAGGTGGGACATTCAAAATTCAGCAGTGTGCCAAGAAACCAGAACAGAGATGAAAGGAAGGGGTTCAGAAGGCCAGGAACAGTCACCTACCCTTAAGGATTGGTCAAAAGAAGTAAATGATCAAATATTGTTTGGAAGCACTACTTAATTTCTTTGTCATTGTCTAAACTAAGGCAGTATTTTGAAATAAGACAGAGAAAAAGAATGACTTGCATTACAAGTTTTCTTCCTGAAATTACACAACCCACAAGAGGGCTTGGAATTCTTAGTAATAAATAGACATATCAGGGAGGATATGTTCAACTTGAGTGCCTCACTGCCCCTCTGTTTCTTTGATAATCCATTGTGTCTTGTTTAAGACAGAGTTGCTGGGAAAGCTGTATAGGAAATTTTCCAACATAATTCGCTTAAGTAGAACCACTGAAGGTTCAGCATGCATTCTGCAATCAATTTACGACAGACTCAGAAGAACTAGGACTTGCCAAACTTTCTGGAAAGTTCATCTGAATGCAATTGTGTTCCATGTTGGAATTTTACAAACGGTCTCCCAAAAAGAAACATGTACATTTTTTATTTCTATTTTTTTCAAACTTTATTATTTGAAACTCTTTATTCAAGTGTATATCAGAAAAACTCAAGTATACTATTTTCCTTCAGGATGAAATGTTCTCTCTTTGATATAGTAAACTATTTGCCTTATTTAGGAAAAAAATCACAATAACTGTTTTTATCACAAGGGAATATAAATTGATTATTAGTAAATATTACATTTATGTGATGCTGTTTATAACATCAGAAGAGTGAACTTGAAAAGAAATATAAGATGAAACCTGAAGTTCTAAAGGATATAGTAGGCAAAGCTCCAGATTATATGAAGAAAAGTTTAAACTATACACTGGCAGAGAATGAAAAAGTGTTCTTTAGAAGTGATTCTTAGCAGAACTCACAAGGTGAAAAAATGACAAAACTGCCACACTAGGGAGTATTTATATAGATAATTACCTTTGAAATTAAATTAGCTTTTTATATTTTTGTAGGGGCTATAATGATATCAAGCTAATTTCCTGATTTTGGCTACATCTTCCATTCTACAGCCCAATTAGAAATATTTTATACCTCTTTTTATTTTATTCATAGATGTTTTGGTCAGAAGGGATAATCAAGCAGATAATCAAGTCCGACCCCCTGCCCTGGGCAGGAAAGAGTGCTGGGGTCATATGACCCCAGCCAGGTGCATTTCTAGCCTCCTCTTAAAGACTTCCAAGGTAGGGATGAGCACCACCTCTCTTGGAAGCCCATTTCAGATTTTGGCAGCCCTTACTGTAAAGAAGTTCTTCCTGATGTCTAACTTAAATCTGCTCTCCATCAATTTGTGGCCATTGTTCCTAGTTACTCCAAGGGGTGCCCTGGTAAATAGAACATGTCCAATTCCTTGCTGTCACCCCCCACCCCACCCCATGATGAATGTCTAGATCGCCACAAAATCACCTCTCAGCCTTCTTTTGCAGAGGCTAAAGAGATCCAGGGCCCTCAGTCTCTCCTTGTAGGGTTTTGCCTGCAGGTACCTAGCCATATGAGTGGTCCTCCTCTGAACCCTCTGGAGGTTGTCTACATCCCTCTTGAAGTCTGGTGCCCAAAACTGGATGCAGTACTCCAACTGCAGCCTGACCAATACCGCATAAAGGGGAAGTATCACTTCTTTGAACCTGTTTGTCATGCACCTGTTAATGCATGATAAAGTGTAATAAACGAGCTTTACTGGTCACTTCATCACATTGATGAATTGTGTTCATCTTGGAGTCAACGTTAACTCCAAGATCCCTTTTCACTGCTGTGCTGCTGAGAAGGTCCTCCCCCCAGCCTATAAACATTCCAGTAATTCCTTCTTCCTAGGTGCAGCACCTTCCATTTGTACTTATTGACCTGAATCCTATTCTGTTTCACCCATTTTTCCAACCTACTCAAATTCAACTGGATTCATTCCCTACCCTCTGGTGTGTTAACTGTACCCCATAATATTGTATCATCTGCACATTTGGACAGAGTACTCTTCATGCCCTCATTCAAGTCAGTGGTGAAGACATTGAACATCACCAGACCAAGGACCGAGCCTCGTGGGACTCCACTGCCCACATCTTTCTAGGCTGATACCAACCCACCCACTACCACTCTGAGTGTGACCCCTAAGCCAATTTGGCACCCACCTGACCATGTAATCATCTGTGCCACAGCTGCTCAGTTTATCTATGAAAACATAATGAGATACCATATTGAAGGCCTTCTTAAAATCCAAGTAGATGACATCCACCTCGATTCCTGCATCTAAGCATTTTGACACTGGCCAATTCCTTCAGCACCCTTGGATGAAGATCACCTAGAGGAAAGCTGTAAACATATTACTTCTTGAAACCTATGACTTAGAGAAAGAGTCCAAATCAAAGTTTCCTTGGAATCCTTTTGCTATTACATTGTGTTATCTAGAACATCATCCAAACAACAAGAATATAACATGGGCAGGAAAAAAAGGCTCTTTTCTATGTTTAGATTCACAAATTACCAATTGAAGATTCCACAGTGATCATCACTTTTACAATTCAAGATGAACAAATACAGTAACCTAATAATGTGCCTATGTTACAGAATAACAGAGAAAAACAATAGCATGCTTTACAGTCTGTGTAGAGATAATACCACTGCTGCTATGAATTTCATAATGACTCAGTCACAGGCCTCATTTCATATTTCACATAACAAAAGGGCACATTTGTTATATATATAATTATAAGCATCTATAAAGGGGAGGTGCTAAGGACAAGAATCCCAAGTGGGGATATCCAAACAGCTATTTAAACAAATGCATCACTGTTTAACTAGCACTGAGTTAGATTAAAATCTGATTAATCACCTAGAGTTATGAAGACAAAGACTCTCTAATGAAACATCCAAATTTGTTTCACTGCCTTCAGAAGGCTTTTGATACTAAAAACATTCTTACCAGTGACTAGTTTTCAACTGCATATAATTCTCTCTATGATGTACTTTTCCTTGACTAGTTACTATTAGGACAGACTGTCCGCTAATCTGAAAATACAATCAAGAGCTGATTAGACCTTTAGGCATCCAAGGTCATATCAGAGGGTCAGGCAAGTCCTTAGTGACTTATTTGAGAATGAATCTTTGAAGATGGGAGCATGGATCCACAGTTTTTGCTCCTCAGTGAACTATGTCAGCAGGGTATAAACAGGAGAGTCAGATAACAATAACGAGAAAACAAATAACAAACAGAAAAGCTCCAAACTCAAAATATATTGTTTTTGTTCAGCCAAAAAATATTTTATTAAGTTATTTCCTATTTAACAAGAATAATAATATGGGGCCTGACAGTTAAAAAGAAAAGAAAAGAAGTAGAGAAACTTCCTTATAAAAGAAAAAGAAAGATGAAAACTAAAGAAAAGGATGTTATGAAAACAAGAAAGAAAGCAAAATCTGTACTCTTCTATTCTTGCTTATCTATTGAAGGTTTACAAAGAATCTTTACATTCCTGTAAACTAAACATAACATGGATCGGATTAATATCTTACTCCACAACTAGTCATATTTAGATCAAAGAGACAACTCAGGAAAACTGTGCTGTAGAACATGTGTGAGGTTATAACAAATTAGTAGCCTCACGTTAATTGTTGCTTAACCTCTAGAGTACTTTCTGGAAGTGAATTCTGGAAATTTGAAGCTGAGGCACTTGGGAGTCCAAAGCCTTATATTCACTGGTCACAAGCTAGGAAAAGGACACTACCTAATTTCACATTTGGATAGTATATTATGAACCTGCCTGGTAACAGTATAGTTTCATAGTTGGTAGGGTCAGAAGGAACCTAAGCAGATCGTCTAGTCTGACCCCTTGCCATGGGCAGGAAAGGATGCTGGGGTCAAATGACCTGAGGTAAGTGGCTGTCTAGTCTCTTCTTGAAGATCCCCAGGGTAGGAGCAAGCACCACTTCCTTTGGAAGTTGTTTCCAGCTCCTAGCTACCCCGACTATGAAGTAGTGCCTCCTGATATCTAGCCTGAATCTGCTCTCAGTCAACTTATGGACGTTGTTCCTTGTTACCCCTGGTAGTGCTCAGGGGAACAGGGATTCACCCATTGCCTGCTGGTCCCCCTTGCAAGTTTCTAGGCAGCAATCAAATCCCCTCTCAGCCTTCTTTTATGGAGGCTGGACAGGTTCAGGTCCCATAGTCTCTCCTCATAGGACCTGCCTTGCTGCCCCCTGATCATGCAGGTAGCCATCCTCTGGACCCTCTCAATGCTGTCCACATCCCTCCTGAAGTGTGGCACCCAGAACTGGACACAGTACTCCAACTGCAGCCTGACCAATGTCACACAGAGGGGAAGGATCACGTCCTTGGACAGGCTCATGATGCATCTTTGCATGCATGACAAAATGCAGTTAGCCTTCCTGACCACATCCCTATATTGGCTGCCCATGTTCATCTTGGAATCAATAGTGATTCCAAGATCCTTCTCTGCTTCTGTGCTGATGAGAAGGGAGTTCCCCAGGTACCTGTAGGTATGCTGCTGGTTCTTCCTCCCCAGGTGCAACACCTTGCATTGTCTGTATTGAAAACCAGCCTATTCTCATCCGCCCACCTCTGTAATCTGTCAAGATCTAGTTGTAGCCTGTCCCTCTCTTCTAGTGTGCGCACTTCTCCCCACATCTCAGTGTCATCTGCAAACTTGAACAAGGTGTTTTTTACCCCCTTGCCGACAAAGATATGGAACAGTGCAAGCCTGAGTACTGAGCCCTGGGGAACCCCACTGCCCACATCCCTCCAGGTCAAAAATGGCCCATCCACCACCACTCTCTGGGTGCAGCCCTCCAGCCAATTTGTGACCCATCTGACTGTAGACACCAACACCACAGATGCCTAAATTTTAATGAGGATTGGGTGAGAGACAATGTCAAAGGCCTTCCTAAAGTCCAGGAAGACTATATCCACCACTACACGTGTACCCAAGGCTTTTGTGACCTGGTCATAGAAGGCCACCAGGTTGACCTAACAGGACCTGTCTCTAATGAACCCGTGTTGATTTCCCCTAAGCATAAACTCCCCTTCTGGCCCCTCGCAGATGTGCTCCTGGATAATTTTCTCAAAAAGTTTCCCCAGGACTGAGGTAAGACAAACAGCCTATGGTTTCCTGGTTCCTCTTTCCTCCCTTTTTTGGAAATGATGACCACATTGGATCTTTTCCAGTCATTAGGCACCTCACCAGAGCACCATGAGTGCTCATAAAGCTGTACCAGGGATCCTGTAATAACCTCTGCCAGTTCCCTAAGCATGCTGTTTTAGACTTCACAGACTTCTCAAGTATGATCTAGTGCACAGTAGGCTATTGAATAAATTGCTGAGATGGTTCACATGGAAACTTTGTGTTTTCATTCATTTGTAAACCCTCAATAGATTTGCTGTTGGCCTGTAATTGGGAGCTGGACAAAAAACATTTATTACACAGATGGTTTGCGCTGGATCAGACCACCACACTGGTACTGGACAGTGGAATCAAGATCAAAGTAGTATGAGGAAACAATACTGAACACTTGGAATGATAACCAGTAGCATAAGAACGTTAGGATGAGCATGGGATTTGTATAAAGCCAAGTTTGGATCCAGGGAGGAAGAGCAAGTTCATTGAGAATGGAAAAACAGATGGAGGAGCCATTTGGAAACTTGGCAAACCTTTGTTGTCAATAGTCCATGGCATAAATAAAACTATTGCTTTCAGTGCCATGCTGTGTCTCTGCAACCATCATCATAGTTCTCATTCTATTTTCTGATTCTCCAATCCCCAGGATGTCATATATGGCCTTTTTTTGCTTGAGGTTCTCAAATTGCATCAGCGTAATCAATGATACCTATCACCCCACAGCCTGCACTACACACCATTTCTCCAAGTATATAAACAGAAAGTGTTCTTATTAATTGTTATACTGTGTATTGTGTCTCCTTGTGGGGGGCACCCCCTTATTACTTCTGGATAGCCCAGAACTTCGCTAGCGGGGAGGGGTGTTTTGGAAAAGGCAGCATAAAATGGGCAGTCAGATCCAGGGAGTGGATGAAGTGCTATCACAAAATTGTTTAAAATGTGGTCCATCTGGGGGAGGGTGTCCCTGCTCAGAGACTTTGTAGAACAAATATAGGATGTCACTGTATGTTGCTACTTCCTTTTCCACCCCAGCCCATTCAAATCCTTCTCTGAAAAGCTTTCATTGTTTTCATGTAGTATTTGCCTGCAGACAGCAACACAGAAGAACTTGATAGCCAGAAGTCAAAAAAGACCATCCAGGAAAAAAAAACACAAAGCAGCACACAGAGACAGTGAGCACCACTGACAATGGAGCCAGGCTGCCTGGACCCATGCTGAAGCTTTCAGACAGGCTCTGCCTAGCAGGATCACCACTGCTGCATCTCCAGGAGACCACCAGGACCCTAGGTAAAGTCGCTGGCCCCAGCCTCTGCTATCACTCCTGGAGTAACTTGCCACATGCCAAAGCATGAGTGGCATGGATGTTCCCCAAGCAAGGTATGTCACTGCTACTTGTCCCCAGGGAACCAAATGTCTGCATATGACCCTTGTGTCAACAATATGGTTGGCATCCTATCTCTGATTTTATCTGTGCTTTAAGCCCCTTTTTCATAGTACTTATTTTAATCATGGTTATTTCCCAAGTGAACCAGCCATTTGATAGAGTTGTACCTGAACTGGGTACTATGATTTATTGGAGTTCTCCCTGAACCACCGACTCATCTAGAGGACTAAAAAGTCAGCAAATTCTTCACACTTCTTGCTGAATGGTCAGCATTGCAATGAAGACATTGTGTACAGTTAGTAGGATGATAGGTTCCTTAATATATATTCCTAAATCTAAGTGAGGGAGGTCCAGCTCTCCATGTATACCAGAAGATGTTTTCCTTCTGAACCCAGAATAATTGAAGATAGATACTCCATTATGAGCTACTAATCGCAACAGCATTCTTTTTGGCTGTCCATTCTTCTGTATCACAGTGAAGGACTAAATACATTACACACAGGGTGCATCTACACATGCAAATAATTTGGATCTAGTTTATTCTAGAGTAAGTTACTTTACAGTAAACTCTCCTGGGCACATGTATACATGTACAATGATGAGGGAGCAGATTTGGTGCTCCTAGCATCAGACTTCTCCCACTCCCTACTACCTTGCACCAAACCCCTGCCTCCACCAGGGGGAACCGGAGGCTCTGGCTGCAGCTGCCTGTGGCTGGTGGTGATCTTTAAAATGCAGTTCTGCATGCTGCTCCCTGGCCAGCCACTTTTCTGGCCAGGAGCAGCATGCAGAGCATGATGGTAGCATGCAGCAGCTCTGTCACTGCAGCCTCTGTCTCCCTACACCCCACCCCCCAGCACTGACTTCTAGTCCTCCCCCATGCTAGCACTGTGCCTTGAGCGTGCCCCTGCTGAAAATATCCTGGGTGAGGAGCTATTTGCATGAACTGAAGGGTGCCTGACCTACTACACCCTGCTATTGCTGATTGTCATGGTGCCCTGAGCTCGCCTGTGTACCTGGAATGGGACCTAGAACATCAGTGCAATGGGAAAGCTTTCACTGCCCCGCAACCTATGCTGCTACCTGAAGGGCTACCTGTGGCTGTGCTACATGCCCCCTGCCCCGTGCAGCTGAGGAGGGCATAACTGCTGGTATCAGCATGTTCTTGGCATGCGAGAGACCAATGCTTGTCTAGGTGTGGGGGCACAGGCTGCTCAATAAAGTTGTGCACTGTCTCTCACCTCCTTGTGCAGGGGGGAACCCAGAAGCCAGGGGAGCATAACCAGGCTAGGCATGGAGGGGGGCAGGGGCAGGGGCTCGGGTGGGCAGGACTTCAGCTAGGGCTGGGGCCAGGGCAGGAAGGGCCCCTCCCCCCAGTGCAGGACTTATTATGTGTGTAAGGCTGATATGCCCACCATGCCTCGTGGCCCAAATTTGTGTCAGTTGGTAGGAAGGACATGCAGCTCCTAGCATTGTCCTAGGGTGTGGGGCATGGCATCCAGCTGCCCAGGCAGGGGCCCTGTAACAGGTATCTGCTCTGGGCTGAGCTAAAATGTGGCCCACATACCTGTTCCTGGGGCAACCTCCTGCCTTCTCGCCTGTCACGCTTTGCTGTTAATTAATGTTAATTAGCAGGAGGCTGCCCTTGTACTGCCCCGCTGTCAGGGGGCGCTATCTGTGCCTCTGTTTCCTCCCCTACACCGCAGTCCACACCTTGCTGATGGAATAGCTGTTATGTTTCAGCCTTATCACAATCTGGCCCTTCTTTGTCCTCTCCAGGCCTTCCTTCCTTTGATACATGCCCTCTCCCAACTCTGTGCCATCTTCTCTGGACCTTATCAACAATGCTGCCCCCTCTCCAGGGGCCTCCACATCCACACTGGGACTTCTCAGCCACTGCCTCTCCTCTAGGGTCTTTCAGCAATGCTGCCCCCTCTTCAGGGTTCACCGTGCCCGCAGTGGGCTTCTCACTAATGCTGCCCCCCTCTCTAGGGCTCCTCAGTATGCTGTCCCTCTCTGGGGCTTTCTCCATAACGCTGCCCCCACTCTGGGGCTTCTCAACTGCCCCTCTCTGGGGCTGGGGGTCTATGCACCCTGAATGCTGTACCCTCACTGGCACTTGGGTCCTCACACTCTGCTGTGAGTCCCCTATGAGGTCTCCTCCAACCCCTAATAGCCTAACCCAAACCACCGTTGATAAACAGCAACACAAAATACAAGCCAATCAGCTATAACTTAAACAGAAGCCGCTGGACGATAACAATGCTCAAGCCTACCAGGAAATACTCAATCCCTTCCATGAGAGACCTCCTTCTTGCTGGGCTGCTGGCAGGGAACTGACTCTGGGCTCAGCCCCCGGGTTTATAAGGGAGCTAGGTCCTGCCCCTTCTGGTCACCTGATCTTCCCTGGTTGCCCAAGCAAGCTACAACTGGGCTCCTTATTCCCCATTAAGGAGGAAGCCCTAGCAGTTTCCCTTCTTTGGGAGCAGGGCACCTGAGTGCTCTGTGACAGGCCCTCTGTAGAGAGGAGCTGGAGTTGCTGGTAGCTGGAGCTGCCATGGGCATCCTGGCCTTGTGGACAGGTCTCAGCCCTCAGAGCTGGTGAGGGTGGTGTTGTCCTGGGCTCCCAGAGCTGCTGGATGATTCTGTGGGTGGGAGGCATGATGTCATAGGCTTCTGGTGGGCCAAGGGGACCTCCCCTAAGTGCTAGGCTGCAGCGGAGACTCAGACAGGCCACACATACTTGAATAGATGGCACAGCTGTAACCAGGTCCTAGGGCATATGGATGTCATCCAGTTGCAGCATAAATGATATGGAACTATGAGCAGCCCCCGACCAGTGGTTCTCATTGGTGACAGTAGCCCACTGTGCCTCCAGTGTCTTCCTAGGACCAGCTGTGTCCCCACAAGGCAGTGTGGAACTTCACAGAGGATGCCATCATGGCTCCCTTAATGGCTCACTGGACCTCCATGTGGCAGTCCCATTGCTGGCAGGCCTGGGCAGCTGTCTGTAGTGCCCAGCAGAAGGTCACAATGTAGGACAAGCAGGTGTGTGGGGCTGCAATGCCAAGCATCACATACAGGATCTGGCCAGGCTACTGCAGGTAGCCTGGGGCCAGCTTGAGCAGGACTCAGTGGCCAGAAGCTGGCTGCAGGTAGTCCTAGGTGCTGCCAGGCCTGGCAGGTGCATGCAGAACCCCTACACAACTGGACACTGCAGCCCTGGTGACTTTACAACCATGCAGTGCCAGGGAGCAGTATTGGGGTGTTGTCTGACTGCTGCAGCTGCCCTGGGTCCTATCCTGGGGGACATGGTGGCTAGCAGTGGCCATAGGCTGTCTGCACATGCCTCAGGATTCCAATGTCCCTGCACACTTTGCAGGATCTGAGGCAGGCTTAGAGCTTGCCCAACCCTGTAGTAGGAGAGGCTCCCAGCCCAGGGCCCTTAGGCTGAGCTGAGGCTGGCCCCCTAGTGGTGAGGTTGAACAGAAGCAAATTGGCTCCTGGTTACTATCTATACATGTGCTACTGTGCAGTAACTAATTGTGAGTAAATTTGCTACTTACATTTGCAGGTAGCAAATTTACTCATGATTAGAACAAATTACTGTACAGTAAGCATCTGTATGTATAGACATGGACACTTATTGCATAGTAATTTGCTCTACAGTGTAGTAAAGCATCTCGTGTAGATTTACCCACTCTCTGTTGAAATGTATAGCTGTATTTTCACTGCTGATTTTTCCTAGGATAACCTTACCTCAACTCAGAGTAATATACAATCCTATAAGGATGAATTTCATGTGTCCACTCTTTTTTAAACAGCTGATTATACCAGAGTAAGAAGTAGTATGTCCAGGAAGTTCAGCGCCTTTGAAACTTTCACTCTAAGTTTCCCTTACTTGTTTATATAGAAGCTTTCTTTTCCCAAGAGAAAAAAGGAAGACAGGTAAGTGTGGAGATAATAGTTATATCATATGTCCCAGTCTCTCTTAACTATCATACCCCATCCTTGTTTGCCCATGTTTTATCATGATTTTTATCTTTTTCTTACATGTCTTCTGGCATATGTGAAGACATCACGTATGAAATCAGTTTAGGTCCTTCAGTTCTATAGTCATCTTTAGCAAGTGTTCTAAGTAGTGACACTGCAGTTCCCAGGGGGGGAAATGGTAATGTAACTACCTCAGAAAAAGTTGAGAGAAAATTTGGGTGATAAATCACAGGACTAAGATTCAGGATTTAAATACAGTTTGCACCTCTATGACCTCTCCTTAACCCATCTGCAAAGAAAAAGTAATGATACTCCTCTGTCTCAGAGGGTGCTATGAAGCTTAATTAATATTTGTACAGCAATTTGAGTTCCTCAAGTGGAAAGTAGTACCAAGGTGCACATTATTAAATAAACATGTCTTCACATGGACTGAAGCAGAATATACCGTATAGTTTCAGAATAATGAGTACGTAACAGACACTGGTAGATAATTCCCTTTAGTCTGAATATATTGTGTAAGTTAAAAATCAAAACCATCCTAGCAAGAAAATCTTTAAAAGAGATTTATTGGAGCAAACAGTGTGGAAAGTAAAAACATGTACTGAGAAGACATATTATTTTATCAGCAGGTGTGATGTGGAGTTTTACTTGTCCTATAATCCTGGGCTCTAGTAACTGGAGGCTAGCATTGTGAAACACTTGAAGTTAACAGGAAACAATCATTCAAAGTGATACATTTCAAATTTTAGCTATCTCCCACTTACACAGCAGATAGTATGTGACACTACTACAAAGCAGAAAGAAACATTGTTAATTTCAGAACTAATAAGAAATCATTGCCTGTCTGACCATAACTTCTTATTCATTATACTTCTGAAAGAAATCAATTTGGGAAACCATAACCTTATAAACTTAAATCCTTACTGTTTTATAATCAGTAATTAGTCATATAAGTTATTAGCAATTAAAACAAAATAAGTTATTATACTGTTGTTAAGAATGTCAAAGAAAAAATGGGAAGATAATCAAAATTTTAAGAAAACTATTATAAAGGCATAGTGATACCATTGATTTTAAAAGTTGCATAATATTCTATTTGATATTTGAGATTACTATACACAGAAAACTAAACTCAACATATGAATATAATGTCTAACTGTTTACTTGCACATGGGGAGGAAGAACCGGCACCACGCTTACAGGTTGGGGAACTTCCCTCTCGCCTGCACAGAGGCAGAAAAAGACCTTGGAGTCATCGTTGACTCCACGATGAACATGAGCCGGCAGTGTGGGGAGGCAGTCAAGAAGGCCAACCGTACC
>JAGPOW010000229.1:2030079-2050908 GCA_030014935.1 Caiman crocodilus
CCGGTGCTCTTTCCTGCCAAGGCAGGGGGTCGGACTAGATGATCTGCCCAGGTCCCTTCCGACTCTAGACACTATGAAACTATGAAACTATGAAACTAATGGAGGTATTACTTGTATCTCAATTGTCAGAAAATAATCTTTTACCAAAATCTTTTTCTTAAGAAAAAAACACAAATGTCATTGAAGTTTCATGTTGTGATACTTATCTAGAAGTAATATTACTTATTTAAATAGAATTGGTTGATAACTTTCTAAATAAATGTAGCATCTGATTTGTTTATGAAAGTTAAAACAAGAAAAAGGTGAATTTGGTGCTTACAACCGTAGCAAGTCATGGAACACGATCAATTTATTATTGTTGTTTTCTGAAAGATAAACCTTTCTGAAATTTGAGGAGTGAAATATTTAATTAAAAAAATGGCCCCTTATCAAGACACCCCCTCTGCCCCCCCTGCCTGCAGTCTCCTACTTTGGTTTTGGTTTTGGCTTTGTTTTGTTTGTTGTTCATGGAAACTATTGACTTTTTTGCACTGCTGCAACCAGCTTTGGACCAACCAATGCATTCCGGGAAAATAGATTGTATATCAGCCAGCTCATCAAAGAAAATCCACTGACCTTTTCATATCCATTGATAGAACTAAAACTCCAGTTTGCTTCACATAATTTGGAAGGATATTGAACAACTCTGACAGTATTGTTGAGCAGGTTGTTTCTCCCATGTAAAAATCTAGCATGGCCTTTGGCAGAATCACCAAGCAAATATGAAACCAGCATGGATTCAAGCTCTCTACCAAATTAAAAATGTGCAAAGCAATTGAGCCCAGAAGGGGAGAGAAATATTTACTATACTCTTCTACTGGAATAGAAAGAGGATCACTAAACAACCTTATTGTGGTTGTGATTTTGGAGAGGAATACATATGATTTGAGCTGATAAAGTTTCAGTGGAATAGTTGCCTATTAGAAAATGCTGATTTGTTGTAATTGATGCCATTCACAAAAAATGTGGTAATTTTGACAACTTTGTCAGTAGAAATAAAAGAAACTAGTTGAATCAGAACAGAATATTCTTTTTCAACTCCCTTGCTTCTTTAATGAAATTGTTATTTGTTTTTATTGCATCATATTGCTTTTTTTCAATATTAACAAAATAAAATGAAATGTTTTGATATGTCATATTGATGTTTCTGATTTTTTCCTTGACCAAAAATTTAGAAAAAAAAAATCTTTCAATATTTTGGCTTTTGATTATGATTCCAGATGAAACCAAAATTCCAAAATATCAGTGTTACATTGAAATAAAATGGAAATTCCAGTTTCAATTAATTTGACTTGCAACAGAAGTTCAGAATTGACAAAATATATCTCTGATTAATTTGTCCCTATTGTGACATGGCACAACAAGATTCTAAGAGTGTGTGTACATGTTCGCTGTTCCTAATCTACAATCACATGGCTTACATTCACCGGTGCCAGGAACCACACTGGAAACCTGATCTAAGAAAGTTGAGGTGAAAGGAGGGGCAGGTGGGATCAGGGGGCTAGCACAGACGAGTGTTGATGGGTCCACAGCAGACATTTCCCATCTGGGGGTTGTGGGGTGGCGGGGGGATAAAAATAGCCCAATGGGATTGAGGGGCAGAGGGAAAGGAAAAGCACAACCCCAGGGCTGAGTGAGTGGCTGGGCTGTCCCAACCCCTAGGCTAAGCTCCAAACATATACATTTGGCGTATCTGTCTAACCCATGCCCAATCTAACTTAGATTCCCAGGAGAAGTAAGATCTGGCCAGCCATGTTTTGCACAACCTATCCTCTGTGAACGTTTGTATAGAGTGGCTCTTAAATCTACCTAACCCCAACTAGGTTGATCTAAGTGTAACATGTTCAGTTCTTATTGAACCATCTATAGTGTCTGTCTCAGACAATTAAAGCCAACCAACAATAATACAAGAAAAAATATTGTATACTGTGCATCAGTGTTGTCATTTAAATTCCACAACATATTCCTGTCTATGATTTTCCATACCAAGACATTTATAGTTAGGCAACTGGATTCCATCACTATATAAATGAATGCATAATTTGGTGATTGAATGCTACCTGTTTCTTACAGGCACTTTTTATTTGCCTATAATAGATTTATTCCATAGCTGCTTTTTAACTTAAGAAAAAAATTGTACACTCATCATATTGCTCCTAGTTTGCTTTGTATTTGTGCATATGGGATGAATGTTGAATATTTTTCTTCCCTTCTAATATTGCTTTCAGATATTTCTTTCAATCCTTTCATCCTCATTTCCTTTTGTCCCTTTTCACCCTTTCTTCTAATTTATAACTTCTTTGAGCGTCCTTTGCATCCCTGTCTCATTTCAAAGTTGTAATGTATATCATGCCATTTTCCTCAATCCTCAATTGCTTCCTGATTCTTTCACCCACACAATAACAAGATATTCATTGTTTTCTTCATTTTTCTCTTTCTGATTTATAGCACTGCATTCAATGAAGGAGAATAGAAATAAGCATTTTAAAGTTTTTATAATTTAAACATTTTAAGCTTCAGCAAGCATTGTTTGTGCCTGCTTTACTTATATGCTTTCATTGTATAATTTAACTCTCATAAATGTAACCAATATTAATACAAAGCTTTTATTAATAGAATAAGTCATTAATATGCTACAATAAGTTCACTAGAACTATATGAAACTTCATTTCTCTGGAGTGCATACAAATGCTTCCTTTGTTTTTGATTTTCACCAATTTATACAATGCAAACACTTTATATCTCACTTTCAGTGACATTTGAAATCAGCCCAATAAAAGAAATTCAGTTATAGTGGCTAAATTTTAGTCAGAATTGCAATGAAATTATGGGATATTATAAAACTCTGATGTTGCAAGAATATATATATTTTTTAATTTTAGCTACCAAATTGAAAAATATGGAAAAAAGAGGATCAAACAATTTGTTTTTTTTGTCCTTCATTTCTCTCCTTCCCATCTCCCCCCACCCAATATAAATAAATAAATAAAATAAATAAAATAAATAAAGGCAATTTCTTTTGGTCCACACTTGAATGATCAATGAGACAGAGAGCAAGCAAATGAGAATGAAACACTAGGCTAATGATAAGGGCATTTAGATGAGAGAGGCCTGGCTAGTCTTCCCATTTGGTTCAATGTTTAATTGAACTCTCAGCTTCACAAGAGGCTGTAAAGGCACCACCACCACCCTACTACATCCTGCTGTGTAGGGCACTCTACTACAACGTAAGAGAAGTGAGTTCAACTCCTCTCATGCTTAGGGGAGAACTGAATTAATGTCTCACACATCCTGTATTTTTAGGTTTTAGAAAGGGATTTCTATCTGTGCAGCTGTTACTATGAAGTCATTTACTACCTGCATAACCAAGTACTAAATGATTGTTCAGTATTTGGTGTTACTGCACAGTAGCTTTGCAGTATGGTTGCTTAGTGATGCTTACTGTGCAGTAGCTCATTACTAGTACATAGTAGTGTTTCATCACAGTTCGTGTCCGGTGACACTACTCCACAGTAGTAATGAGCTACTGTGCATTAAATATCTCATGTAGATGTGGCAGGTATTAACCAGAATTTATTGATACCCAAAGCTGGAAACTTGTTTGAGAACTACTATTTTTCCTGTACAGACTACCCAAATAATTCAATTTGCACCTGGCCTTTTGCAGGTGTAAACAGGCATCCTTTCATTACAACTTGCTTATGAAGTTACGGCAAATAAAATAAAATGCAAAGTCTATATTACCCAGGACAGATGGAAAATTAGCATGTCATAAAATCCATGAAAAACTTGCTGTTGGTGCTGTCTCAAGAAAATAATTACATAACGATGAGCCCTCCTGAGAATATCAATAGGCTAACTGACAGAAATACCCAGTGCTTGGATATACCCAGGAGTATTTTTGAAAGCCACCATTAGGTCGGCTTTCATACTATACAAATGTATGATAGTTTGACCAACCAGAACAATACAATCCATGTCTTTAACCCTGTGTGTTACTTCCTCACCTTTAAGTTCCACTTCCTTTGATTCACTTGTTAACAGGAAAACCCAGAAGTATTAGTTAAAATCTATGTTCTCATTATACTGCTATTTTTTTCTTAAGATGGTTAGAAAGCAGGAAAATTATTTCTGTGTTATAATCCTCTCCTGACACTCTTTTAATATAACCATTATATGTTACAGAGCCAAGTGTTCCTACCATTGAATTCACTGAAGGTTTTGCCATTGCCTTTAGTGAGAATAGAATTAAGGATTCAAGGGGTGCATCTACATGAGATACTCTACTGTGCAGTAGACTAATCTGCTGCACAGTAAAGCATCACCGTGTAGCCACGTGCGGCAGCTACGGAACAGTAACTTAGGTTAATGTGCAGTTTTCTACTACCTGTAAATATAGATAGTAGATTAACTATGCATTAGCTATTGTGCAGTAGTGCACATGTAGACACTCACCGGGAGCAATTTGCTCCTGGTCAGCCCAGGCAACAGGGGCTCCAGTGCTTTCTGGCTAAGCCCCTGATGTTGGGAAAAACTATGCTGGCTGTGGGGGCAGCTGTCTCCTAGCCATGGGGCCGGGACAGCTGTCCTAGATGCTAGAACTGCTGCATACCAGCCATGTGGGGATTGGAATGAGTCCTATGCCCTCTACAAGCCTTGGAGCTCTCCCAGGCTGCTGCAGTGGTGCAGAGCAGAGAGGGTCAGGAGCAGTCCTGGTCTCAACTGCTTCCATTGGGAGCATATTTTCTTCCAAGTGAGCACACGTGAGATGCCTCCCTGGGTGCAGTTTACTGTGCCTTATTTTAATGCACAGTAACCTTACTGAATATTAAAAACACGTATACACGCACCCAAGAAGGAGTACTAATGAGTGTGTAGAGGTAGCCCATAAATGTGTCAATGAATTCTAACTAAATATCTAGGTATCAGCCATTACTCACACAAGTATTTGTATGTAGTTAATTCAGGGCACTGAACAAAAGTGAAATGCTTTGAAAAATGTAATTACTTTTCAAGTTCTAAAACTTTATCATTTTCTATTTCTTTGTAGTCCAAATTTATGTGAAAGTAACCCCACTGAAATCACTGGAATTTAAGTATGTGGAACTGAAGAAATATAGCAGAGACTCAGATCTCTGTTTTTGATGATCCAATCTTTAGAGCAAGGCAAGGAAGCTAAACCTATGTGTTAAACTGTACCATGATAGCTTTAGTGGTGAAAAAACACTTGATCTGAGCCTTCAAGAGGCCGAGAAGCAAATACAAATACACAGATATCATGCAAATGCCTGGAGATTTAGAATCTGATGCCACTGTTGGATACAAGAGTTTCCATTAAAGAGTCAATATTTTAGATGAATTGTTAGAAATATAAACTTTTGATGAAACTTTTTTCTGTTTTTCTCCTCCCAAAGCTCTTTTGTTCTTGGGCAACAGATGATCATTTTACTGCTTACACTGATTACACCTTTCATCTTATCCATAAAGCTAAATAACATAACACAGAAAATACAATACAGCTGACACCTCTTCTGTATAATAAAGACAATGTTAAAAGTTGTGATGAATTGAGCAACTCACTTGAGAGTGATAGACCATTTGGTATTAGGGATTCTATTAAGGAGAAGTTTTCACAGTGGAGTAAACTTGAAAAAAGTGATGACTATATAAAAATATATTTTCTTTAAACAATGTCATTTCTTAAGATGTTTTATTTTTTTAAGCCACAGGATATTATGCCTTCATGGTTCTTTGCTGAAAGGAGGGATTTGCCTAAAAGAAGCAAAAGATGCAGACCCAAAACCCAGCAGATGCCTTAATATGCACAGATCTCAGAATTAAGGGATGTGAAATTTATTCTGCATTAGCACACAAAAGGTATGAAGTACAAATGGCATTTCTTTTTCTGTTAAAAATCACAACAAGAAATCCAATGACCAACCTTTATATTAACAGAATTAAGATTGTCAGATGATTCTTGTGCCTTCCCAGAATGACCTGGGAATGACCTGGAAGTTAAGTAAATTTCAAATTTCTGAAATCCTTAAAATAAAGAATGAAGCTGATTACTATTCAACTATATGTAATTTTCCTGGACCTCTAGTCTCAACTGGGTTGCCACGCTACCAATCAGTCCTTTCTAATCATTTGTCCATTGGAATCTGGCTAACAATTCCCCTGTCACTGACTTGTTTAGTGAATGAGCTGCTTTATAGTTTGCCTTTTGGCAAGGGTCTCACTGCCCACTCACTGCATCAATTGGTGCTTATTTATATTTCCCAAGTCAAAGAGTTGCTATCACTCAGATGAACCTATATTTCATCAATTTAAGTTTGCCATCACTCAATTTAATCTCTCTTCATACTTCATTAATTGACCAAGTGCATCCTCACCCAATCCTTCTTCACATTCCATCAAAAAGCAAATCTCATTACTCAATTAATCCTTCTCTATGCCTCATTAATTACTGAGTTCATCTTTACTCATCCCTTACTTATTCCATCAATGGAGGCATTCTTGAGGTGGCCACTCATTTCCCTCACTAGATTTAGGTGGGGTCAGTTTGCAAGTCATTTGCTCGATGGCTCCCAATCCATTAATCTCAAGTATCCTGCCACCATTTCTGGGCTCTTCATATTCAGACTCACCCCCTCTCTTAGCACCCTTTCTGTCATGTGTCTTAGTGCAGACCCTACTGTGGAGGGTTTTCCTCTCACCATCTGGCTTTGTTTGTGGCTCTGACTTCCCATCCCAGCTCTACTTTTCAGTTCTGGCTCCAGCCCATTCCCCAGCTCCTGCCTCCATTTCTGTCCATGCCTTTGGCTCTGTCTCTCAGTACTATCTTCATATCTCTTGTGCTTTCCTTCTCTCTGGGGTAACTAAGTGTGCTGGTAGCCACTTTTGCCTTCTGGTGGAACTCCTGGCAACCAATGGGAGCCTGCCTCAGCTGCATGTGACAATATTCCACCTGAGCTGACCATACCAGATGAGGCTCACCATTGGATGGATGGCCGTGCATCTTCAACAGCCACAACAGAACTCCCAGGTCTGGAGGTAAGTTTCCCCACATGTCCCAGTCCAGTGGGCCAGCACAGAACATAACAGGGCCTGAAACTGGTGCCCTGTTACAACTTCCTGTTCCCATCCCAGGGGGCAGGGTAGCACTGGGGGACAGGAGCTACACAGGGGGACAGTAGCTTCAATGCTACTGGGGGAGTCTGCTGCAGAATATGGTGAGGGAGACAAGATGGGGCTTGCCCGTGCATGCAGTATACAGCTAGAGGTAGGGGAGAGCACCTGCATGTGCTAGGGGTAGGGGAGAAAGAGGCTGCCTGCACATGCAGTGCAGATGAGTGGTGAGACCTAGGGGCCTGTGGCTCCCTCTAGTGTGTAGTCCTTTCAGGGTCTGTGGCCAGATGTCCCCTTGCCACTTTGGAGTTGGAAAAAATTATGTAGACAATACTAGTTGACCATTTTCAGTACCAGAAGGAAAGAGATAAGTGGAAATAACATGCCAAAAATACACAACTTAAGTAAGGGTTATATATTGCCATATTAAAATTCTATTCCAAAGCATATAGACAATAATGACAAAAACACCAATGTGAGGCTGAAACAGATGCATTTTTATAATAATGTATATATAACTTATACACATTATACATTATGATACACATTAATTTAATACAATCATTCTTTTGGCTCCAATGGCAGATCATAAATTCTTAATACTAGCTCTAAATTCTATATAACTCAGTCAGACTATTGTGATCAGGTAACAATGATCACATTTTTTCTGAATTCTGGCCATCTCTTCATTGAAATATATGGCTTACATTGAAGTACCTAACCTGAATCATCTTAATATACAATCCTAATGTAAATATGTCACAGGTATTTTATCCCTCAGTACAGTTAGCCAAGGTCAACTCCAGATGAACTGACATAGGGTGGATCTCATCTACAAATCCTGAGGTAAAAATATTTCTGTATTGTGTCTCCACTAATGTTTTGCATTAAGATAGCTATTAGATAGAAAAGTATTGAGTTGAAATGTATCATTAGTTTCTCTAGTAATTTTGTTTATTATATTTCTTTTACTCTTGGACTTTACCCTAGCCTCCACTTGGTCCTTATGGAGCTTTCCTGCTTCAGACTGTGCCTTTTTATTCTGTTTCCTGATCTTAAGTCTCTGTGTTTTGTATCTTCTTTCTGCTTCAAAAACCTAAGGGTGTTTTCACACATGCTGCAGGGGTGGAGGGAGGGTACTTTAATTAGAGCAGTTCAGAGAGTCATTTTAATTAAAGCACCTCAGCGTCTCATGTATCAGCATCCTGCACTTCAAAATGACAGCAGGGTGCTTTAACTAAAACGCATTCAATGAACTTTAGTTAAAGTGCCCCCCCACCATTTTGAAGTGCGGGGATGCTGATACATGAGACACAAAGGCTGGTTGGAGCGCACTAATTCAGTTAATTGAGTCTGCTATGATGCACTGTAATTACAGCACATTGGAGCCACCTCCCTGCATATGTACAGGCACCCTGTGTTGGATGGGAAACAGGGAGGTCGCTTACTTTTTAATGAAATATGTTCTGAGTGTCAGAACTTTCCAACTTTCAACAGGAATACATCCAGTCCTTTGCTCATATTTTGGCTCCCAGTCCTTTCTGGCTCCCTCCTGGTCTGATTTACTTTAACATAAAGTTTGCACCCTGTTGTGTCCACTTCAGGCTACTGAGCCTGGCTGAACTAGGTGAGACAGTTCTGCTCAGCACCATCTCTTTGAAACTGCCCAAAGGCCTTCACGGTTTGAAAAATTTAAATGAGTCTGCTACATGCAATGCACTGTTTTAGACTCTTTCACAGCCTGCCTTGACCAGTGGGCAAGAAAGGTTTCTTCTGAAGCCAATTATTTATTGAAGTCCAGGTCTGCCTCAATCTTGCCATGGAAAGGAATGGTTAGATTTAGATCAAACAAGAACACACACACACACATGCATGCACGCACAAAGAGAGAGAGCAAGAGAGAGAGAGAGAGAGCTTGACTGCCTTACAGCATCTCTCATGCATGTCACCTCTTCAACAAACAGACTGATTGCAATCACAGGGAAAAAAAGTTCCCATTTTGCAGATCCATTTGGAGATCCTTTTAGAGGATCTCATGGGGTGTTGATGGAGTGAAGGATTTCATTCCATCCTCATTTTCGCATTTCCTGCTGCCTACCATTTGGACCTCTCTATCTATTTTTCTCTTAACATTTCTAAGATTGTGGTTAAAATGTTTTCTTTACCATTCAGCACAAGGCTGAGTAATATTGCTTTTGTCTGCTTCCTACAATCTCATATTGATCGTACTGATTACATGCTTTCTATGGTATTGCAGAATATAAAGCCTCAAATGAACAACTTACAATATTTGTTTTATAATAAAGTTGATTTTTTTCTCAAAATCTTATTGAATCCATTTCAAAATATTAATTTATATACATTAGTAAGGTGTTATTTTTTTTTCTTTTTGCATGCAATGTTGCAAAAATCAAGATGTGAAACCTGGCAAATACCAAGGCCCTGGAAATATTTATCTATTTGTTTTCATACCAAAAATGGCCTCTCACATAACTGACCAAAACCAGTAAATGGCTCAGGATTAGATATACAGAGTATCATTCTCGATATGCCCTCTGAAAGGGATCCTTACATCCTGTAAATGCAATCTAAACAGCCAAAATAATGAATCAGCTGATTAAAATATAGTATCACATGTTAAAAATGGTAGTATATGAATCATGTAGCATATATTCAGATGGAAATTAATCAGCTGAATTATTATAATCATCTCCTATGCTGTAAATGAAAGCTCTGCAAAGCCCTTTTTGCACAGTTGAAAAAGTGATCACAATTTTTTCCTGAAACTCAGTTTTCATGAATCCAAAGGATGTGAAATTTGAAGATTCATATTCAAATAAAAGTTATATTTTCCATGATCCAGCATCACCATGCAACAATAATCCATGTTTGGGTTTGCACTGCTTTGCTGGTTTTCTTGTAGTTGAACTAGTGTCGGCACAGATATTGTGAAAACAATTATCTGTCTTGACTGCAATAGTTTTGAGACCAAAATATATTATGAACATGAGACAGTGCAGGGATTCTATGGTGATCACAAAAGCAGCTTTGATAGCTAAGTAACCCATTTTAACTCAGAGCTCAATTGAAGTGTCATACTGAACCCTGTGCAAGACATCATAATTTCTTGTTTTTCCCCTCATGCCTTTGGAAATGGGAATGTAACTTCAGGCCTTCTCCTACTGCCCTCTTTTTTATGTAGGGAGAATCTACCAAACAGTTCATGCAAGACAAGGAGAGCCTTCACTTTGTTCACTCTTTTTTCTTTCCGTACCCTTTTACTCACAGAGAGATATCAAATATGCAGCACATGCTTTCCCCTACCTGAACTTAGGACTCAAGGGCAGACAAGGATAAAATATTTGTGTTGAGTATGGAAGTATTTTACTCCCTGCTCCCCCGAGTCACTATGTTACACTGAAGAGAGTTTACCCAATAGGGGTAAACATGCTGCAGTATATACTGTTTGCTATATTGAAAAAAACACAATAACCTGGAAAAATTACAAATACTATTTTCTCGCATTCAGCTCACTTCCTGAATAAGATGTACACCTTGTTTTTGGCAGACAGAATGAAAAACATATTTTCCCTTGACAACACTGGTGAGTAGTAGTAAGTACCTGAATAGTAACTTCTGTCACAGGATTCTCCACTGGTGGGAAAGAGTAAATGTCTACATGCAGCAGCTAGGAAGCCTGATGAAGTGCAGGACTACAGCTTTTACTTCTGCTTTTCCCTGGCAGAGGCAGAAATTTGCTATTACTATATTTCCTCACTTGTGTACCCCAGTTTCCAGCAGTTGAATTTCAGAAAAAGTTGCATGTTATATGCAAGAAGAAAAAAAAAAAAAGTGGGGGCGTGTATTTTGACCACTCTAGGTTAACTGAAATTAAGCATCTTTCTCTGGATAATCGCATGGCTTTTTTTGAACCAATCACATATAATGTTCAGCCAATATAGGATATAGTAAAGGACATGTAACACTTCCTTATCCCACAGTGTCTGTTCCAGTCAGACTTTAACTCAAAATGCACAAAGAAAAGCATCTGATAAATATCATAGATACCCAGATCAAAAATATTATTAAAACATTATATTTTAATTATATATACTTTAATTTAATATGTAATTATTATTAAAAAAAAGTCTTTTGCTTGAAGAAACTCATATACATAATCTGAGTCTTTGGGCACACCCTGAATTTATTCACGCTACCCTGGGAAGAGTGAGGGTGGTTATAAATTTGAACTGATGTGCAGAGCAACTTATTGAACTTCTCAAGACTTCTAGAAAACATTATTTTC
This sequence comes from Caiman crocodilus, assembly GCA_030014935.1. Lineage (NCBI taxonomy): Eukaryota > Metazoa > Chordata > Crocodylia > Alligatoridae > Caiman > Caiman crocodilus. The sequence goes on from JAGPOW010000229.1 coordinate 2,041,553, forward strand.
TTGTATAATAGCAGAGATAGGTAATAGTGCATTTGCTCCCCGGGGCTATGTCCAGATGAGCAGTGGCAAAATAGTTGCAGCACAAATTTGTGCCATTGCTTAGTACCACAGTACATGCCCCTACATGTGCACTTTGTTGTGTGGCCGTGTAGGGTGGCCATCTTAGAGGACAGTCCAGTTGTCCTCTGTCCTCTATTGATATAAAATGGGACACCCTCATGTCCTCTATTTTTCCAGAAGAAAAAAATAGAGGACATAAATGAACCGGGTTTCATATCAATAGAGCACAGAGGACAACCAAATTGTCCTCTGTGATGGCCACCAGCCTGTGGCTGGCTCTGGGTTCCATGAACTGGGGGGCAGGGAGGGGAGAAAGGGGTAGCTGGCTGGGGTACAGGTGCCTTAGCATAGGGTTAGATGTTAGGCAGCCCTCATGCTGAGGCACCCTGAATCCCAGCAAGCCGAGGAACGGCATGTGGAGACAGCGAGCAGCCAGCACAGGGCTGCCTGCTTCCCGTCTCTATATGCTGCAGAGCCCCTGTAATGAGGCACACTGTGTAGTACTCTGCTAGCTGCTCCCTTATCTCCACATGCCTCAGTATGGGGGCTTTGCAGCTGGCTGAGGCACAGTGTTACTATGATACACACTATTTGGCTTGTTTTGCCCCACTTGTCTTCCTGAGTTTTTCTTTTTTTGCTACTGGAAGATCCTGGTAGCAAATTTTGCCCCCACACTGCAAATGAGCAGTGACATGCACAATTTAATGTGCAATGTGTGCAACAAAGAGGCTTGCGGTGCCACAAGCTGCACCTGTCTGAATGTGTGGCTGCAGCCTGGGGTATGTCCAGATGTGCACGGATGTTTGGTTCCCCAGGGACAACTATCAATGGCACACCTTCCACCAAAGCTATTTGTTCCTGGGGAATGCCTGTGCCATGTGCGCTTTGGTGCACAGCAAGTTACCCCAGAGGCAGTAGGGGAGGCTGAAGTCAGCACTGTGCTGGCCTCAGCATCCCTACCTGTGGTTTTGTGGGCTTCACAGGGCTGCAGCCATGGTGGTTCTGCCATATAATGCGTGGCTCCGGGTCACCCGTCTCTGCTTTTCAGCAGCACTCACTGCCTGAGCACATGCTGCATGTTTTGTTTTGTTTTTTTCCTGGGGGGAATTTTTGATCCCCTGGATATCCAGAAGTCAAAAAAACCTGAAAAAAAAAACAGCGCAGCTCACACTAGGGCAGTGCACCGTGCATACTAGACTGTGTGGTATGTGGCACTGCAAAAGTGCTTGCAACACCACGTATGGCACAATTGTGCTCGTTTGGACGCACCTCTTGAGTTCATCTGGATCTATGACTGATCAGAAAGCATTCTAGCATATGGTCTCCCTTCTAAGGTCTCAACTCATTCTTCTAATTTATTTGTGGTATAACTTTTTAAACAGTATGGTATTCCTGATTAGTAGAGCTTTTGAATTACTGAAAGACTGTGTAGCATTTAATTAGTCTTTATCTTTACAAGTAATAAAACAAGAGTACCTTTTGGTAAAAGAATGCTGTCTCCAGAGTGCTGCTGAATAAAAAAAAAACATGCTTTTGATTTTCTATTCAAACAACTATCAAACAGATTGTAATTTTAGCTTCATTATTTGGCTAATTCTTATTTCTTTAAAAGATACATGATAGGAGGCTTATAAATATTGCAACAAAGAAACTTGGAGTTAACTAATAAGGGGTTTGTCTAAACTGACAGAATGGGATAATACTTAAAAAATACTTTTGTAACAGCTGCGAAGTAGTTCTACTTTATATAAAATATTAGAGAAAAGTTTTCTAACTTACATTATACTGAACTTTAAAGTCTGGCATTAATTGTTGACAAACCAGCAGGTTCTGAACCACAAACTTATAAACCACAAATGTATTATACAAAGTCTATAAAGTGAGTACACCTTCCTTAAATATAATAGTCATAAAATAGCCTTCTTCCATGCTCCTCCATCTTCTGAAATCCTAAACATAGATCTCGCAGTTTAATTTTAATCAGCCAACCCTCAGCCTCACTGGAAATTAAGATTTTTCATTTTGACATCTGATTCATCTCTCTTGATTTGCACAAGTCTTTGAATATGTAACAACATGATAACAATAATAATAATTCATAGTCAATTAAACCTTGTTGCTAGGGATTGTATGTACTCAAGGGCAGGTTGGGAATAATACATCAATTCATGATTGCAAAATTTGTTTTCTGGGAGTCTGATTCAGATCTCATTAACTCTATTAACTTCAGCAATTTAGAACAATATAGACAAAATCAGTAGTCTCCTCTTCCAACCTTAATCTTTGGCTTATTTGAACTTTTAAGGTTTAAGCTTTTCACTTCTAAAGTAGGTTAACATTGAACTAAAATGGCTAAAGAAGTGAAAATTCTTCTTTTTTTGTCATGAAAAGGTTAAAAAGAAATGTTTTGACATTTTAGAACTCTCCAGGCACCCTGCCCCTAAACCTGCATACGCATGGCTTATATGCAGGAATAGTTTTGGTTCCTCTGAAATTCCTTTTTGGCAATTAAGTATTCATTCATAACAACAATAACAATAACAACAACAGTAAACACCTATATCTACATACAAGTTTCTTTACATTCATCTGCTCATCACTCCTTGCAGAACTTACAATTCTGACAGAGCTCAGGTTGAAAAAGGAAAGAAATATACCTAAGTCCGCAAATAATTTGCCACAAATCAGAAAACAAAACAAATCCAGCTACATGTATTAGGCAACAATAACAATCACAAATCAAACACTGCCTCCATAAGCAATAAACTTTTGCAATTAGAAAGTACAATTAAACATTGGCTAAGCCTGTGAGGGAGGAAAATGAATGAAAAGGCATAAGATGTAAAAGGAAACTTGCGCCTATTTTGAACTCTATTAAAATCAGTGGGAGACTTCATTGACTTTATGAGGTATTTGGTCAGACCTATACAACAGAGGTATTCCAAGTGTAGTGAAGCTACAAGAATCACATTTAATCTGTGGCAGCCAGGGCCTGATCCAACCTACACTTCAGAGATGGCTTTCCCTATGCTCCTCCATCCCAACCAGTGTGGGCAGACCAAGCTACAGGAGCCTCTGAGGCTTTTATAAGTACCTAAAGAAGGTGAAAAATCCCCCCTTACTTCCCTGTCCTTTTCTTCTCCAGATTTTTCTGTCTGCCCTTCTCCACCCCTGGGATGGTAAGAAAAGCAAGCAGGGGAGGCAGAGAAGAGGTGGGGAAAGGCTATGCCTTTGAGCCAGGAGGGGAAGGGACAGAAGATTTCTAGCTGCTTTAGGGACTTAAGAAAAGTTCCCAGAGGCTCCAGTGTTACAGTCCAATCCAAAAGGTGGGGTGCGGCTATGCCAATGCACCCCCTCTGGATCTGCCCCTGGTTGTGGCCTCTCACAAAGGTCACTATCATCACTGTGCAGGCACTAAGCTTACACTCACCTGTACATCCTGACTACATTTTAAAGCTAAGGACTCTGAAAACTAGATGTTCTAATCATGTCCAAAACAGTTTAAATGCATTTTTATGTCTCAATTTGACTTCAGTATACAGAGTATCTGCTATAAAGCCACAGTCATTAGATAATTTTAAGCAAACTGTTTGTTTCTGTATTGTTTTTGAATGGGGTTGTAAAATATTCTGAGGGTAGGATTATGTATATTTAATACAGACACATACATACATGTACAAGTGTTCTCTTATACCTACATTGATTTCAGAAGAAGAAAACACAACGAGCTTTGAAATGACTAATTTTATTGAAGAAAATAGTATGTTCTTTGATAAAGAGTTCTTTTTTATCTTCCATTGTTAGCATCTACTTTGTGTTCATCACTACAATGGGCTGAAATATAGAAATTATTCAAATCAGTTTTAAAGGAAAATACCTATGGAATATAGTGGGAAATCCTATATGTGTTTTTAATCATTCTATGGATTAGAAAAGATTGGTTAGGGCAATCTAATATAATGTTTATATTTACCCTTAAGTAGCTATACACCAGATTGAGAGAATGTAATTATCTATACAGTGAGAGAGTTCTAACAAAAAAGTTTCCAACATGTATTGTATCCTAATATATACACTCTATATCATTAAAAAATAAAGGTAACAGAACAGAAGAGAACATGTTTTTAATTTTTTTAACTAATAATTGTTATATGTGCTAATTTATTTACTATAATCAAGCATCTGTTTTTTTTATAGACATTAGATGTTGGTTATTTCATTTTAGTATCCAGATATTAATCTACCTCCTAGTCTTTGGATCACTTAGTTTTAATTCTGAGAAGAGAAATATTGAGTCGTTGTTGTTTTATGTTATATATTTGGATTGTGCTGTCCTTTTTGATTCTATTGATGTCAGCTACTGTTTTTCACTTGTATTAAGAACTGAAGAATCAGGAGTATTCAAATTTAAGTGAATGGCACACTGAATCTAAAAAGAAACACATATATTCAATGCACATAGAAAACCTCAGTTATTAGAACAGCACAAATATATGGCTTCTCCATTAAAAACTGTTTTCTTCAAAAAAGTATAACATTTTAGGGAGAATATGATAAATAGTAGCTTGTGTGTAAGAAAGAGGACACTAATAATAAGTTGCAAAACAATTTCTATGAGAAAAACAGTTCTTACGTTTGATTTGAAAAATGTTGTAACTTTTGGTATTTTACATCAATTTCCCAAGGTAAATAATTTAAGAGTAGTCTCAGCTTTGTTGAGAAAAATATTTATACAAAGGATGTGTATCAGATACAGAGAAGCAGAAAATGAGATAAATTACATGTAGCAATCCATGAATCTAGCCAAGAAATGTGCCTTACACTCAGTGCAAAAATAAGCTACAAAATTTATTTGTTGTATCAAGAAATTAAACACTTTAAACCAAAGACCACTGTTTTCCTGCATCATTTTAGTAGCCTCTTGGGACTATATCCAGTTCACTGAAGCCAATGGGACCCTTCCTTTCCAGTGACTTTCCTTTCTTTAAATTTCAGCGGGAGTTGTAACAGGCTGGTAGATAGGATTAAAGAATCCTAACATGTGCCTTGATTTAAGCATTGCCTGGTTGATTTTTGAGTTCCTGCCACAGAAGGGCAATTCCATGTAACTCAGCTGGCCACCAAGGGTCCCTGCACAGTCAATGTGAAGATTCCAGACATGTAATACTGACTGAGGTTTAAGCAATGGGAAGCGTTAGAGCACCCCCAAAGGACAATTACGAAAGTCTTGGGTTGCCTACATGGAGCCTTGTCCACCTAGGCTCTAAAAAGTCTGGAAGCCCCAATTAGTATTTGAGGGAGATGCTACAACATAACGCATGAAACAACAAGCATGTTATTCTAATGGTTGTGAATCAGCTGAATCCTTCAGAAAGTGTGTCTGGGATACCTGGAGCCCCTCTGGCTTGTTGGACCATTACTTCCAGATGCCTTTGATATTGTAGAGTTAATTGCCCCATCATAGGTGGACAATGCTTAGGGTGCCTATCCCATCAGTGATCCCTTGTCTGCTATTGCAAGTAGCAATTGCCCTGGACCTAGAACAGAACATTAAGGGATATTTAGCAGTTCCACTCACTCCCTGAGTTCCCTGGCTAAACCATATCCAAACCATAAAGATATACATAGCCAGTGGTGCTGTGTGAAATTTCCTCGAGTGTTTTGTTTTGAAGATGGTTCAACGCATTTCAAGCTTGAAACAACATAATGGAAACATTATGATTCAGGGGCCTGCACCCATGGGAGGAGTCCAGCACAGCCCTCCTGGGGGTGTGAGCCCCTGGACCTGAATGCCGGATGACAGAAGGCTGCCACTACTGGCAAGTGTCACGAATTTTGCTTTCAAGACTTTGAGGTGCAGTTTCTGATAAACCTCTGCACCTATTTCCTTGAAATCTGCCAGGCTGTATGCCCTCAGAAGGGGCCAGCATCTCTGAAATTTGCATCTGAATCACAAAAAATGACATCGTTTTAAGCATTTTCATGATTCCCCATTATAGCCTATGGGCAAAACATTAAAACAAATTAAAACAGTGAAAAAGTTTCAACAAATGAAACAGGACAGTGCTTCAAAATGAAATGAAACGATGAAATGAAACACTTTCCCTTCAAAATGGTGAAATGGACATCAGAACAAAACAATGGTGTTTCGCACAGACCTAATAGCCAGTATAACAATCCATTTAGTAATAACAAAAGCATAAATGGATACAGCATAACATGGACTTTCCAATGAATCCATGCATGCCATATTATTGGGGAGAGAAAACCCAAACCAATTATGACATGCTGTGTACCTCAAAATATAACTGGACTTGTTACAGATGCAAAATGGCAAAAAATCAGGTTCAATCTATTGTGCATCTCTAACTCAGATATATTTCTGACTTCTGTGAAACTTGTGGAACTGATACAGAATCTTTATGGTTGTCTACTGTTCTGAATATTAGTTGAGGCCTGAGAAATGCTTCTTAGATTATTATTCACTATCTCTGCATGTGCATGTCAGTATGCACCGTCTCCGTGTTATTATTCAGTGACAGGGTTGACTTCATAATGGCAAACAGAGCTGCCACAACCTCTACATTAGTACTAAAAGGAACAGAGTCACATGCTGAGAAGCTCACAATAGATGAGTTCTAAACTTTTTTAGGTGTTAGCCTGGGCTGGCAACATTACAGAATAGGAAGGAGGCAACTTTGGTGTATGTTTTTTGATGCTGTCCATAAAGTACAGACAGTCAAAGAGCCCAAGGCTGTATCAATTCAATCTTCACTGGTTAGTCTAAGCTGCTGAGGTTGAACTGATAAGCAAGTGAATCTACACACACTTTTGATTCCAGAAATCCAGCCACATAACTACAGTGGCCCAGGCCAGAAGCCAGGGGTGAGGAGGAGCACTAGAGCACCTCCCTGCTCAGCTGGAACAGACAGCTTGGGCCAAAGCTAGCCCATCCAGCCTGTGAGGGGAAGTGGGGTTGTGGGGGAGATGCACAGTATCCTGGGCTACTAAGGGACTGTGAGTTAACTTGAACCTGGAGGGGATCTCAGGCAGAAATGCAATAAAACGATTTCATTGTAATCTGTTAAATATGTTACCGAATCCATCCAGGTTTATCTTCAACCAGTTCTGGCCAGTTTGAAAGTGTTTTATGTGCACTGCACGTCTGTTGTCTTAAAGGTTTGAAGTGGTTTACAGGTCACTTATCAATTTCTATCCTTAGCCTAAATGTTTATTAAACTCTGTCTGCTGCTTCATGTGGTGGGGTTATGTGAACTCTCTATGTACTATCTCTCAGTGTACTCTTGAAGGCTCAGATCAGCTGATAACATACACTTGCCTTAGTGTACTACATCTCATATCAAGCAGTCCTGGAGAGTGTCTTTGATAATATATGGAATTTCAAGGTCTGACATGGTGAAGGTGCTATTAAGAGGCCAAACAAATATTAAGCATAATGAAGAATGAATTGTCCTTTTGTGATCTGCCATTTTCAGAAATATTTTCTGAAAAAAAGATGTTTTAGTCTTTCAACCTTGACCTAGAACACATTGGGTACATCTATACATGTGCTTTATTTCAGAGTTCACTAATAAGCTCTGCAGTAAAACATTACCATTTATATGTGTGCCAGTATTAGGGAGCAGTAAATTGATTAACTGTGCCATAAGATAGTACTGTTGGGCACAGTACTATCTTACTATAGAGTCATTTACTGTGCAAAAATGCACACATGGGCAGTGACTAGGACAGCAGCACTTTGAACCAGGGTGAAGCAAACCCAGACTGGCAGTAGGCTCAGTCACGTGGCTCCATAGTTTTGGCAGTCTCGTGCCCCAACCAGCCCCTCTGCCATCTAATGCCACCACCTGAATCACAGGCCTGACCCCTCAATCTTGCTGCCAGCCTGTGGATGTTCTGCCCTGGCTCTAAGTGCTGCTGTTCTGGGCACATGTATAGATGCTGCACCCAGAAGCAGTGTACTCAAGTGCAAACTCTTCCGGAGTTTATGCCATTGCTTTAATTACATGTGTCGATTCACCCAGTGGGCACGTCCACACAAGATACTAAATGCACGGTACACTAATTCTAATGCTCATGAGCACATCGCGGTGAAAGCCACACTACTATTGTGCTAATGCTCAGTAGAATTATTCTACTACACATTAGCATCACTTAAGAGACATTCACTGGCACTACTGCACAGTAGCACTGGCTACTGAGCATGTAGCAAAACCCCCCCTTTTTCTTTTTTTTAATTTATTTTAAAATGCATGCTTTCCCCTTCCCCAACCATTTCTGACCTTTTCTCTCCCTCTCTATTCCCTGTAGATAAGTATAAGTGAGCTCAGGCTTAGGATAAGCTTTAAACATTTTTATTTTGGAAGCAAGTTTTTGGTTTTGGATATCCACTGTTTTATATTGTATTATTATTAGGTTTGTATTGATTCTTACTGTTATATATTGTATTATTATCACGTGCATATTGATTTTTATTGTTTCATATGGATATTGTATGGTTTAGGCCTGTATTTGTAAGTGAACCAAAGTCATGACAAGTTTCCATTTTATATGTCAAGCCTCCATCTTATGTCCTCTGCCTGGGCATCCCACATTGCAACTATATGAGTCATGTACCATTCCCCCCTAAATTGGTTCCCAGATGAAGGAGAATAATTGGGAATGACTGAAATACAATGGTAGCAGGCCTCTACTGAATGGCCTGTAATGACTGGGCCATCACCTCACATTGATTCACCCAAGAACCATGGACCTCATCCAGGAACAGAGACAAAAACCCAGCATTTGAAAGACAAAAGACCCTGAAGAACCAGCAACTCTCACCATTACAGACACCTGAAACTGCACATCCCTACATGGAGCACACATGCTCAGTACACCAGGGGCTGACCCTTGCCTGGGCATGCCTCCTGTCACTAGGGTCACACAAGGTCTGCCTCTATAAAAAGGGACAGTGAAGACAGACCTATGTATTTATGAATGCTGTAGCAAAATACAGTTGAACACATTTTAAGTGCTGCAAGTATGCGTCATATTTTTTTCTGGAAGATTTTGAAAAACCTCTTTTTTTTACATATTGTGGCAAATTTATCTTGACCATACTGCTGGCTGGTGTGAAAGCTACAGTTTAAGGATCCCACTTCAGTTACTTTTTTTTTTTTTAATTATGCTCTTCAATAGTATTATAGTATCATAGTACCTAGGGTCAGAAGGGGCCTAGAGCAGGCCATCTAGTCTGACCCCCTGCCAATGGCAGGAAACGAGTGCCAGGGTCA